>SSNR01000255.1:739368-830982 GCA_006937965.1 Callopanchax toddi | reverse complement strand
CCTGAAATCCCACGGCTCATCGCCTGACGTAAGTCACTGTCATTGACGACACACCTCTCACATCTCATGAGTCGAAGCACCCCAGGCATTCTTTGGCTGAATGTCACGGCGTTCAGAGTTGGTTCTGAACGGGCGACGCTCCTCAAATCTCGGGGTCCCCACAGAGACTGATTTCGGGGCCCCAGTGGACAAATATGGCTATGCGACTCAAAGGTGTGTCTGCATCTACCACGAGGCTGGTGTGGGACCTTCAAAGAGTGTTCTACACCACAACGATGATGTCACAGGGTCAGAGGTCACAGAGTGAAATGGAAACCAGCCAAACCATGCCCCCTCCCCTGTCAAAACGTTTCCCCCATCCCTGTCAAAAAGCATGATGTGGTGGTGCCTGGAGGATTCTGATGTCATCACAGCTCTTCAGAAGTCTCAGCCTCTCCGTGCCATACTGTTGACCATTCTATCAGAACTGAACTGAGATTCATGACAGAGTCTCAGACATTAGCTCGCTGGTTCCGAGTGGCAGGACGGGTTGAAAGATACTGAACCCCAGGTTTTTGCTTCTACAAGAAATAGGAGTTGATGCTAAAAAATGAGAATGTTCATTCTTTAAAATAATTTTTTATTATTGCTGCTTGAATAAAGCTATTTGCCAGCAGCCATGTAATCATAAACAGGAGGGAAATGAAGGAGTTTTTAATTATTATGATTCATGTCTGCTTACAAATGTATCCTGCTTGTAACCTTTTAATTTTCAGCATCAGCTTTCGATGCACGGACTAAAGGTTTTGAACAATCAAAACACATTCCATTCTTGTGAGGTATCAGCAGAACTTTGTTTTGAATCAGCAACATCAACGGAAAAAGTTATTAGTTAGCTACCTGTGAATAGTAATAAATCAACAGCAGCAGATTCTTATCTTTTTGTCATGAATGCAATCATGTGATGTTGTGCAACCTGTGTTCTAATAAATACTGAGCTGAGAAAAGACCCCGGCAGAGTTCCACTCCGATGCCTAACCAGCAGACGGGTGGTCTCTCATCCACAATGCTCAAAAAACTTAAACTAACTGTCTGGTCTGATTCTGTTCTTTAGATCTCGGGGTTTCTAAGAGTAAAATCTCTAACACGGGGCCCTACTCATATATCAGCTTAGGACTGAAATATTTTTTGAAACATTTTTAAAACTTTGACACATAGAAAAATGCCCTAGACTGCAGCTTTAAGATCAATAAAAAGTTAGTTGATTATTTTCAGGAATAGATTTTCTTATTCAAGAGAAAGAAATCCAGCCTGAACAAAGAAATAAATCACAGAAAAGTGTGAAATATTAACATATAATGCTGTTTAATGTTCTAAACTATTTACCCTTTTGTTTGCAAATACGAACTTATTTACCGGTAGTGTGGATAATCATGTGTCTGTTTAAATGTGCCTTACGGCTAAATCGGTGTCCACAAAGATCACAAGCAAAAGGTTTCTGTCCTGTGTGGCTTCTCATGTGTGTGTTTAAATTTGTCTTATGGCTAAATCTGCGTCCACAAACCTCACAAGCAAAAGGTTTCTGTCCTGTGTGGATTTTCATGTGTGAATTTAAATGCGCCTTCTGGCAAAATCTGTGTCCACAAACATCACAAGCAAAAGGTTTCTGTCCTGTGTGGATTCTCATGTGTGTGTTTAAATCTTTCTTCTGGCTAAATCTGTATCCACAAACCTCACAAGCAAAAGGTTTCTGTCCTGTGTGGATTCTCATGTGTGAGTTTAAACTTGTCTTATGGCCAAATCTGTTTCCACAAACCTCACAAGCAAAAGGTTTCTGTCCTGTGTGGATTACCATGTGTGTGTTTAAACTTGTCTTATGGCTAAATCTGCGTCCACAAACATCACAAGCAAAAGGTTTCTGTCCTGTGTGGATTCTCGTATGTGTGTTTAAATTTGCCTTATGGCCAAATCTGTGTCCACAAACATCACAAGCAAAAGGTTTCTCTCCTGTGTGGACTCTCATGTGTTTGTTTAAATTGGCCTTCTCGCTAAATCTGTGTCCACAAACCTCACAAGCAAAAAGTTTCTGTCCTGTGTGGATTCTCATGTGTGTGTTTAAATGTGTCTTCTGGCTAAATCTGTTCCCACAAACCTCACAAGCAAAAGGTTTCTGTCCTGTGTGGATTCTCATGTGTGTGTTTAAATTTGTCTTACAGCTAAATCTGTGTCCACAAAGATCACAAGCAAAAGGTTTCTGTCCTGTGTGGATTCTCATGTGTTTGTTTAAATTGGTTTTCTCGCTAGATCTGTGTCCACAAACCTCACAAGCAAAAGGTTTCTGTCCTGTGTGGATTCTCATGTGTGTGTTTAAATTTGTCTTAAAGCTAAATCTGTGTCCACAAACATCACAAACAAAAGGTTTCTGTCCTGTGTGGATTCTCATGTGTTTGTTTAAATTGGTTTTCTCGCTAGATCTGTGTCCACAAACCTCACAAACAAAAGCTTTCTGTCCTGTGTGGATTCTCATGTGTGTGTTTAAATCTTTTTTCAATCTTTTCCTACATTCTGATGTATCTTTCTCTTTTGTCTGGACCTTCCTGCTTGACTCTAGTTTTTTTTTTAATCCAACACTTTTCCTTTTCCATTTTGAAGACCTGGCTCTTGAATGACATGTCATGTGTCTCTGGAGAGACCCCTTGTGGACAAATTGTTTACCACACTCAGAGCAGCTAACACATTCTTTGACTGTCTTTACACCAATCTCAGGAGACCTTTTCTCCGTACAGTTGTCGTCCTCGTCTTCAGTTTCAGACTCATAGTCTGGATTGTCCCCGTCCACGTCATAATCCTCACTCATTTCTGTCTCTGAAGAGCTGGAAGCATCTCCATGAGTTTTCAGATCTGGGTTTCTGCTGGTTCCTGCTCCTCCACAGTCTTCCTCACCAGCTTCTACTTTCATCTGGTCAGCTGAGCTGCTGGTTGGAACTTCTCTGTCTTCCATTTGGTGCTGATGAAGCTGTGAGAACAGAGGTTTCTCTTCTTCATTCTCACACTTCATAGAAAATGCAGTGAATGTGAATCTGGTGCATCAGTCTCCTCACCCTGTTGAGCTGCTCTCCCTCCAGACTGGTCCAGACTTCCTCCTTTATGTGGAGATCTTCTGGGTCCTGCTGGTCCACACCAGGCCTCTGTTCTTCAGGAGCAGCTACTGTCACCAGCAGCGTCTGCACAGGGAGCACTGAAACACAAACATGATGGACAACTGAACTTTATATTCACACACACATCAGCTGTTATTGCTTTATGGTGGTGACGTCACAACAGACGTGGACACAAACATCAACAGACAACTCCTAAGGTTTGCCTCCAAATCTCAAATGTAGATCAGGGGTGCCCACACTTGATGTACAATGAGCAGTGCCAAAAGATCTACCATATATTATATGTGTGTGTGTGTGTCATATATACAGTATATACATATCGTATATATATATATATATATATATATATATATATATATATATATATATATATATATATATATATATATATACACATTATACATATATATGATATGTATATATATATATACATATATATACAGTGGGGCAAAAAAGTATTTGGTCAGCCACCGATTGTGCAAGTTCTCCCACTTAAAATGATGGCAGAGGTCAGTAATTTTCATCATAGGTACACTTCAACTGTGAGAGACAGAATGTGAAGAGAAAAAAAATCCATGAATTCACATGGTAGGATTTTTAAAGAATTTATTTGTAAATTAGGGTGGAAAATAAGTATTTGGGGCACGAGATCTCGCGATATTAAAACGTCACGATATGTCTCGTTGAGATAACTTCTATCTCGTGAGCCCTCATGACCGGATTATGTAATGGGTATTTGCGTTTCCGCAAGCAAGTGAAACCTTGATTATTATAGGCAACACATGTCAACGTCGGGGAAACTATACGGTTTATGTTGTTATTGAAGCATGAAAACAAATAAACGACCGTCTATTTAAAAAAAAGAGTGAAAACATCGGAGCGCATCCTAAAGTGAAAGCGAAACTTAACTCTGCCGTTCCAGAGAAGCGCCTACCTGGAACGTCAATTAGTGAAAGAGCTGGAAGGACGATGTGTGTCTCAGTCAGAGCAGAAAGATCTGGATCCCCTCTTAAACCTTCTTGCATTAAGATCCATAACAGACAGAGTCGCAAGGAGGAGAGAGGAGAAAAGGAGGCAGGTGTGTGCACTAAAATACAGTTTTATTCTATAAAAAGAAAAGCTTTTCTTAACTTTGCATTTATTTTCTATTAATGATCAAATCCTTTAAGGTTTGAGTGAAGTTTAACTGAACTGATTCGATTTTTCAACAAGAAGAGAGAAAAGAAAACAGACAGAATAACAGCATTAGAGAGCTGAGAGAAGTAAAGAAGGACTGAAAGATCAGAGAGACACATATTTGGGGTGAGGTGGGGAGACACGTCCCCTGCACTATTTTAAAGTCAGTTTAGAGACCTGTAGTTTTTACTGTCTAAAAACAACGTTCCACTATATTAAATGTATACGGCTGTTGTTTTTAGGTTTAATATCATGGCTCTGTTCAAGTCCCCCTCTCTTCACCTAAAATCACATTTTTATCTTTGTTGAGACAGGAGAGGAGGAGAGAGACAGGAAATAAACATTTGCAGCAACAGTTTGATCTTTAAAATAATTATTGAAAATTTGATTAAAGCTGCACTCTGGAGGATTTCATCAAGAGAGCAGTTTTTGAATCTAGCGTCCAAAGGCTCCTCCGCAAAACATCTCGACACGCGCGTCCGGTCGCGTGTGCGCGCGTGCACGCGGCGCATATACTTCGGACATGAACTGTACAGCTCAGTGTGTAGGGTTTAATCACTCACAGTTCACAATCTTATTCCAACAATACTACGAGGGTCTGATGAGCCCTCTCTGTCCCTGCTGCTTCTGATATTAGCTCTGTTAGCAGAGAGCTGCTGCTGGACTCTGAAGCTGAACTTGACTCGGCCCTGGATGAACTTTCTGACCAAAATAAACGCATAATCCTGTCAAGCCTTGTCATTCTGTGAGGTGAAAGGTTTAAAAATTAAAATAAATCCATCTTTATCTGGAGAATGGGTAGGTTTTTAGTAGAAATGAGCCGTGAGTCCTCAGTGAACGGCTGAGACGGCAGAGAAACACACGGAGCGTCCTGTACGACAGCGCCCCCTACTGGTACAGGTTTGGTCGATGCGTGTGCATGTTGAGAGAATGCAGACATTTGAATTTCATTGGCTGAAAAATGACGGCGGCAAGAAATAATGGAAAGGGGTCTCTAGGAGGAAGGAGGGTCTTCATCAGAATGACAGATGTTGTGGAACTCAACCCATAGATCATAGTTTAGACCTGAAATATCATTTAAAACATTTAGAAAACTTTGATACAGAGAAAAATCCTCCAGAGAGCCGCTTTAACACCCCTACACCCCAAGATTCAAGAAATCAGAAGAAAAAAAACATCATTGAGTTTTTGGAAATTATTATTATTAAATCTCGTCTCATGAACTCAATATCTCGTCTCGTGAACTTGTGTCTCGTCTTGTGAGTTTTGGATCTCGTTACACCCCTAATATATATATATTAGTGCTGGGCCGTTAACGCGAAACTGTTATCGTGCGATAAAAAAATAACGCCGTTAATCTAAATTGGGTTGCTGGGTCTAGACCAGGCATTACCAAATGGCAGACTCCGATCCTGGCCCGGACCCAGATCCGGTTCTTTCCGGAGTCTGGACCCGCAGCAGGACCCGCTCTGGTCTAGCTGAAGGAGGCGCGTCTCCCGTCTCCCGAACGCTTGCTTCACCTGGACCCGCGGCTCCCGGATCCGAACCGATCCTTCACCCGGACCGGGAGCCGCGGGTCCAGGTGAAGCGCGTGTTCGGGAGACGTGAGGCGTGTCTCCTTCACCGGGAGCCGGTTCCGGTCCAGGATTTTCACCTGGTCCCAAGGAGGTGAAAGAGGCCGCGCGCCCGTGCCAACCTCGGCATACGCCCCCTCCTCCTGAACTGGACCTTGTGGTTTGGACGCGGCAGAGCGCTGAGCGAGTCACGAACCCAAAGCAACAACTTGGTAGAGTTCACGCAGAACTCCAGCCAAGTCATCAACGAGGTTTAGACTGACTGTCTGGTTCCAGGTGTTTCCTGGTGAACCGACGTGCTGTTTGGACCGACAGCCTCAGCTGTGCACGCGCCTCTCGTTAAAGTGAATGTGGCAGCGCGTGCTGCTCAAACATGTGTTTTTCAGCATAACTGACAGCTGAACATTCAACAGATCAAACAATATCAACACTAAAACACATTGATCTGTCAGTGACTTTGTCAGAGGTCTGTCTTTAGTTTTCAGACTCGTTAATGTTTAAATCCCCTAAAGTGGTTTTATTTAACAAAAACATGATGAAACAGCCCTATAGCAGAATGTGAAATAAACAGAGAAATAAAGACATTTAAGGCAGATTTAATCCATTACAGATAAACTGGATGCTACAATCTCTTTTTGACAGGTAAAAAAATCAGCTTGAAGTTATTTGATGTAAAAAATACAGTTGATGCTTTAATCAAGTGACCTGTAAACTAAATGTAATCCTTTACTGTCAGGAGATGAGAAGGTTTCTACAGTAAAACTATTAAAACAGAGTGAGCCTCAGAAAACACTAACAGCTGTAAAGTTAGAGGAGACAGACCTCTGATTACAGATCAATGTGTTTTAGTGTTAAAATGTTTCATCCTGATAACTTCATCAACCATCAGAGGTTGTTAAAATGAGCTCAGAGCTCATCAGGTGGTTCTGGTTTGTGACTCAGGTCTGGGTTTCTGAGGGAAGTTCTGACAGGTTTAGTATTTCTTGTTAGGTTAGTAACAGCTGATCCAAACAGTGGATCAGCTGTTACTAACCTTAAACTCTAGACTTGAAGTATCACAACTCTTCAGCCTCATGCTAATGCACACACATACCGGTATTATGAACCCTTTGGCAGAATTCAAATGAGCCATTTTAATCTAGATTAATTTCAAAATTAATCTAGATTTAAAAAATTAATCTATGCCCACCTCTAATATATATATATATATATATACAGTATATATATACACACATATATATATTAGTGGTGGGACTCGATTTTAAAAAAATTATCAAATTAATTACAGCTTTTGTAACTAATTCATCGCAATTAAAGCTGCCAGAAGGATTATTTTTCTCTGTATCAAAGTTTTCTAAATGTTTAAATGATATTTCAGGTCTAAACTATGATCTATGGGGAGAGTTCCACAACATCTGTTAGTCTGATGAAGACTCCCCTTCGTCCTGTAGAACCCTTTGCATTTTTTCAGGCCGCCGACCTTTTTCAGCCAATAAAATTCAAATGTCTGCATTGTCGGCTTTCTGTCAACGTGCACGCGCTTCAAGTATCAGTAGGGGGCGCTGTCGTACAGGACGCTCCGTGTGTTTCTCTGTAGTTTCAGCCGTAATGGAGGAGACAGTCAGAGCTCATTTCTACTAAAAAGTCCTCCATTCCCTCGATGCTGAGAGATTTATTTTTATTTTTAAACATTTCTCCTAACAGAATGGCGTTTATTTTGGTGAAGGACTCATTTTGGGCCGAGCGTTTTCTTATTTCCGGTTCCTGTAGCTTCAGAACTACAGCTGCTGTTCTAAAGCCATGAATCAAACACAGCAGGGACAGAGAGGGCAGCCTCTGACTTTGTCAGAAAGTAACTGAGTGATTAAACCCTACAATGTAATCGTAGTTTTTGAGCATGAGTTTCAGTTTATGTCCAGCTTACAGACCGAAACGAAGTAATGCGCCGTGTGCACGCGACCACACGCGCGTGTCAAGGTGTTTGGGAGGAGGAGCCGTAGGGACGTTGGATTCAAAAACTGCTCTCTTACTGAAATCCTCCTTCTGGCGGCTTTAATTGCATTTTATACCAACAATACAATTTACGGTAAAAAGACATTTTTTAAGTTTAAAATAGTTTTATTGGGGGACAGAATCAAATAATAGACCTGAACTTTAATATTATAAACTCAAGCTTTTTAATTTATGAAAAAATGCATTTCAATTGCATTTCAGTTCTAAACAGTTGAAAAACAAAAAATATCCCTGACTAAAACTGGACAGACCCTAAAATACAGAACTTTATTATTTTATTTGTTTTTATGTAGAATTTCAAAAGGGTATTGTCTTAAAATATTAGTAATAAAAGATTTCCAACATGTGGAAACACCTGGATGAGAGAATCATTTTTTGCAGTGTTCAAACTGACCCTCTGTCTGGAGATTTCTACCTCGTTTTGAGTGATCCGAGCTCGGTTCCAGTTCGATACTGGTTTTTCTTTTCAGATAGGAGTAGGGATGGGGACCAATCGAGAACCAACTTGTGAAGTGAAACGGTGCCTCGTTTCTGTACCTGTCCGTCATTAATGAGAACTTGTGAGACAGTGATAAGCTGTCGCTGATGCTGCGTACGCATCACCAGCACTTCAGGCGTGGTGTGTGCGTGTTTCGGACGTGGTACAGTTGTGTGTGTTGCCTTCGCTGCGTGTGTGTCAGAGCCTCCAAATCGGGAGGAGCTGCGCGTGCGCATCTCACCTGTACTGTAGCTGATTGTCTCTGTTGCTGTGTGCGGCGCCTGTGTCAGAGAGAGGGTGTGTGTGTGTGTGTGTGTGTGTGTGTGTGTGTGTGTGTGTGTGTGTGTGTGTGTGTGTCCATTTCACCGCCGATCCCTTTCGGTTTTTGTGGTGAAAGGACGAAGCGGGGGACTGAGTTTTACCGTGACCGGGTAGACAGGTGAAGCGACTGATTTTGCTACAGGTTAGCGCTAGCGGTTGCTCGCGATCTACTAGGACTGCCTTCAAGATCGACTAGTCGATCGCGATCGACGTATTGGGCACCCCCGAGGTAGATGATGTTACCGAGGAAGATACCAAACCTGTTCAGAAGAGGCAGACAGGATTCATTTAGCTAAAGTTTGATTTTACAAATCATTTGTCTACAATTTATCATCACATTATTTTTAATAAGCATCCATGTCAACTAGATTCTCACAGCAACAAAGAACAATATTAGTTTTAATTCTGACTTTATCTGAGAGCTCAGATCACCTGTTAAAGGAGTAAACTTGTTACATTTCAGCCTCTTTCATAAAACAATGCCACCAATTTGGAAGCCTTTGGTCATTTATAAGTGGTCAGACTGTCCTGGTAATGTGGTGCAATCATGTGGTTTTCACAAAAGATTAGGTGATGCCGGTATAAAGGGGGTATGGGGCGGTCTTTCTGCTGTTGACCTGCTGGGTTAGGTGAGATGGAAGTGCCCGTAGTAAACAGACAGACAGACAGGAGACGTCTGTTTCTGCTCTTAATGCCAGTAGCTCCTGGATCTTCTTCTTCTTGTATTGCTGTTTAATAGCGGTTGGCAATCAACTTACAGGAGCATTACCGCCACCTACTGAACTGGAGTGTGGGATAGCAGATGATTAGAGGAATTCACTATCTAAATCCTGTTCATCAGGCCTGAATCTCCCAGATATTTAAATAATGCTCCACGAATAGTAGACGAATCTCCTCCCAGTAAATTACCCAAAGTCATGTCCATTCCCTCCTTTTCCAGTTGTTTTATCAGCCTCATTCTAACACCAGAGTACCTGTCACATGACATTAAAACATGACTGTCTCCAGCCGATGACAATGGTCACAAAGACCATCTTGATGTTTTAATATTCTATACAGCGAGGCATTCAGTCCTGTATGTCCCAGCCTTAGTCTTGATAAAACGACCTCCTCCCTCCTGTTCCTACTCCAAGCCCTCCTTCGTTTTATAACAGGTTGTAAGTTATATAAGTGTTGTCCCGTATCTTCCATGTCCCACTGTTCCTGCCACGGCCCGTGTGCATGAGTATTAATGATAGATTTAATTTCAGCCCCACTCAACGGTATCTCATTCTCCCAGGGCTCTAGACTAACTTTTTGCACTGGTTACACCTAAATTTTTTTATTAAGTGCACCGGCACAAAAGTTAGGTGCACCCAAATTTACAGTTTTATAGGTTCACTTTTTAAAAAAATCTCTGCCCATATAATTAATATTAACTCCTAAATGACTAATTAACAAGCTAGTAGGGGTGTAACAATATTGGAAACACCGTGATATTGCGGTAGTAAAATGGCCACAATATCGTCGTGGTCTTGTCACGGTATTGAACAGTACGTCCTGAGTTAAAAATAACACGTTTTAGTTCGCCGCACCCGAGTATAGCAAAGTAAACTACATAGACCATGATCCTTTGCTTCTGCGTCATTAGCCAGTGCACCAATGGGAGCGCGCGCAGCCCACATGGCAAAGATAAACAAACGCAGCACGGAGCGGCTTTTCCGTCTGAGTTTTGGAAGCATTTTGGATTTGTCGTGTCGAGAAACGGTGAAGGAGAAAAGAACGGACAACTGACAATATGCAGACACTGCCGCTGTACAGAGCTGGACTCCTTGGCAAATACGAGCAGCGTGAGAAGTAACAATAACCCGCCCCCTTGTGAAAAGTTTCACGTGTTAAAGTCCAGACGGGTCAAAAATCCCAGCATGAAGCTCTTAGATCAGCGCTGTCTCACAGCAGATCAAAGGCTGAGAAAATAAAATACATCCCAGAATATTTAGCCACTGATTTGCATCCAATTTCCACCGTGAACGTCGTGAGGTTTAAATAATTAGTGGCTAAACTGGAACTAAATTATAAAATGCCATCATCAACACATTTTTGTCAATTATTAAATTTCTTTTAATTCAGTCATTGCCCAGATGAAGGCAGTAATATTAAGACTTGTCAGACAGAAACCAAGGAGAGGAGAAGTTCCTGCTGGAGGAGTAAAAACAGCAGAGGTCATTTTAACTGATCTATAATCTGTCCTCCTCCTCCTTAAATGTTGATTTTTTTTAAAACTGAAACTGAACTAGAACTCTAGAAACTAGAAGAGGCTTACCTTCTAATTATTTTCCTGTTTGGTGATGCCTAGGTATTTTTATTTATGACTTGATGAGGCAGTTGTGTATTTCCTGGTTACTTTTATTTATTAAATCAGCTGTTTTGTCTTTTCTTTATATGTTGAGTTGTTACTTGAATTTTAAACTTTAGGAATGGCTTTTCAGACCATTTAAAACGTCATAATGGTACATTTTATGTTGTGAGGCTTATTACCGTGAGCATAGCCACAATATCGTGAGCCTTCCCACAATATCGCAATAAATATCGTACCGTGACGATATCGTACCGTGGGATTTGGATATCGTTACACCCCTACAAGCTAGTAAACATAAAGTTCTTTATTTGAAGCTGAATTGTATCAGGTGGGTAACCTACTGAAAAAGTAAAGTGCTTCAATCAGCTGAAACTGAAAATTAAAACATTTTAGGATCAGTTCAAATGTTTTAACTTCATATTTCTCATGAATGTCTCAACCTGAACATTTCATGGCTAAATGTCTGATGGACGATCCTCCATTATAGACTCCTGTCCCTCAGATGGACTCCTGTCCCTCAGATGGACCCCTGTCCCTCAGATAGACCTCCTGTAGTTTGGTCTCTAGATCTTTGGCCTTGGCTAGATGTTTAATATTGTAAGAAAATATTACAATGTACCAAGCTAATAACATACCTGACCAATAAACATTTAGAAAATGCTTTAGAGTCAATAGTTCTAATTTAAAAGGAACTGAAGTCTTTAAGAACCTGATTTAGAACCAATAAAAGGAATTGAGTATTTCTGTAAATGGTGTAAAATCATAAAAAGAACCGACTAGATCAATAAATCTACGGTATTTTTAAATGTTTTAAATCAAAGGTATGAGGTCATTATGAAAATATAAATGAAGATGGCGTCTGAGACTAAGTGTAAAAGTTAGAACAGGAATGTGATGGAAATTGAACCACAGGTTCAATAAACCTCCAGGGAGGAACCCCCGACAATGGGTTCACATTGGCTACTTCCATATTTTCTATACCCATAGCCTGAGCTTTTGCATTTCCTATCCACCCAACGCTGAAGTATGTTGACTTATCATGTTCCCAACTAGGCCTGCAGTGAAGCGTCGATGACATCGACAAATCGATTTTAAAAAACGTTGACGTCAAATCCGAAAGTCGACGCGTCACGCCCACTCACCAGATGCACTCGAGGATCCAAAACAAAGCAGTGTGGAGAACAAAACTCTGCCTCTAACCAGCTTTCAGGCTTAGCAGCTTGCACTCCCAAGCTCTACATGTCACCAGAACACAACCCGCCGCCCTACCTCAAAGTTTTAGGAATACTTTAAACACAGCAAAGGACAGAAACCTGCTCCAGTGGTGGAAGGAGAATGAAAAGAGACTCAGCGCTAGGGCTGGGTGATATTACCTCAATTCAGTATCACGATTTATTGAGGAGTTAACCTTGACAACGATTAATGGACGATAACTACCTGTATGCTCAAAAACTGTAGCAGCATAATTGCTCCAAAGACTAAAATTTCCTGCAAACGCAAAGTATAGGAGTATAGGAGGAGGAGTCATGTGACTAGCATGTGACGTGATTAGTTGAGTCGTGTCACAGCTTCTTAAAGGGACGCGGACATCCGGTACCTACTCGCTTCTTTTCATTTTTTGAAATATCAAACATACGATTATGGGCAAAATCACATCAATTAATCTTCTAAAATTCGATTTTCGATTATTTTTCGATTAATCGCCCAGCCCTACTCACCGCCCTGGCTGCTGTGGTAAAATCCTGCTACATGTACCCTTCTGAATGTTTTTTTTACTTACAATCGTCCCTGTTGCTGAGAACAAAGCTAGCCTCACCAAAGAGCAACACGTTCCTCCACAACAGGCATCACCAAATGGAGGTCCGATCCCAGACCCAGATCTGTTCTGACCGGGAAAACACAGAACCTGGTCCTGGGGAGGGGGGGCAGCCAGGGAGACACTCGAGCGCTCCTGAGGAGCTACAAGGGCCCGCGGTTAGCGCGACACCTGGCTCGCCCCCTGCCCTCGGCTCGTAGACGTCACCATGCACGATTCGGTTCTAGGTTTGGGTTGGAGGCGGCGACCGTCAGGTGAGGTGAGAGTACCTCAGCGGTGCTCGCACCTGTCGCCACGGGAGTGCGCACCGCTCATCTAGCTGTGTTTCTCAGTATAAATGACAACAGCTGTGGCTTAAAAATGGGCTAATAAACAATATTAACACCAAAAACACACATTTATCTGTCAATGTCTTTATCAGAAGTTAGTCTTCCTTTAACTTCAGTTGTTTTCAGAGACTCACTCAACTGCAGCTCTTCCTTAGAAACTGTAAAACAGTCGTTTTATTTTGTGTTAAACACTCAGGAATGTCCATACTGTGCACCTCAGTGTTTTGTTTAGTACTACAACTTAGTATTTTTTCAAAACCTTTAAACTAGAGTTATTGTACTGTAAAAGAGTAAACACTGACAGCTCTTCCATGTTGTAGAACACTGCTTTGATTCTGTTTTAAGCAGAAGATGTTTAGCTTCAGAAAACAGTTGTACGTTTAAGTCATTTATTACATTTTTTGGGAGGGGGGAATTTATTTGAAAATTTATGGTTTTAATTAATCGTGCAACAGAAAAATAATCGTTAGAATAATCATCCAATTAACCATTAGAATAGTCGACTATTCGATAAAATAATCGCTCGAATAATCGTTTTAAAAACAATCGTTTTCCAACAGCTTTATTCCCACAGTCCTGTAGAATGGATGTGGTCGGTGTGATCCAGAACACCCCTGCAGATTATACCCAGTAGTTCATCGTGTTCTGGAGTCGTCGTAACCTAAGTGGCAGTATCCACACGTCCACCTGCAGCGCCCTAGCCTAGCCTGCTCCACATCCAATTTCCACCGATGTGTTGATGCCGCTGAAACAAATGCTAGCTCCTGGATCTCAGTATTGCTCCAGTTTGACATCTCTGCTGAGTGTTTACAAATGTTTACCTGATTTTTAAATAGTTATTCTGGTCAGGGTCGGCTCACCTTTGCCAGATCATTAGGGACACCTCCCTCTGTTGTGCCAAGGTGTAATCGTCATTCACAAATCTGGTGTTGCGGTAATATTACTACCAAGCGTTGAGGCATGAATGCCAAAAAATTCCCGCATTGCCATGCCACCACAGCGCGTCCATAAGACACACCATGGTGGCAGTATTACACTGAATTGCCGGCATGGTGCGTTTTATGAAAGCGACTAATAGAGGATGTAAGCGCAATTTAAGTATTTTAGTTGTTTTATTTTGAAATGTTGAACAGGAAGCCACGAGTTACTTACGGTCTGTTTGTATGTTATAAATTGACTGTTTGTGTATGTTTTATTGTGTAATAAAGAAGTCTAAATGGCGGAGCCAACACGGTATTTTACCGTTTGGCTGGGCAAGCCATAATGGCACAGTTCAACGCCTAAAACCTCGTCTCCGTCTCAGTTTGTGGAACGTTAGAATGGTCAGCAGCAGGCGGACACTAAGAACTAATAGAATTGGAACCTACATTTAAGTAAAATACCAGGACACCGCCGTTCGGCATGAAGACCCCCTGCTGCGCCATTAATAAGTAAGAGTTACTGTCCGATTCTAAAATTGCTTCAAGTTCAGCCTTCTGCTAAAAATAAGACAACACCTGTGACTTGTTTTAGAAAAGATAACACTTATTAAGAAAGCGCCAGTGCTTTGTGGTATAAAACGAGTTTTCATTCAGACACGTGTTGAGAGCGGAGCTTCAAGCTGATTAGCATAATGGCAGACGACACATGTCGTACCATGAGGACAAGAAGCTGCAGTAGCGAGAGTGGTCACAAGAGGGAGCCAAAGTACACTGAAAAACACCTGGAGGAGCAGCTCAAAAGAATTATAACCAACAGAAGAGTTAAACTGTCACAGTTAACTGCAAACGCAAACAAGATTAAAGCTTTGATGGAAGAAAATGTGAATCCAGATGACGTTGAGACACATCTGAATGGTTATTCAAGGCTGTTGAAGGATTTCAACTGTTCAAATGAAGATGTTTTGAGGCTTCTGCCTGAAGAAGAAGTGGATACTGACCAGACATTTTGGTTTAAGCCAAAAAAGGACAAAATTTGTGAATTCATGGCTGAAGTTGAAGACTGGATAGTCACAAGAAAACAGGTTCATGATGATGTGGGATGAAGTTCAAGTCAACTTTTAAAGGATTTCTGTTAACAGCTGCTGATGTAACAGAAGGAGAAGTTGAGATCATTAAACTGTCGAGGTCAAAGCTTCAGTGATGAGCTGGAGACTCTTCAGAAAGGTGACGAGCTTAAACGGAGCAGTCACCTGATCAAACTTGATCCATTTGTGCAGGATGGAGTTTTGAGAGTTGGAGGAAGGCTACATCAATCTGCGTTGCCTCTGGAGGTTAAACATTCTGTGATTCTTCCTGAAGTTCATCGTGTTTCAGCTCTGATTCTCAGACATATCCACGAGAGTACAGGACACAGTGGAAGAAGCTACATGTTGTCAAAACTTAGAGAAAAGTTTTGGATTCCTCAAGCTGCTTCTGCCATTAGAAAGATACTGTCAAAGTGTGTGTTGTGTTCTGTAAGTTAGCCAGGAGATGGATGTGTAAATGTGTTCATTGTTTATTGACTGCTAAGTGCCTGAGTTTTTAAGTTCATATTGTTTAGGAATTAGAAATGTCGATTTAGTTTATAATTGTTATGTTTTTAATTAGAACAATTAGGGGCCGGAATGTAAGCGCCATTTATGTATTTTTGTTGTTTTATTTTGAAATGTTGTACAGGAAGTCACCAGCGCAGTTCCGGTTTTTACGGATGTTATAAATCGACTGTTCCAAGTTATGTTTTTTGTGGAATAAAGAAGTCTAAATGGCGGAGCCAACACGGTATTTTACCGTTTGGCTGGGTAGGCCATAATGGCACAGTTCAACACGTAAAACCTCGTCTCCGTCTCAGTTTGTGGAACTTGAAATGGTCAGCAGCAGGCGGACACTAAGGAACAAATTGGAACCCAAAAGGAGAGAGACGGGGAAAAAACATTTGCAGCAATAGTTTGATCTTTGAAAGATTCTTGAAAATGTGATTAAAATCTGGTCTAGTCTGGTTCTTGTGAACTCAATATCTCGTCTCATGGGTTTTCAGTATTGTTACACCCCTATAGCCTAGTGAACTAGACCTTCAGTTCTGCTCTGCAGACTTTGGTCTAGCCACGCTCATTGGAACCTCTGCAGCCCCCTGATTGGTCCGGTCAGTCTTGTACCGGGCCAATCACAACGCTTAAACGGGTTGGAGGGTGGGATTAACCGATGACGTCAGAGCTCCGACTCAGAATTTAAACAACATGGTGGCAGTTCGGGAACCGCGTTCGTTTGAAACGTCTTTATTATCAACTTTAGACGATTTAGATTTGAGCTTTTCTCTAAGACCCTGCTCCTCAAAGCCCCCCTGTCCTACATGTTTTTGAAGTTTCTCTGCTCCAACACACCTGATATACAGTGGTGTGAAAAACTATTTGCCCCCTTCCTGATTTCTTATTCTTTTGCATGTTTGTCACACAAAATGTTTCTGATCATCAAACACATTTAACTATTAGTCAAAGATAACACAAGTAAACACAAAATGCAGTTTTTAAATGATGGTTTTTATTATTTAGGGAGAAAAAAATCCAAACCTACATGGCCCTGTGTGAAAAAGTGATTGCCCCCCTTGTTAAAAAATAACTTAACTGTGGTTTATCACACCTGAGTTCAATTTCTGTAGCCACCCCCAGGCCTGATTACTGCCACACCTGTTTCAATCAAGAAATCACTTAAATAGGCGCTACCTGACACAGAGAAGTAGACCAAAAGCACCTCAAAAGCTAGACATCATGCCAAGATCCAAAGAACTTCAGGAACAAATGAGAACAAAAGTAATTGAGATCTATCAGTCTGGTAAAGGTTATAAAGCCATTTCTAAAGCTTTGGGACTCCAGCGAACCACAGTGAGAGCCATTATCCACAAATGGCAAAAACATGGAACAGTGGTGAACCTTCCCAGGAGTGGCCGGCCGACTGTTACAGTCCCGCACCTGGGCAGCGCCGGTGCCCTGCCGACTCCTCCCACCTGTTCCAGCCAGCAGCGCTCCAGAGAGACGCAGGCCGGAGAGCTGCGCGGCTGGATCCAATCACCAAATCAAGCTCTGCATAAAAGCGGCTCCAGTCAGCCGTTCGGGGGCAGCAGACGGGTTCTGCTGTCCCCTGGGTGGTTGTGTGTGTGTTGAGAGTTTTTTTAATAGCAGTCTAAAGTTGTTTTAAACTAGACAGATGGAGTGATTTTAGGTGTGGGAATCCACAGGTTTTAGCTCTGTCTTATGTTTGTCTAGTTTTTAACCTCACTTGATTTTACCCAGACTTTTATTGTATTTATATAATTTTAGTTTTCTTGGTTTTAACTAAATTAACCTGTTTAAGAGAGGAGTGATTTTATGTTATTTATTCCCTTTGGTAGGGTTTTTTGTGTTCTAACAGTCCTCCTGTGTTGATTTAGTTTGTTTTGTTTAATAATAAATATATTTTTCTTTGAACCATTCACCGTTTTGTGTTGGCCTCCTTTTAACCCCTAGACTGAAGGGAGGTCGTAACACCGACCAAAATGACCCCAAGAGCGCAGAGACAACTCATCCGAGAGGCCACAAAAGACCCCAGGACAACATCTAAAGAACTGCAGGCCTCACTTGCCTCAATTAAGGTCAGTGTTCACGACTCCACCATAAGAAAGAGACTGGGCAAAAACGGCCTGCATGGCAGATTTCCAAGGCGCAAACCACTTTTAAGCAAAAAGAACATTAAGGCTCGTCTCAATTTTGCTAAAAAACATCTCAATGATTGCCAAGACTTTTGGGAAAATACCTTGTGGACCGACGAGACAAAAGTTGAACTTTTTGGAAGGTGTGTGTCCTGTTACATCTGGCGTAAAAGTAACACAGCATTTCAGAAAAAGAACATCATACCAACAGTAAGACATGGTGGTGGTAGTGTGATGGTCTGGGGATGTTTTGCTGCTTCAGGACCTGGAAGGCTTGCTGTGATAGATGGAACCATGAATTCTACTGTCTACCAAAAAATCCTGAAGGAGAATGTCCTGAAGGCCATCTGTTCATCAACTCAAGCTGAAGCCATCTTGGGTGCTGCAGCAGGACAATGACCCAAAACACAGCAGCAAATCCACCTCTGAATGGCTGAAGAAAAACAAAATGAAGACTTTGGAGTGGCCTAGTCAAAGTCCTGACCTGAATCCTATTGAGATGTTGTGGCATGGCCTTAAAAAGGCGCTTCATGCTAGAAAACCCTCAAATAAAGCTGAATTACAACAATTCTGCAAAGACGAGTGGGCCAAAATTCCTCCAGAGCGCTGGAAAAGACTCGCTGCAAGTTATCGCAAACGCTTGATTGCAGTTATTGCTGCTAAGGGCGGCCCGACCAGTTATTAGGTTCAGGGGGCAATCACTTTTTCACACAGGGCCATGTAGGTTTGGATCTTTTTTTCTCCCTAAATAATAAAAACCATCATTTAAAAACTGTATTTTGTGTTTACTTGTGTTATCTTTGACTAATAGTTAAATGTGTTAGATGATCAGAAACATTTTGTGTGACAAATATGCAAAAGAATAAGAAATCAAGAAGGGGGCAAATAGTTTTTCACACCACTGTAGATGAACAGGTCATTAACAGGCCTCTGCAGAACTTGATGACATGCTGATCAGGTAATTCAGTCATTTGAATCAGGTGTGCAGGAGCATGGAAACCTCTAACATGTAGGACAGGGGGGCTTTGAGCAGGGTTGAGACGTGAACAGATAGAGGCACCTAAGTCTTTTATTTTGAAAGAGGATTTATTCAGGGTTTCTGCACATTCAAGGAAGTCAAATTTAAGACTTTTTAAGACCCGTTTTAAGGCCAATTTGACCAAATTTAAGACCTTACATTCACGGAATGGGAAAGGGGATGTGACCACCTTACAAATAGTTCTGACTAAACCTTGATTGGAAGTGAAAGTGCAAAAAAAAAAAAAAACCTCAAGATAATTGATCTGCATTATATCTTACAGAAGGGTATTGCACTCACCTGAAAATAATAAAAGAGCTTTTTTCTGAATGAACGAGATAGCTTTTAATAAAACAAGATAATAACAGCCTTAAGTGACCTAGACCCTTCTAGACCCTTGCGGTCTGGTGTACTGCTGAGTTTTAGATCTTCGTAACCCAGAAATCATACGGGCCCTAGAAATTTAAGACCTTTGGACACTGAATTTAAGGATTATTTATAATTTTTAATGATATTTAAGGCCTTAATTTTATAAAAGCAAATGTTTTACCTTTTAAGGCTTTTTAAGGACCCGCAGATACCCTGTTTATTGGTCACTTTGCCGACGGGACACGGTAAATCTACCAGCTGGTTCCTGTTGTTGCTAAATGGCTCTAGCGCTATCCAATAGCATGTGCAGGTAGTTTGATTGACAACCGTTGATCCCGCCTCTATGAATGCGTCGTTTCAGTGGACCGTGGCCAGACTATATATCTACATATATAGTCTGGTTTACCAAGCTAACACCCCTACTTATAAGGCATTGATTTACACTAGAGAACGCTGCTAAAGTATAAAAAGAACGAGTGAACCACTCCTTTAATCAGCCTCATCAATCATAGACTTACAGGTTTAGGGCTGGACGATAATTCAATAACAATATATTTATCAATAGACATGTGGTGGGATAGAAAAAAAAGGCCAATAAAAAGTTTGATAATGAAGTTTCCTTTCATTTTTCATCAGAGCAAATCAGGTAACTTATGACTAAAGTCATGACTTCCTCCTAAACAAACCCTTTGGATCCAAACCAAGTCTGGTAACACGACCAACTAGTTTCATCATGAAGCTGCTGCAGGAAGACGAGCTGTGTCGCCCCCAGCAAGGCTCCACGTGGACGGAGGAATCCTCTGATCCTCTGCAGCTCAAAGCTAACTAGGATTCCTTGTTTGTGAGAAACATGACCTGAACCTGAAATGACCTCAAAGACTTGAAGTCTGGACCTGTTTTTTTTTTTTTTTAATCAAGTGTTTTTTCTCTGTGGTCCAGCCCTAAGAAGAACACAGCTAGTGAGTCTTCAGATCTAACTCTCACACAGGTCTAACAGGAGAAAGGTTTCTTACCTGTGGGAGTTTCTGGGGGCCGTTTTACTTTGGGATTGTGGACATTTTCTCTGGGACTCTTGGTTTGTTGACATCTTTGATCTGGTCTCAGTTCTTGGTCTCTGCTTGATTCTGACTTTTCATTCTTGCTTCCTTCCTGATCCTGGTTTCCAGCTTCAGGAGGGTTCTGAGAAAGGCCTTGGTCCCAGTCTGCTTCTGGTTTCCTGCAGTCTCTTTCTTCAGAAGGAGGAGTCACCATGAATGGACCAGTCTCCTGCTCCAGTACCAACTGCTGCTCATCCTGACTGACACAGTCTTCATCTTCTATCATCTGCAAAGGTCCTGGCTCCTCTTGTTCCTCTTTCATCTGTGGAGGTTCTGCTTCTTCCTGCTCCAAACTGGACTTCCTCTGCTGGTTCCAGAGCTGCTGGTTAGCCACAACCTCTTCCTCCTTCCAGACATAATGCTGTGGGAGATCTGGACAACACACACAGTTCACTTAGTAGAAAGAAAAACAGACAGACGTGTTGTCTGACTGAGCCACCAGGTACTGGACAAAGTCTGATCGACATCTATTGACTGAAATCTGGACTCACTTCAGGGACGGGACATCCAGGTACTACAGCTTTAAGACAAACAGACATTCAGACCCTCCTAAGGTGAGTCAGTGTCTTAGCAAAATGGGATTGAACATTTTCCTGGATTTAGAATCCAGTTTGAAGTTCTAGTATCATGACAGCTTGACTTGGTAAAGTCCAAATCCAGATCAGACTAACAGAAACTATTCTAGACAAGTTTCTGACTCTAGATGATGAATGGGAACAGATTCAGCTGTTAATCCAAAACAATGTAGCCTCACCAAATAGGCTACATCCTCTGACCTTTGACCTCTGTTGACCATCACAACAATAATCCATCTTTTTCCCAATAACTTGGAATACAATCACTCTTGGATTATGTTTTAACCTGAATCAAGATCCCTACAGGTGTCCAACTGTCCACTTTCAGGTGTCCATCTCCCAGATGACCTTAACTGGACACTAGCTGGTCTAATAAAACTACTCTTTAAAGAAGTCTCTTCTTTAACACCACAGACTGGTGTTCAAACTGTAATCTCTTGTTTACAGAACAGTCGCCTGTGTTACTGCTCCAAGGGCATTTGCCCTCTCACACACACAAAGTGTTATAATATGCTTCTCTGCTATGTCATGCATTTCTACAATTATAATGTGAGTGTTTAACGGGTGGAAGTCATATGTGAGTTGGTAACTCCCTCACAGTCCCCTGTCCAATCAGAACCATTCACAAGTCACTAACGCAGTTCTGATTAGTACACTTAATATCTTCTGATTGGTTGAATTTAAGATAACTCTTCTCAAAACTAATATTCAGTTCCGGTACGAACCAGTCTTGTCTAGGCTTGTCGAGTCCTCATAGAATCTTGCTCTATGCCGAGTCTATGCTGAATCTGAATGCAGCCTGAGCTGCTATCCTTAGTCTTAGCTGAACCTTCATCAGCTTTGAACAAGGCCTCTCAGTTTCTCCCTCACTACGGGAACTGATCAGGAATGACTTCACCATGCCGAGGGTGACCTCCCTTGCTGTCGCACGGATCTCAGGGCCATCAGACGATTCCCAGGTGAACCAGCTAAACTGCCTCCTCTGGGAACTGGGCCTTCATCCGGGGACCTGCTCCACCTCTGCAAGAGGCCCCTCACCCTGCTGGACCCACGAGACCTGCAACTCAGTAAGAAACCCCTTTCTGATCGAGAGGTTTGCTTTGATAAAGCTTAATTCTTCCACTCTAAACTAAGCCAAAACTAAATCCCATTCCAAACTCAAATTAGCCCTAAATTGACTCTTAAAGTCACAACTAGGTTAACTAAATTAACTAACTTCCCTAGTCATTAAAACATATGCGTCCATTAAAACTCACAATTAAACTATCTTTAACATCCTCAACATGTTTAAGAATATTAATTGTGTTTACATCAAACTTTCAAACTGTCTTATCTGTCTGTGTTCTTAGGTTTTTCAAATTAAATGGTTGTTCAATCTTATCTGGTCTCAGTTTCACATTATTAATAAGGTATTTCAATTCACTGTACTCTTTCAAAGAACCTAGATATCAGGGTTAAATGACAGTTTATCACTTTTCATTAGAATCCAAGAATAAGCTAATGTTTATCTGAAGAGGGTGTAGTTAAAATAACTAATAGTTATTTCAAAACGCTACAACAACAAGCCTGAAATTAGGAGCTGAAGCAGAGAAACCAGTAAAACCAGCAGGATACAGGCCCTCCAGGACCAGGACTGGACCCGCCTGCTTTAAAGAAAGACATTTTCTGCTGACACTGAGAACATCTGAAACACAGCTGATTAAACTGAGTGCTTTGAATCAAGCTGACAACACAAAGCCACACATTCATTAACTATTCAGACAGAAAGAAGAGCAGATTTTAAATCAAAGTCCTACAATCCCACAAGTGTTTCTCATTGATCTAAAGCAGAAACTTTGAAGTAGGGACTGTGGGTTCTTACTCCAGGGTTCTAGACTGGACTTCACATAGATTCTGATACTTAGTCTGGTTGATCAGGTCAGGCTGCAGACTGTTGGACCTGCATGGTGTCCTCTCACAGAGAGCCCTTGTCTTCTTAATAAGGTCATGAAGTTCAGCCAACTGGAGGATGAAATAGTGAATCTGTCTTCTATCAATGCTCTATTTGACCAGATCATTGACTATTGACCCAGAAGTATGACTCTGTCTTCTATTGTTCCTCTGTCCTACTGGACTCTTTGACCCTTAAATGCTCAGAAGCTCACTAGTTGTGTCCAAACAGCTGTAGATTGTCAGCTTAGTGAGAGAAAACAAGGAGCTGAGCAGGGAGTCTGCAGTAACTCCTGCAGAGGAGACCAGAGAGAGAAGACGACAGAAGAAGGTTCCAGAAGACCTTCCTGAGACTCTGTCCTCAGTAAGGACACATCAGTCCCACATACCGATTCTGTGGAGGTTGATTTGTGGTTTCCAGCTGAGCTCCAGCAGTCTGCGCTGACGGTGGATCTCTTCCTCCAACTGGACGATGGTTTCATCAAACTCTGAGAATATTTCTCCAGCAGCAGCAGCGAGTCGCCCGCTGATAAATTCTCTCAGACGCTGAACTGCAGACATTGTTGCTGCAGAGACTCAAACCTTCAGCTCATACAGCAAAACACAACAAGCTAACTCTGCTAGAGACTCAAACCTTCAGCTCATACAGCAAAACACAATAAGCTAACTCTGCTAGCGGCTCGTTTCACTACACCGGAAGTTTGAGACTGGAGGCTGGAAACAAACGTTTCTGAGCATTACTGCCCCCTGCTGGAAGCTCTGAGATCTACACAGGAATCTACACGGAAAATCCTTTTTTTTTTTTCTTTCTTCTATTTAGACCTAGGCTAGGTTAAATAAAAGATTAAATTCACACAAAAAAGCAACAAACGAAACTAATAAACATAATAATAGTAAAAATAAAATAAACTGTCATTAACATTTAAGACTTTCTATGAGTTGTAAAAGGGAAGAATCAGCTGATCTGACCTAGCCCTAAATTAATTTACACTCCTGTAATATTTTAATAGAATCAGAAAACAACAACCTCTGAGAACAGCAACATGACAACACAAAGTACTACAACATGAGAGTAGAATTATAACACTACAGTCTAATATCACCACAGCACATGAACACATCACTCTTCCTCTTTTCTGGATCTGGACTCAATCACTTCTTTGTATCATTTGTTGAATTGCAGTTTGTTTATTATGCTTTGATTCTTTGTGTTTCAATGGAGGCTAGAAACAACAATTTTGGCCCATGCTGCCCCCTGTTGGAAGCTCTGAGATCAACACATGAATGAATCTAATATGTAGTCCCCTGGTAGTCTAGTGAACTAGACCATCAGTTCTGCTCTGCAGAAATCTATGTGTGTATATACACATATATAGTCTGGTTTACCAGACTAGCCCCCTGGTACTGAGCTGCTCAGAATGGAGGCTCCAGTCCAGTCAGCTGGTTAACAGGACAATCTGACTCAATGCTTTGAATCAGGATCTGATTGGATTACAACTGAATTCCATTGACTGCCGTCAGTCGTCCTGAATGTGGAGCTGAAATGAACTGGATGTGTTTTTTTGTTCAGCTCTGTCACTTCTGTTTGACTGTCTTCTGCCCAAACTTGAAGAAGGCTGAAGAACGCGGGAACTCTCTTTGTCCTTCCTTCTGATCTTTAGTTTGACTGAAGTCAGTTCAGGTTGGAAGTCATGAAACAACAAAGAAAACCTTCAGTTCACATTTACAAGTTGACACATTTAAAGCAGGTTGTCCTCAGATCAACTTCCATTAAACATCATCAAACTTCTAAATGATTTCAAAGTCTTTCCTTCGGCTCCTAGAATCCTCCATCACCACAACAACATCCACATCCAGAGAAAAGGTCAAAGGTTGTTTTCCCAGCAGCAGCTTGATCAGTCAGGGTCATCGTCTTCTGTGGATCTGAGGCTACCAGGTCCAGATCAGAGTCTGTTACCATGGTGATAGACTCAGAGGCTCACTTCACTCTGTTTCTGGAACAGAAAACCCTAAACTCAATCTCCATTTACCCAGAATCCTCCTCTGGTCCAAACTAGTCCGGATTCTAATGGTTGTGGATCCAAACCAGCCTGGAACCAACAGGCTGACAGGAACAGGATGCAGATTGAAATGAAGGGAACTGGTGACACAATCATGACCTCTGACCTTAAAGGGATGTTTCAGTCATTCTATCAGTTATTGACCTACAGTAAGGACCACACCCACTGGTGACATCACTCACAGAAAGTCCAGAAAGTCCTCCTGATGCGTTAGAACTCTCTATGAGCCGTTTGTTGATGTGTTTGATCCTGTCAACATTTTAGCTGCATATTACATTTTACTGAATAGAAATATTCAGTCAACCAGCAGCTGTTTAGAGTGTAGTTCTTCATGACCACCAGAGGGCAGACTTGTCATTAACAGGCTCATGTGTGTTTGATCAGCGCTATCATATTGATCTCCATGAAGACTTGATATTTGATCATTTCTGTTAGAGTGGACATCAAACTCCTGGTGTTGTTGGTGAAAGCCAGTAAAGTCCTGCTGTTTGGGTTCAACTACTTCCCTCAAACAAAGTCCTGATTTCATCCAGAGTTCATTTGTCTCTGGATGGATTCATCTGATGGAGCTTCTGAACAAGAAGTCAAACTAGAAAGTTCCTGGAGAAACTTCAAGAGGGTCTGCTACTGGTCACATGGTCCTGGTTGTGGTTCTAGTCTGGATCGGATTCTTTTCCTGGTCTGGTTCTGATCTTGGTCTAGGATCTGGTGGTTCTAGTGGTGGTCCTGGATCTGGTTCTTGTTATGGATCTGGTTCTAACTTGGTTATTCTGGGTCAGGTTGTGGTCCTAGCTCTGATCCAGGTTCTAATTTTGATCTTGGATCTGTTCCTAGACCTGATCCTGTTCCTAGACCTGATCCTGGATTCAGTGGTTTCATGTCTCCTGTCTTATCCTATCAGCGCTCCCCTCTAGGTCACATGACCTGCTCTAGTGGTGAGCTGTGGGAGAAGTGTCCTTTAAAAGCTGAATAACTCTCACATCATTTTGAGAACCATGAATTTTAGATCAAATTGTAGCTCTTTTTCTACTTTAATCCATCACTAGGAGGTGCTAAAAAGTTTTTAAAAGACCTGCAGGAGTGGTAGACAGTCAGGATCTACTGAGTCACTGTTATAAATGTCAGGGCTCCCAGTGGGAGACACCACGTTGTGTTCGTGTTAGGTTGTTGCTGATGCAGCTGGGTAGAACTGATCAGTGTTCTGCTCAAACTGCTCCTGAGCAAAAGCTATAAGGTGTTTTAATTGCACAGGACGAAGTCAGAAGCTGAATTCTCAACTTAAAGCCTGATCCCAGTTCCACATGGGATTCAGCGTTTTAAAACTCAAATCGAGTGTCAAGTCCGGTTTTTTCCACCTACGCTGGCTGTCAAGTACTGAGCTGTTTCTGTCAAAATCCTATCTTGAAACGGTGAAAGAGGAAAAACCTGGGTGAACATTAGCGTAGCGTTTCGACGACTCGTGTTTTGCGCTCTCTCGTTACCGTGGCAATGCGCGGTCCCATGTCGGGGAAGGCGTGGCATAAGGATCGGTGTGGTTCTGACTGCTGAACAA
This sequence comes from Callopanchax toddi, assembly GCA_006937965.1. Classification (NCBI taxonomy): domain Eukaryota; kingdom Metazoa; phylum Chordata; class Actinopteri; order Cyprinodontiformes; family Nothobranchiidae; genus Callopanchax; species Callopanchax toddi. The sequence continues at coordinate 804,559 of SSNR01000255.1, read as the reverse complement.
TAATCATCCAAACATCCTTTTAATCTCCGTCTAACTGGAGTTCTCCTTAAAATCTCTAAAAAACCAAAACCAGTCACAGCTGGAAAACCAGTTTATTCCATCAAGGCACAGAAAAGGTTTTAAACTGAACTGAGAAATCTGTTTTATTGGCCTTTTGCTTTCCATAGATTTGGCTGATAAATATAAAACGGTGAAATTTAAATGACCAACGGTAAAAACAATAGTCTGGTTTCACTGACACCAGTTCTATGGTTCTGCTGTTTAACAGGAAACAGACTCTTCCTCTACAGGGAGACACGAGGGACAAAAAGATGAAGACTGAAACAAAGTATGTACACGGTTCCTGCTCTTCACTCATCTTCTTCCTCTTTCACCTTTTTCTTCTTCTTTTTCTTCTTTTGTGTCGTCTGGGGGACAAAAAGTGACCAGGTGCATGTTTAACGTGTTATAAATGTACACACATATATATATATATATTTATATATAGTACACGTGTGAGGCTCACCTCACTGACTGCTACCTCCTCCTCTTCCTCCTTGGGCTCCTCCTGTTCTACCTTCTTCTCCTTCTTTCTCTTCTTTTCTGTTATCTGCAGAATAAACAGCGATCAGTTAAAAACATCACGTGTTAAAAATGATCTAAATATACATTTATGTGAGGCTCACCTGGCTCACTGCCACCTCCTCCTCCTCCTCCTTGGCCTCCTCCTGCTTCTTCTTCTTCTTCTTTTTCTTGGGCGTTTCTGTAGCTTCTGTTTCTTTGTTTAAAGAAAACACAGGAAACTTAGTAAGAAATGTGAATTTACCCGAGTAGAACATCTCCTAAAAGAGACCCACCTTCTGGTTCTGGTTCCCTTTTGGCCTTTTTGGATTTAACCAGCGGTGTAACAGGCTCCGACACCTCGTCTTCAACCTCCTCAAACTTCCTCTTCTTAGAGGTGGACGGGATGGTGGAATCTCCAGAAGGATCGTAAATCCTCACTTCACTGAGAGAAAAGGAGGAGTAGAAACACTCAACACCTTGATATCATCCGTCTGAAGGAGGAATGAGAGAGTCTTCACCTCTTGTGCTGATATTTATCTGCCTTTGCCATCGCTTTGCCCGTCCCACTGATCCTTCTGATCTGAAACATCAGATTAGACAGTCGGTCAGAAAGGACATATCATCTAAAACATGAGTAGAAAACAACACTTTAATATTCCCAGTCCTGAGAACTTTAAATAATTTGCAGAGACAATTAGAAACACTTTTTAAAAAAATGGGACTTGTAGCCTCCACCAGAGGGCAGAAGACTTTTAAAGGATCATTCAGGGGTTTTTTACTTTTCCACATTTAAAAATTTAGTCATTAGGACCTCAAACATAAAAAAAAGTTGTTAAACAATTCAGAGTTTAGAAATAAATAAAACTGAATGTTAAAACTCATGTTCTTAAACTATATATTATTAATATTTTAATTTAAAAAATGTTCTGGTTTAGGGCTGCAGCTATCGAATATTTTTGTAATCGAGTACTCTAATAAATTACATGTATGTATGTGTATATATAAATATACATACATATAAATATATATGTATGTATAAATTACATGTACAATGTATAAATCTGAGAGAAAATAACAAAGTATTAAACATTTTTTAAATAAAAAATAGATATAAACCATGGTTTTGTGGCATATAAGTGCATTTACTATTATTACTGGTATCTATTGCTTACCTCGGAACTTTCTGTTATGTCACTGTCTTCCCCTCACACACCTTTTTTTCAGTCGGACTGAAGTGAAAGAGCTGCAGTCATAGATATCATGGCTGCAGCACCAAGTTAATTCCATACGCAATGCGTGGCTTTGACTAATTGCTGGAATGCCTGTTTTTTGCGGCACAAATCTCACAGCATATGTTGCATTTTGCTCTGTTCCTGTTTACCTTTCCAAAATGCGGCGAAACTTTAGAGTTTTTCGGAATTTTTAACCCGCAACTCGCTACGGTGTTTTGACAGGGAGGGGAGGGGCTCTCTGCTCCTCCGTCTCACCTGTGTCTCCACCCTTGTAGCTGCGCAGGCGGTTAAATGAAGCATCTCAGTACCAAAGTCGGCACCGTGTTTTTTCGCTACCGGTACCTACCGACATCTTTCAGTCTGTGCCGGTCTAGTACTGGTAGTAATAGTACGGTCTAGTTGTCCACCATGGCTTAAGATAAGTTACATTCGCTACTTGAGTGTGCATTCAGTGCAGTGTGTATGTGCGCCACTTATTTCGGTCCGGGTGAAACATGACCCCGGGCGATTGCAATGCCATGAATTAATTAAATATGAATTAAACGAAGCCTCGAGGCAGAGAATTTGCCTCGAGGCTTTTTTGTACTCGAATTATTCGAGGTACTCGAAGAATCGTTTCAGCCCTATTCAGGTTTAAGCTACAAATCTAAATTCAAAGCAGCCGACGTGAAGCAGCTGACTTTGAAGGAAAGAGGTGAAAAGTTTCCACCTAATAGTGTGAAGGTAACAAAACTCACAGAGGATTCTGTATTGTCACGGATAAGGGTCTCCAGCTGCTAATTAACTACCTGGAGCCACGCTACGACACGGTGAGCTGAGAATATTTCTCTGAGACAGCTCAACCTGACCTGCACGTTAAAAGTGCAGAGTGATAAGTTTCACAACAGATGTCTGGAGCTCTGACGTTTTCCCCGTGTCGCTTTTAGTAGCTGAATGAGAGCTTAGCGCCTCACAGCGCTACGTTAAACGGTGTTGGCTGGATGAGAGTTTAAGCTGCCGCCACTTCGCCGCGTCGTCTGTGGTCAGCTGTGTGGGGAAACCCCGTTGAAAATTTCAGACGTTCAGGCGGCGATTTAAAGTTCGGCTGCGCCTTCTCCATGTTAGCTTAGCCGTAGCAGCTCCCACTCGCAATCAGCTTAGCGCCACACAGCGCTACGTTAAACGGTGTCCTGTCGGCTGCGTTGAACAAACAGTGTCACAGCGTGCTGAGAGTGATGCGGTTGCATGATGACAGGTTGTCAGACACTTAAAACCCTGATCCAGGTGAAACAGACTCACAGCTGAGAGCAGAAACACAATCCTAAACCAAAACCTGCCACTGATGCTGCTTCAGGCTGAGATTGATAAATCTGTTTGATCAATGGTGACAACAAGCTGGGACTATCTCTGATTGTTTTTATTTTGTTTACCAAGCTAGAAAGTGAAGATTAGTGAAGTTTCTTTTATAATGGATGTTTAATTTCTGTTTGCACAGTTTGCACAGTCTGCACAAGTACAGCTTTCACTGTAAAGAGCAGATTGATGTTTATTTTTAATATTTCTCATTAAACTCCTAAATGTGCTGACATTTAGGACATTTAATAGAGGGTTTGTTTTGTTCCAGCTGATTTTTACATCTGACCAAAGTAGTAAAGCTACTGTTCTCAGTGTCAGGTTCTTTATTTTAAAAGGGTTAAGGTGTTGTACCACTAACTGCACTGACTGAGCAGGTGAAGTTTTAGTTTTAATTGTTTTACAAACCGTGTGAAGCTGTTGGTTTGTTTAGGATACCTGTACTGATGCACAGCTATAAAATAAATGTTTATTCTGAACATTTGTCTTTTTTATGTTTTTTAAAATAGGAACAAATATGTTGCCCTGCAAAAAAGGATGATCCCAGTTTTTTTCACATAGTGAGAAATTGTTCATTAGGTACTACAGCGTGGTTTTTCTGTATCGGTATCGACCGATACTAAACCTCTGATATCGGATGTGAAAAAAAGTGGATCGGTGCATCCTTAATGCATTGAGGAACTCAAGAATGCACCTACGCACGTTGTAGTAATCGGTGCTTCCAGGTGGGTTGTCAGCGTCTGATCGTTGATCACGAGCAGCGTGACTGATACCAGGATGTAACACCAGTGCTTTGCAGCAGGAGGAACTGGTGCCCAATTAATTTTTACTGTGCTTGCAGACCTGTGTATAACCTTTACCTAACACTGAACGCATCATGAGAGCATCTGTTTACAAAAGCAATCACTGCTTAAACCTTAGAGCTGTAGATGTTTAACCATCCTAGACCAGTAGAGTTTGAGTTCAACTCACTCCTCTGTCCTCCAGCTGGCGCAGGCGGGCCTCCAGCTTGGCTCGGTTCTCTGCTCCCATCTCGGCATTCGTGTCTTCTCCCAGAGCGTCGTAACGAATAGCCAGAGCAGATTTAGCTGCTAGCATCCTGGAAATCTGAAGAAACCAGGGTTCAGTATATGGATTCCTCCATCAGCAGTCAGCTTTCTGTCCTCCTGAACTCACCTTTCCTTTGTTCTTGGCGGTCGTCTGACCCACTAAGGAGGCGTGATAAATGAGACCGTACTTGGGCGTATCTTTACGGGTCTTCAGGGCTCTGAACAGAGCCTTCTCTGCTCCGAGGATCTGAACCGTGGAGGCTGGGTGCTTGGCCAGATTCAGAAGGGACCCTAAACAAGAAACCAGGAGTAAATCAGGTTGTTTTTTATCCAGAGACCTGCTAACAGGAAGTCCTAGTGAGGGCTCAGAAGAGGTAGTGACTTAAAACCATCAGTCAAACTCAGGAAAATGACGTAAAGTCTTCATCATCACAGCCCAGAGGAGTTTAACCTCGCTCTCTGATACGTACCAGCGTGGGAGATGAGACGAGCTCCGACCAGTTCTCCCACCATCACCGTCAGGTTGGGGGCGATGGCCATCATTCTGTTCTTCAGGTAGTCGTAGAGCTGAGCGCGGTAATCGGAAATCTCAATCACCTGTGGAGAGAAATAAAATATCTAACAGCCAACAGAGACACGCCTGGCTCCTCCCACAGGAAGTCACATGACTGTTCAGATGAGGTAGTGACTAGAAACCCACACTGCGTGTTTCAGGACAAAGACAGCTGTCGTCATCATCACCACAGACACTCCGACGCCCTTTGACCTCCACCCTGACCTACCTGTTCACACAGGTGCTGGATGTTAGCGATGTCCTGCTCGGACACTTCTGTTCCCATGGAGATCTCAGCAGCTGATTTCACCTCGGCCTCGATCTCCTCGGGGAGGATTTCTGACAGATCAGTGCTGGATACGTTTGTTCGATCGCCTGGAGAGACAGCGGACCGCTCAGACACCAGGAAGACGTTTGTTTTTCTATTCCTCTCCACAAACTATTAAACTAAGTAGTCATCGTACCGACTCGGAGGACGGTCTTGCAGTAAGCCAGGTTGTCTGTGACCACCTTTCCCAGCTCAGGGAAGTGCCAGCCGTACCACTCTCTGCAGCGCATGATGTAGTTATTGAGCTCCTTGTCCAGATCGTCCAGGAGAGCTGGAGACAAACAATAAGGAGCAAACGGTCAGGATCACAGAAACGGACGTTGATGAAGCGTGTCAGGAAGGAGTCTGTTGATATATATAGAGCTGACTTCAGGTTGTGGTTTACTGAGAGTGAAGGAGGGAAAATGAAGTTTCTGGGATTTAGTTTGATCCTGATCTGGAGCCCTGAAATCTGACCGAGCTGATCAGATCCTCTCTGAGTTCATAGAAACATCATCTACTCTGGTTATCACATCTTTCACTAAATCTAATTCAACCAAGTTCGTTTTCCAACACCATACATGAATAGTACACAAAAAAGTGGAAAAATAGGGCACAATTACCCATAAAAAATAGTTAATATGCAGGGGTGCACACAATTTTTCATCATATGTTCTCAAGGGAGAACTTGGTGCTCTTGTCTGGTATGCACGTCCGGGGGGTGCACTCCTCGCTTAGGAGGCGTGACGATCAAGGTGTTCTGATCGCTCCTGACCGAACACAGTTAGTATTAACATTCATTAGCTCGTATAAAAGCCCAAAACAACACGTTATCTTAGACAGAAATAGAGGAGTCTGGTTGGTCCATCAGAGCGGACATCAGCTGACAGGGATGGAGGAGCCGCTCCACGCGCACGGCAGATAATGGATCAGAAATCAATCAGTGATCCTTTTGATCTGGTCAACTTAAATGACTGATTCTGATAGAAAGAACTTGATATGTGATGACTAAATGAACGCCTTTCTCAGAGGGGAATTATTTATCAGCTGATTCAGAGCGAGCTGTCGGGTCAGGGAGGATTTAGCAAACGCACGAGCGCTGCTGGATCCGTGAACCGTGTCCCGAACCATAGAGGGCGATCTGTATGGATCACGGATCTGTTGTGACCCGCTGCATCCCTCCTGGGCATGTGTGAGTTGCGTGCCGAGTTGGATGTACTGTGATTGTGTGTGCTAAAGCGCGCATCAGAGCCACACGTATTGGAGATGATGTGAGTGTGTGTTGGAGGTCCTGTCATGTGTGTCCTCTAGCTTCAGAGGTCATGTGAGCACTCATTCGCTGAGCTGCAACAAGATGTGAAGCTCGTCAGACAGTAGCAGCAATAGAGTTTAATCTGCTCAAGGTGATGTGTGCTGTTTAAAGTGACCAGTGCTAGTTAAAGAGGTCGGTGAGTTGTATAAACTGTGGATGATGGTGGTGGTAATGATGCTGTTGATAATGGAAATGGGGACTAGGGTGGGGGGTGCTGCTACAGCGGTCCTCCAGAGTTTACCAGTCTCACAGCATCGAGGAAAAAGCTGTTCCTCAGCCTGGTGGTCCTGCTCTTTATGCTCTGCAGCCTCCTGCCTGTAGGAAGAGGGACAAATAGTGCGTGTGGTCTCTCCTGATGCAGGAGGCCTTTTTCCTGCATCTTGAGGTGTAGATATCTGTGGTGGTGGGTAGGCTGCATCCAACAGTTCTCTGTGCTGCTTTCACAAGCTTCTGCAGAGACTTTTTCTCTGCTGCAGAGCAGCTGCCATGCCAGATGTTGATGCAGGAGCACAGGACACTCTTCACCACGCATGTGTAGAAGGTTGTCAGGACTGGGCTCCTCAGTCCAGCACGTCTCAGCCTCCTGAGGAGACAGAGGCGCTGGTGTGCCTTCTTAATCAGGAAGTGTGGCAGCTCCAGGTGAGGTCGTTTGACATGTGGACACCCAGATACCTGAAGCTGGAGACCACTTCCACCGCTGTCCCTCCGATGTGCAGGGGGTCAGAGGAGGGTGTCTGCTCCTTCTAAAGTCCACCATCATCTTCTTGGTCTTCTTCACATTGATGCAGAGGTTGTTTCCTCTACACCAGCCCTCCAGATGTTCCACCTCCCTCCTGTCGTCGGACTCGTTGCTGTTGTTGATGCGTCCTACCACAGTTGTATCATCTGAAAACTTCATGATCAGGCAGCTCGGATGTTTGGCTGAGCAGTCGTGGGTGAGCAAGGTGAACAGGAGGGGGCTCAGCACACAGCCCTGGGTGAGCCACAGCCAGTGCTGAGGATGATGGGGGAGGAGAGGACGTTGTGGATTCTCACACACTGCAGCCTGTCTGTTAGGAAGTCCAGGACCCAGCTGCAAAGGGTGGAGCTCAGTCCAAGTGTGGATAGTTTCTGTATCAGAGTCTGTGGTCTGATGGTGTTGAAGGCAGATGTGAAGTCCACAAAGAGCAGGCGGATGTAGGAGTCTCTGTTCTCTAGGTGGGTGAGGGCTGTGTGGACCACAGAGGATATGACATCTTCTGTGGAACGGTTCTTCCTGTATGCATATTGATGTGTGTAAAGGTGGACAACTTCAGATTTCAGAGTTTTACTCAACGTGTTTCATGGTCAATGCTTTTCGGGAATAAACGCGTTAAAATTTAAGATTTGACTTAATGAAATTTAAGACGTCGGACGAACATTTGGGCGTTTTTTAGACTTTTTTTAGGCCTAAAATTTAACGTCATGAATTTTAGACTTTTTAGACCTCGGGCGAACCCCGTCAGTACTTTATTTTTTAAACCAAGTCCAGATGAGCTGAACTCCTTTTGAAGTCATATTTTCTAACTCAGAGAGAAACCTTTCTGGAGTTGATCAAACTAAAGCTTAACTCAGATTGGATTAAAAAAAACCAGATGAATGTGACTTTCTATTACAGAGTGAAGAAACCAGATGACTGATGCTGTCTTGTTTTCACATGACCTGCTGCTGATCAAAGTTAGAGAGGCAACTCTAGCATCTGGCTTTTTATTCTGTTGTTCCAAACCATCACTTAGGTCAATGGTATTTATTAGTACTCGATATCAGCAAGTACTAATAGGTGCATTCCTTGTCAGTATTTATTGACTCTAGATCTTCTAGCTCTAGAAGTTAAGTGAACAACAAACACCATATAGACTGGTGTATCAGTGAAACACTCACAGATAGCCTGAACGATCATGGTGTCCACCTTGTCTGGGCTGAACTTCAGCTTGTAGCGGGACAAACTGGAAGCAGAAGAAATCAGAAGGTTTAGAGTAGCTGTAGGTCCTCTGGTAAACATCATACGGTGAGGTAAAGAGCAGCCTCAGTGGTAGTGACGAATGCTGACAGGAAATCTACAGGAATATTTCAGACAGCAAAATGTAATCACAGGCAGCCGCAGTAGGACTCAGCTGCTTCCTGTCACACCCACCTGTGAGCCAGACCCAGAGACATGGCGCTCATCTCCCTGGGAGGAAGTCCAGAGATCAGACTCTCCATCTGGCTCCTGATGCATCTCATCAGCTCGGCCACGGCGGGGCTGTGGACGCAGCTCAGGTCCAGCTTGTCCTAAAATCACAACCCTGATCAGAAAACCTGCTCTGAAGGCGGCTGCAGACCCATCAAACTCCACTCACTTTAATGACTCCGCCCAGTTTAGCGTCGCTGATGGCCAGCTCCTCGTGAGCTTCCTTGGCGACGACCTTCTTCAGGACCTTCTTTAAACTCTTTCCGATTTTCCCCTCAACCAGAGCAGTGGCAGCTTCACAGCAGAGATCGACTCATTAAACACTGAACCAGATAAACGTGTACCTCCTCTCTGCTCCTCCATGTGGTCTCACTGATGTTTACTGTGAATACCTCATGTTTTAACCAGACACTGGAATCCATCACAGACCACACGCATCAGGAGACAAACTCAGAAAGACTGCTATTACCTGCCAAGGCCTCCGTCGTGTCCTGAAACTTCTCAAAGTGCTTCAGCTTCACTCTGATGGAGAAAAACACAGAAGTGAACAACAGTCCAGGTTTTCAGGTTCCGGGGTGGGGGTGGGGGGGGGTTTCATTCATTAATAACTCACATTTTGTTGGCCTTCTCAGGAGTCTCAAACTCCTTATACAGGCTGTCCACCTGCTGCAGTTTAGCCTCATTGAGGACCTGAAACACAAAGAAAACTCATTAATAATAATAATAATAATAATAAAGATCATAAATCTCATTTAGATCCAGTAAAACATTCAGGTTCATCTTTAGTTTCATACTGCTCCACATCATTAACAATAATTAATTGATTATCAAATCTTTTTAGACAACTGACAACATTAGTTCAGGAAGAAGGGTTAGGTCGCCCCCTGGTGGCAGCTGGAGGATATATCACATAAAGATTTAACCCTTTAACTGCCAAGTGTTGGCCCTGATAATATGACCTATAACACAAATTATTGTTTTTATGAATACTTGATGAAAATTAGATTCCTTTAAGGCAGTGTCATAGTTCATAAAATACTCATGTTAAGGGCCCTTAGAAATGTTTATGTGCTCACATAAAAACAAGCAAGAGCTATATAAAAAAAAAGCATATATTTTATTAATTTGCCATGGTAAAAATTGGGGATCCAGATTTTTCAGTGCAGACACCGTTACCGATATGTGGGCTTTGTGGATCAGTCGATACCCGATATTCACAGATACTAATGCAACCAACAAAATATTGAAATATCAGACATAATAAACCTCAAACATAATATAACTTGGACAAGAAAACCCTCAAAATGACTTAACATTTATTTGTGAGTTATATTGTAAAGTCATGTACTTTTCCAGATTATTTCTCTACTCATAATTAGGATCAAGTGTAGTATTTAATATCAGATCCAGTACTGGCCGATACAGCTAAAAGGCCTGGATCGGCACCGATATCCAATACCGTATCGTGCATCCCTAGTAAAAAAGGTATATAAGAAAAAAAATCCCTGAGCACAGGATGAAATCCACAAAACAAACTCTGGAAACCAAACGCCTGAAATGAAATGGAGAAAATGATAGGATTGATCATTTTCATTTGAGAAGGATCAACATTTGTCATTTAAATGGATTTCTATGAAGACAATTTTATAGTTAGAGACATTAAAGTTATTAGTACTTTAGATCGATGTTCCCAGAGTTGGGGTGAGGTCCTACTGTGGGTCCTGAAACAACAAATGGAGGGCTGGGATGTTCTCCAGAACTATAAGTGAATTCAGAATCCTTGCTAATACCTGATATTTGCCTTAAATGTTACAAACAGTTAGATAAACATAACAGTAGATGTTTTTTGTTGTTTAATAGGTTTTTTTTTAGCAGTGTTTGAATCATTTTTCCAGTGATGGTTGGGGTGACGAGTCTCTGCCACAGTTATTTTGTGGGTCAGAAGCCAAAATGTTTGGGAACCACTTTAGATCACATCATTTATAAGGGGCAAGAAATACAATAAAAAAAAAACCTTAAAAACACAAATGTGCTTGGATGCATTATAAAGTTTTAGCCCTTTGCTGACTAACACTTGGGGTGTTTAATGACATTAATGCTGCATAACACAGTTTATAAACAGACTAAACACAGATTGATTTAATCAGTCTCTTCAGTAAGGTTTACTGGGTTTATCTGACTAAGATGTCAATAAAGTGACAGTAACTTGTGCTTTATTTAATTTTTGTGCTGCTACAGAAAAAAACTTGACATGGACTAATCATGTGCACTCATCAGTCATTATAGCACTAATCAGTGCTATAATATTGTAAAATAAAGGTAGAAACATTTGCCACGACCTTCATTCTCCTCAGAGAAAAGATCTGATGTCAATGAAAGCACAATTTATGAGTTTTATTGAGCCATCAGGACAAACTAAAGCTTAAAATGTCTAAATTATGACGATTTTAGCCAAATAACCCAAGATAAAATAGAAGGGAGCTTGAAGATTTAGACTGGACGCTATAATAAATAAATCAAGTTATTGTTATATTATTTGAATCCCTGCTCAGTGTGTTTGAGGTTTGTAGAAACCAGCCTCTAGTCTAGGAGAACACGTGGTTACAGGCCCCTCATCAAGATGCTAACTGAAATGAGTACAAGAACGATGACGTGCACATGTGAGACAGCCATGCACGGACACTCACGTTTAATGCTTAAACATTCAAATAACAGCGAGCTAACAGAGATAGATCAACTTTAGGCTAAGGCACTGGGATGCTAATCGAAGCTAACTTGGATCGTTAAACTAGCAGGAAGCGACTCAACACTCACTTTGAATACAGCGTATCCAGCGGCGGTCTCAAAAAGGACGAGCATTTTGGAAACGGCTGTCTTATAATGTTTAAAATGCTCTCCGGTAAGAGAGCCTCCGGTTCTCGATCGGTCACCGCGCCGCTGGCTGAACCACACGAGGAGCAGAGCAGAGAGGGAGCGCGATGGCGCTTCCGGGTTGCCAGGTCCGTTCAATCCCTCTAAACTCCCCCGATTTCAAACATCAATCTACGGTTTTCTCATCGTTTAAACTCATTTTTAACACAATACTAACACGTTAGGACTTCATACCTAACGCATACCTTTGATATATAGAATTCGTTAGTTTTACGTGTTTTTGCTATCGTTTAACAAAGTAAAATGTATTTCATTCATGTTTGTTCTTATACCACCTATAGTTTGACCTTACTCCTAAAAACAACATATGGATGATCTTTATATCTGTGTACTTTTTTCTATCATTACGTTGAAGTTAGTAATAATTAGAAAAATTACACAAAATGACATGTAATAACACAATCTCATCAACCCGATTTGGCAACAAGAGAGACGAGAACGATTAAACCTCGCGAGAAGTTAAGACTACTCAAATCAAGTAAAACTTAAAGCTGAGCTAATTACTTGTATGTACAGTGTTTTCAAATTGATCAACTATAATTCTAATAGGAAGACAAACCCGACCAATAAAATAATTAATCAACAATTAAAATACTAATAAATTACGGCAACTTTTATGTGTAAATGTACTTATATGTGTACATGTGTGGCTATAGGGATTGTGTTTTGTGAACATGTGAATGTTTTATTTATTTTATACAAGTGTATGATTGATGAAAATTAAAAAATTAATGTCTTATTTACTGAAAACGTGTTGTTATGTGATCTATAAATAAATCTTGGCTTGACTTTACAAATAAACGGAGCCTGTTAGACAACAAATTGGGCAAAAAAACAACAATATGTAAATAATGATGACAATAAGAATGTAATTCCACTAGCATAAAGATATTATGTTACAAACAACTTTAAATACAAACAGTGTTTTATGAGATGATGTGTAAATACACATCTTGTATAAAAAGTAACATGAAGGTAGAATTTAGTACTGAAGCAAAACAAACATATCAGCAGCTCTCCTGTTCCCTCACCTGCATCAAAAACTTGTTTCAAAATATCCATAACACTGTCCTATATATCATAGCAGCTTAATGCAACTGAATTTAACTATTACAGCAGAGAACTATGTAACTGTATTTCAGTATTATTTGGAGTATTTTTTTTAATCACTCAATTTCACAAACACTTTAGATGTGGTATAAAGTCACTTGCTTTCTCATAAATTCATCCCCTCCCTTTTCTCCAAGACCTTGATTGTTACCTGAAAAATAGCCACACAAGGATTAATTCACACACTAAATGTTTAGGCTTTACAACTGAGCAGCTCCTCCGCATATCCACAATATTTAACTCTAAAGGGGATTAGAGATTGCTTTGAGGGCTCACCCGTTGATAAATCGTCCCTGTCCTGTGCTCGTGCAACAGAATACAGAAACTGTGTAGTTTGGAAATTCGTAGTGAATCGGTTCACACTATCAGACTGAGTCATTTTAGTTGGGCATAATGGAAGATCGCTGAAATTGATCCATGCTGATCAGAATCTCTGACGGAGCAGTGGCTCACTCTCACTCTGCTGTCTCTCTCAGCCTGTCTCTGGCGTTCGTTTTGCCATCATGTGTCAGGTACACTCGATCGGACTCGGTCATTTTAGTTGGACAGAATGAATGACTGATCATCTCTGATCCAGTCTCTTTCACGGAGCTGCTGAACTCTTCATCCCTCTCTCCAGTGGCGGTTCTAGATCAGCATTAGAGGCGGGATCAGGCTGGGCACAATCTAAAAAACTCAGCACTTAGCAGGGGCCACAGGGGGGCCCTGCCCCGCCCCCAGAACCGCCCCTGGATCATTCTCCTCTCTGATGGAGCAACCAGACTAATCTCTTTCTAAGATAACATGTTGTGTTACGAGCTAATGTTAATATTATAACTGGTGTTCCATCAGGAGCGCACGGAGCTGCACCTCTGACCACGGTGAGGGGATTACCAAGAAACCGGGTTATTGCTGTCAAACCCGTGACAGACGTCCATTTACCCCCAAGGGTGAAAGTTTAATGACCGGGGTGGAAGTGGGGGGGTGTACCTTGCATGCAACTCCAGATTTAATAAAGGACATTAATGTGAAAACTGTAGATCATTATTCTTAAAGTACACACACACATAGTAATTTGTCTCTATTACAAATAAGTGAAATTTTTGAAAAATGAGTCTAAAAGTATGCACTTGACTGCATACTTTGACATTGGTCAGATTGTATATATTTGATCTATTAATTTGATCAGCATATATATCCTAACAGTTGAATGTGAGGTTTTGAATGTGGCGATAACACTTAATTTACATGCGTTGTACTAGAAAGGCATAACTGTATTATTACTGAAGGTATTTATAAAGGTGATGTTTATGAGTTTGGCTGCTGTTACAAATTTTTACGCAAAGACAACTTGTGATTGGGATTTGTTTTTATTCATTTTCACCCAAATGAGGCCATTGAAACCCGTTAAAATCGCCTCCTTCTGGAAACTGCCGCCGAATGGCAGAAACGACACACGCAGGTATGGGTTTACTGATGTGCCTTCCCAGGTAGCCGTAGGCCCAGCGGACAATCTGTCTGTACGCAGTGTACCGATACTGCCTGGAGGTAAGAACAGAATATTGATGGTCTTAGAAAAATGTTATCAGGCATTTATATGGACGATCTGATCACAACAAATATAGTAATAATATTATTATTGATATTACAGTACCAACACCTTCCATAATGACCTTTGTGATAAATATGCAAAAACATTATTTTAAAAATGTGATTAAAATCAAATAAATCAAGAAAAAAAACTTGGTAATTAATGATTTCTGCCTGAAACCTACTCATGTCTGCTGGCCTGGAGAGGTCCATGCTCCTGCCTGTATTGCATGTAAGCGATCTCCAGCACATAGGGGTTTAGGCAGCACGGCTCAAAGCCTGGATGCTGGGTCACGCACTGCACCTCCAGCTTGGGGGTGATTTTGGACACTAGACTCCAGTAGCCATCCACCTCCCTGCAGCACATGCTCTCCTCAGCTGTGTTCATGGCCTCACATTTCCCACACGAACACCTTAAAAAAGAGGTATCAGGAAAATGGATATTAACAAATATGAGACATCTTAAAAACGCTCATTATTCTTTATTATTGTCAATCTCTCTCCTTTGGCCGTCATTTCTCCCTCTGGTTTGTCTCTGCTCTCTGGGGCGTGAAGCACGCTCATAGCTGTAAGGTTGTGGCCCATCAAAGTTATAATTGTAAACTTCTTTTAAAGCCATATTTTTCTATATATCAAGCACATCTCCTGATCATTACGTCACTTCCGCTCTGGCGGAAAAAAAGAAATTCTCACAAAAATGACTCCAAAAACCTAAATAAGTTATATCTGTGTCCATTTTTATTCAGAACAAGTTTCTATTATATTTCTATAAAGATTTGTTTAAGGGAGTCTCTAACCTGCAACTTGCTTTTTAAATCTTAAGATAAATCTCTTATTTAATCACCAGACTACATCCCACATGGCCACACATTAGAAATAAATTAACTGCTTGCAGCCATTTCTAAAACCATGTTTTAACTTAACCAATGTTTACTGAGTCTAAATTGGTTAAATCGTCCACTTTTTCCTAATTTATACTCGTATATGGACACAATAAACTGTTTGTACAGTGCAGCGAATGTTATAAGTCGGTATACATTTACCTGTTTTTTTCATGTTTTCTTTGTATATGAACGTTCAGATTTTTTTTGTAGAGAGTAAGTGCACAGTATGGGCACTTAGTCCTTTTCAAATTTTTAACACATGAAGCTTTGGCTGAAGAAAATATTTCGGATCTCTTGACGCTGTCCACTTTAGCAGAGTCAGTAGACATCGAGGCCAGCAGCAAGTAGTCGTGGTTGTGTTGTGGCGGCTTCTCTGAAGAAGACTCAGGCGGTGGTGCTGATCTCTCTGGGGTGGACACGAGTTGTGGAGGTGATGGTGCATGATGACTGTTTGGTACAACCTTGGTAGAGTCACTAGATGTCAAAGCTAGCAGCGTGTAGTCATGGTCCTGTAGCGGTGGCCTCTCTAGGGTGGAATCATGATGTAATGATGGTGGTGGTAGTGGTCTCTTTGGGGTGGAATCATGATGTAATGATGGTGGTGGTAGTGGTCTCTTTGGGGTGGAATCAGGTTGTAATGATGGTGGTGGTAGTGGTCTCTTTGGGGTGGAATCAGGTTGTAATGATGGTGGTGGTAGTGGTCTCTTTGGGGTGGAATCAGTCTGTAATGGTTGTGGTGGCCTTCCTGGGGTGGACACAGGCAGCTGTGGGCTCCGTGTTGCAGTCACTACATTTAAAGAGCTTGTAGTGCTGCAAATCTTCACGTGGCGTTCCATGTGCTTCTTTATTAGTACTGTTTTATAACAATATGGGCAATGGTAATGACCCAAACCTCTGCAGGGCATATTACATCTGCAAATTATTTTTTCTGTAAGAAAAAAAGAAGATTGGTTTAATAACTGAACAAAGATACTACATACTGCTGCAACACTTGAACCGGTCATACACCTAACGGTATAGAGGCCGGTTCACACGGCAGGATTTTTAACCTAATTTTTGCCCCGATTCTCCTCTTCTGACAATCTTAAAGACACACCTGATCTCTAAAGATAATCTAATCAGATATTCATCTTGTGTGTGGTGGGTTAAGAGTGCTCTGGTCCGCTCAGAAAGCCGTCAGGACCGCTCCAATCGCAAATCTGGGAAATCGAACACGTTGGATTGTCTTGACCCAACATCGCAGCGTGTGTGGTGGCGAAAGGAATCTCACATCAAAACAACTGCTCGGATTCTTTAAACTGTTACAAGTTCTTTGTTTATAATGAAAATAAAAGCTGTCATGTTTGTTTACTCTGAAGTCACGTTTGATCTCGTTAAGTTCTGCGAGATTTCACGTCTGATCTGGGAATGTTCGTGTGTGAAATCGGTTCGTGTGTGATTACACTATTGGGTCAATGTCTTCGATTTTTAAAGGAAATTTTCTTGCCACGTGTGTGGTCTCTTATGATTTAAAATCAGCCGACAATTTGAAAATCCTGCCGTGTGAACTGGCCTTTAGATAATGAAAGTCACTTATTTTACTTCCTTATCAATAAAAACAAATTTAGGATCACATAAGATAATAAAAATGTTCACAAATTACTAATGTTTTTCACATCATGTAGAAATTTACCTCTAAAATGCAAAGCGGTGTTTATATGCCCTTCAGAGTGCAACTTTATCTTCTTCAGAGATGTGGGCTTTACTTTGGGACACAGTGGACACCCAAAATATGAGCCGATGTTCCGCAAAGCCAGCTCCTCGCCCACATCAATCACTGATATGTGCATCTGTGAAAGAAAGAAGTTTAGATTTTAAGTTTTAGAAACATATGTTGCCTATATGGCGACTATTTGATGTTTAATAAGGTTTGGAAATCCAAGCTTTTTAATAAAAAGGTATTAATTTCCTGTTTCGTGGATTAAATCTTGCTCTTTATATTATGCTTAGGTTATATAAGTTGTGAGTTGCACTGTGTGAGCTACAGCAGCAAAAAGCTTTATTGTTTTAGCTTTAGTGTTAGCTCATGGACTCCCTGCATTAGTTGTAAGAATAGTTAATATGATTACAAATAGCTGTGAAACACGGTGCCTTTGCAGTGCGTCGTTGTTATCCTCTGGTATAAACGTAAATAATGTCGCTTACATTTAGGGAACTAAAAACAGTAAAAAACAGAAGTTAATTTAATCCAAACCTCACCTCTTCTAATCCCGTCGAGTGCGGTGGAAGCTAAAATAAAGCAAAAGCAGCGCCGCCGCTTAAAAACAGTTCAACTTTCCTTCGTGGTAGCAAGGTTCTTCCGGTTGAGGTATTTCCGGTTACGGAAGATGTCTGCAGCCAGGTCCCGCTCGAAATAAAAGCTGCCAGTTTTATCCTGCTGCTCAATAAATCAAAGTCGAATCGATTAAAACTTAGTTATGAGATTTATCTGCGTCGTTTGTCCCTATAAACGATGTTTATGGAATGTAATCAACCAAAATTTAGATCTGGAAAATCCAATTTCCGAGTTGCATTAAACGCAGCACACTTTCCTGCTCTCACGGAAGTGACGAAAGCGTGAACCCCAGCAAAACATGAGCGCACGAGAGCAGCGCGTGGACTCAAAAATTGAGTAAACTTTTACTAATATTTTTCCCTGAGGGAAGAATTCGAGCTGACGACATGAACGAACCGGAACGCTACCCGCCCCCGGACTTCAGCTGGCCCCCTCCGAGCTCCTTCCAGGCCCCCCAGCAGCAGCAGCCCCGGGCCAGCAGCTTCCACCCCGGCATGTGGAGCTGGGTCGAGCCGCAGGTCGCTCCCAGCTGGAACTACGTGGTCAGTCCGGGCTGGTATCAAGGAGAGGCGGCAGGTTCCAGCTCCCAGCAGGACCAGGGAGGCCACGAACACCGTGAGGAGAAATTCAGTCAGGTTTTTGGTTCTGAAGCTTCAAAATGTATCTAGAACATGTCTCTGTGTTCAGTCGTGTGAAAAAGGATTTACCCCTTGAAGATTTTCTGTGTTTGTTGTCACACTTAAATCTTCAATCCACACCTCCTGCTCAGGATACTTTATTCTAGTGGAAACACGTATTTAATCAAACTTGTTTTTAGGTCAGAGCTATGGACGTGAGTGGTACCAAGGTGGACCTCCAGGTGGGAGGATGAACTTCAGACCTCCTCATCAACATGGAA
This sequence comes from Callopanchax toddi, assembly GCA_006937965.1. Classification (NCBI taxonomy): domain Eukaryota; kingdom Metazoa; phylum Chordata; class Actinopteri; order Cyprinodontiformes; family Nothobranchiidae; genus Callopanchax; species Callopanchax toddi. Next base: position 786,337 of record SSNR01000255.1, on the reverse strand, counting down.
GGAAGGTGACTGGTCTGATCTTTGTGTTTCTGCATTATATTTAGTTTATTCTCTGCAGTAACCTGGTCTGTTTTAACCATCAGCAGAAGAACAAGCGGGAACCGGAGTACTCTCATTACTGTGACACGTGTGATCGGGGATTTAAAACCCAGGACAAGTACTACGAACACGCCTCTCAACACGTCAAGGTATCTGACTGACGCAAAACGTGTACCTGTGTGATTATATTTCAACCTTTTTTTGTTTTTGCCATTCTTTTACTCTGTTAACAACAAAAACATGTCAACATTTTTATGTCATTGCCGTTGAATCCTTACATGATGTTGAGCTGAACTATTATAACGTTTGTCATCATCAGTGTTCCGTATCCGACTGTAAATTCACTGCCTGTGAAAAACTAGTGTCCATGCACTGGAAGAACGTGAGTACAGCTCAGAGTGTTTGTTAAATGTGTGTTTTCCTGTTTCTAACGTGTGTTCTGTCCTACCAGAACCACGCACCTGGAACTAAAAGAATCAAGCTGGACACACCAGAAGAGATCTGCAAATGGAGAGAGGAGAGACGCAAGTTAGTATTTGACATGAATGTGACGACGGCAGTGACTCCTTCCAGAAATATATTCAGAGTTTTATTCTGTGTTTACAGGAACTATCCAACACTTCAGAATATAGAGAAGAAGAAAAAGGTCGTGGAGGCGCGGGAGCAGACTGGAGGCGTCCTGGAAACGGCTCAGTTTGGGTAAATAAGAGAACATCTGGACCACTGGGTCGTCCAACAGTAGTGTGAAAAAACAAGGTGAAGACCTGGAGAATATTCTGGTTTTTATTCATTAATAGACGAATGAGGGGGAGAGGAAGAGGACGAGGAAGAGGTCGTGGGTGGGGAAACAGAGGGTTCAGAGGGCGACACCCACAAGAACCCCACCCTACAAACAGCTGCTCTACTGAACCCCCCAACCATCCCCCCAGAGACCAGGATCCACTGGGCGTACTGGACAGCAGTGCTCATGGTGAGTCTACCGCTGGTCTGGAACAGGATTTGTTCTCCACAGAGACAAAAATCCGGTTCCTGTGTGTTCTGTGCTCCCAGACTCGGACAAAGAGGACCCGGCTCCAGAATCCAGAGCAGCAGGTCTGGTCGTGGCCCCTAAACAGATGAGCTCAGCTCTCGGCTCCCTGCTGGCGAACTATGGCTCCATGAGCGAGAGTGATGAGGAGCCAGAGGGTGAGCTGTTACACAATATAAACCGTTTGTAGGTTGGTACGTGTGTAGTACCACTTTATAGTTACCCAGAATGCTTAGAGAAGCCCTTTAGTCTTCATAGATTCTAATCCTGTGTGAAAGCTTGTTGTTATATGAGAGCTTCAGACATGTCACAGTGCTGTGACGGATTTTATTTGAACTGAGATTTAAAACCAGTTTAACCATTAGCATGTTTCACTTTAACCTTCTGGTGTAAAAATCAGTTAATTTCTGAAGAAATGTTGAGGAATCTGAAATTCCATCATACGTCAACTTCCTCCTGTAAAGCTGACTTTTATAATAAGACAAAGCATGCAGCTCAGTTGGTATAGTGTCCATCTGGCAACCAGAGGGTCGTCGGTTCAATCCCAGCTCCAGCTGGGTTATTTGTCCTTGGAGACACTTCATCCACCTTGTCTACTGGTACCAGGTTGTGTGTGGTTACACAAACCATAGATATATAAAGGCTAGATATCTTACCCGTGCTGTTCGCCAATGGACTGTGACGTAGCAACACGGCGGCCATCTTACTGCAGACAGTTGTCCCCGTAACACTGGTGTCATAGTGCATGTATTAAATACCTCTAACTTGCTCAATTTTTAATCGATTTTCAAACGGTTTGCATTTTCATAAACGTCAGAGACGTGGCTGTGAAATATATTGATAATGGCCGGGAAACTCATAAACTGTGAAAGTATCTTATCTCAAGTTTATACATAATAAGGTTGGTAAGACAGCAAACCGTTTTCTAAATCCGTTCATTTTTCATCGAGTTAAGAGTATTTTAGTTAAGTTGATACTCACCTTCTATCTGCTGCCATAGAGAGCAGAACGTCAGCTGTCTGTGGTAAGATGGCATCACAACACTTCACCTGTGGTTGTGTAAAAACCCTCAAAGACGTCAAGTTCAGTCACATAAAGCACACATTTCTGGGTCGTTTAAACTTTTGTGGACCTTTAAATAAGTTGGACATTTTATATACAATATAGGAATTAAAACTGTACTAGCAGCTAATGATGAGATTATTAACAGTTTTTAACACACTATATTGGCACCTACAGCTAAGATTATAGACGACAGGGTAACCCAGCTGGAACTGGGATTGAACTGGAGACTAGGGATGCGGCGGTACCACTTTTTTTCAAACCGATACCAATACCTGGCTCTGAGTACTTGCCGATATCGAGTTCCAATACCGATAATTCTACTGCACAAAAAACCCAATGAATTGGAAGACGGGTTCTATTTTTGGTTAACTTTAACAAGTACCAGTACATGGTATTGGTATCGGCCCGATAGTGCATCCCTACTGGAGACCCTCTGGTTTCCAGGAAGTCAGGAAAGTAGAGGAGTGTTTAAAGTGATTTGAAGTAGGATCATGTGATGGTTTGTTGACATTTGCTTCCACAACCAGGTTCTGCCCACAAAGATACTCACAGTTCCTCCAGTTGTCTTTTCTGATTTATTTATTATAAAACACAGTTTTTTCATATTGTTAATGTCTTTGTCTCACAGCCGTCCCCATCCAGAGAGCCAAAGAACTGGTTCAAGAGAACAAGACCATCCTGAACAGAGTCCAGACAACGCCTGGGATCCCTGGACCTCCTAGAGGTCTAGAAACCTCTACAGAGGTGGATCGAGTTCCCTCCTCTGGTTCTAACATGGTTAGAAACTGGAGAGGTAGAGGAGGAAGAGGAAGAAGAGGTCGCCAAGATACGCCTCAGAAACGTCGCCCTACATTACTAGAAATGGTAAGAACTCACCTGATCTAACACATGACAGAGATCTCCTCTTTGTTCTCTGATTTCTGATTCTTTTGGGTGTTTTTATAGTTGCTGGCTCCAGACATCCGCCATGAGAGGAATGTCCTCCTGCAGTGTGTACGCTACGTCGTCCGCAACGACTTCTTTGGGCTGGAGAGCATCGCTCAGGACCAACAGGGCTCCACCAGAACTGTACAGGATGATCCGAGTCCAGAGGGAAGATCTGAGGACGTCGGCTGTCCTGTTGGAGGAGACGCACCAGAAACTAGACCGGATGAGAGTCTGGGCTCAGATCCTCCTCTAGAGTCTGAAGGGAGTTCTGATGGAGACTTGATCCAGAACACTAAAGAGACAAATGGCAGCTCAGATAAAAGCAGGTCTGACTGGATGTACGATGAAGAGATCTGGGAGAGTAACCAGGATGTTCTGTGAACTCACAACTTCATGCTTTAGTTTTAAATGTGACATCTTTCTGTTTGTTTGCTGAAATATTCCTTTATTTGTTGTATGATCTGAAAACATAATTTGTAAAATAAATATATATCACAGATCTACTGTATGTAGCATGTGTTAAAATCAGGTAGTTCTTTTGGTAAGATGTGAAAACGTTTTTTATCGGTTTCTTTTGTATTTGCCTTTTTTTTATGCTTGAATTTTAACTCGATATTTTCAAGGTTTTTGAAAGGTCTTGAATTTTTAATAAAGTACCTGAAACCATCGATGCACCAATAAAACCCACTGGTGATTGGAATCAGCTGATCTGAAACTCTGAAATCAGATTTTTGTTTTGGGTCTGTGAACTCATCATAGCTAAGCACTAGTTCATGCAAAGAGATGTGGAAGATTTTACTTCCAGAATTATTTTTAAGTTCATCAGAATTTTTAAAAAGACATTGAGATGAATCAGGTTCATGTAAAATCTGTATCATCAGGTCACAACTGAACAAAAATATCAGTCTTCAAAACCAGAATCGGTACATTTTTAAATAAAAGCTGGAACTGATTAAAGTCACACTATGTAACTTTTTCACAGAGTGCTTGGGGTGTCCCGATTCTCTAGAACTGAGAGTCTGGACATTGTCCCCGCCCCCTTTTCCCCACCCTCGCTACACACTCCACTGACGTCCGCATTGGTGCAGACTTCAGCGAAGGGTATTACCCATAATTCCAAGTGCAACCAACCGTAGGCTGCAGTGTGGATATTGGGACAGGGCCTACGTCTCTGGTCCGGTGCCCCAGAAGTCTCACAAAATCGCGTATCTCATGAGGGTTAGGCTAACTCAGCTGTTATGCTAAAACCGGAGTGTTTTTAGCTCATGATTCCTGATTTTTTTTCCATCTCTCCCTGCTTGAACACAGCTGATTTCTTTGAATGAGTGATGAACCGCTCCAGTAGAAGCAGTGAAGGCTGAGGAGACGTTTCAACAGGTAGATTTAGGAGTTTCTGAGCAAAAACAATGTTTTTCATAACAGTGATTAAAAACGGACACTAGGGGGTGCTAAAAAACAAGCAAAACTGCATAGTGTGCCTTTAAAGCACAAAACATTTATGAGACAAAGTGAAATAATCTTTTTGAATACGTTTTTTTTTTCATCAATGAAGTTATCAATATAAGGTGCTGGAAGATGTTGAAACTCACCTTGAAATGGTTGAATTTGATTTGTTCCAACACTGAAACCCGTCAGATAAGTCCTCTCTCTGTGCTAGTCATCATGGCTCACTTCAATGTCAACTTGTTCACCGCACATATCACTAAGTTTTATTCTAATGTCTCACCATGTCAGCAGTCCTCTGCTAGTTTGATTCACGCAGTTTGGTCCTGTCCCCGCTTTAGAGTACTGGTCTAAGGTTCTCACAGAAGTTTTTGATAAGTAGTGGCTCTGTCTTCTTTGCAAAAATCCTAATTAGCTTTTTTGACGTTCCTTGTGTGAAGAAAAAAAAAACACACACCAAGAGAGTTCTAACCAGTTAAGATTAGGGAGTAATTATCGATTTTGACAGCTGCTGAATAAATGAAAAAAATATTTGAAAACGTAATTTTTATTCTTTTTTTTTTTTTCTTTTTGGCTGATACTGAAATTTATTTGCTGATTTTAAAAATTTAAGTCACAAAAAACAAAGAGGTCAGTAGGGAGGTAAATACTTTTTCACAGGTATAAGGTTACAAACCGAGTAAGGGTGTGTTTGATATATACTTTTGATCTATTGTATTGGGCGGAGTTGAGTAGAAGCGCTCTTACTTTGAAAACATATCCCCACATTATATCTAGATGTATTTGTAAGACTTGTTATTTATGTCATCAATATGCAAAAATCAACTCGAATAATCAAGAAATCATGATTTGTGATTAAAATGCAACATTTCCCCGCCTTCCTCAACTGTCCAATGTTACAAAACAAGCGCTCCTCCGTCCCGTCTCCTAGAAACTAGGTGTTTACAGGTAACAGCGGTAAAGTTAACTAACAGCGTTCAGCAGGTCAACAAACCGACCGACATGTGAGACTCGGTGCTTCATGTTTCTATCAGTAAATCTGAAAATCAGTAAATCTTTGTTCTAATGACCGAGCCTCCTCATGGCTGGAAGCAGTGTTCGAGTCGACCCTCCGCTGATCCACTTCAGAGATGTGACCGTAGGAGAAGTTTACAGGAGGACACTCACGGTCAAAAATGTTGGAAAAACTATCAAGAGGATTGTTATAGAGAAGCCAGCCGGAAAGGTAAGATTATTACAACGAATGTTTGGAGATTAAGAGTCACAAACGACGGCATGACGGCTTCACTAATTAGCTTACTTACTAGTTAGCTAATTAGCTAATAGCAAATTAGATAGCTAGCTAATTAGTTTGATATTTATTAGTTAGCTTGATAATTTTCTAATTAGCTTAATAGGTAGCTATTTAAGTTGCTAGTTAGCTAATTAACTTAATAGTTTGCTAATTAGCTTAATAGTAATCCAATTAGGTGAATAGTTAGCTAATTTGTAGTTAGCCAACTAGCTCTGTTGAGAGAGTAAAAAGTGTACATTTAGATTTAATTGTCATAATATTTTTTTTATCATGTTCTATTTTAAGACATCTCAAATGTTTTCTGTTTAGATTAAAGATAAAAAAAAATTAAACCTTTATTTAACCAAATAGAAGATAATGTTCTAAATAAAGTTCAAACCAAGCAGAATCCAGTATTTATCTGTCTAGTAGAAGTATGGTTGCCTAGTTGGGATTTTAATCATGGGTTTGTTTAAATGTGATATAACTTGAATAAATGAAGTGCTAACAAGTTGTTCAAGTGTAATAAACAGCCCCAGTGATAAATGTTTGTTCTAACGTTAATACATAATCATTCACTTTCATCTTATGTTGTTATTTTAGCAGAAATAATACAATTCCTGCAGTACTCGAGCCCTGAATGCACCAGGAGTGCTCCATTTATCTTTTTACAGATGTTTACATCTGTAATTAACCATAAACTTCCTGTAAAAACCTGTAATAACCATAAAATCTCCTGTTAATAACTGGAAATGACCATACAACTTTATGTAAACAGCCACAAAACTTCATTTAAACCTTTCCTCAAAAATAACCACAAAACCTCATGTAAGTAACTGTAAATTACCACATAACCAGCCATAGCCATCAGCTTCTCAGTTTTTAAATACACAAATGGAGGCTGTTCAAAAACCCATCAGTTTATAACTACTTCCTGTAAAGGGTTTAAAGGTTACAGCCCCTACAGGTGAGCGTTAAACCACAGGTGATCCAGCCACTGACTCTTTGTAATGTCTTTTAAATGTTTGTTTGTTGCTGCAGCTCTTCAGCTTCATCCCGTCTAGCCATGCCGTGACGGTGCCTTCAGGTTTGTCCGTCGGCGGCCTGCTGGAGTTCACTCCAGACTCTGAGGAGGAGGTCAGAGACTGCGTTCAGGTTCACGTAGACGGCGTGGAGACCATCCAGATCCCGGTGCTCGGGTGAGACATTTAGAACACCTTGAAACCTCCTGAAGTCACATTCAGTCTTTTGTAGCTGCTCATGGTGTTTCTGCCTCAGATCTCCCAGAGTTTGCTCCCTCAGAACGGATTCACTGATTGACTTCGGCTGCGTTGTCGCCAGCAGTCAAGTAATCAGGAAACTCCATCCTGTAACCAATCAGGGATCAGAGCCAGGTAGTCGGGGTTTCTAATGGTCTCTCTGGTTTTTATTCCTAAACTAATCTAGACTCTCTGTGTGTGTAGGTGTGTTCCAGGTGGAGCTCTGTGGTGGAGACTCCTCTCTCAGCTTTTCTCCTTCCAGTGGAGTCGTAGCAGCTGGCTCCACCCAGTGGCTGAAGGTGGAACTGCTCACAGACAGAGCCAGAGAGATCAACCAAGAAACTCTGTGTGTTGACCTGTCTGTAAACAAGGTGTTGTAGTGGATAAAATGAGTCTTACTGTGAAAGTTAAAGCTGTATGTCTCTGTCCTCCTGAGGCTGAAGCTCCAGAACCATCCAGCTGTAGTTCTCAGGATCAGGGCTCAGGTGGTGGAGCAGCAGCTTCAGCTTGTTGATCTTCAGGTGGATCATTTCACTTCGTCCAGGCTCTGACGTGAGCTGCTCAGCTGTTTATTTCTAACCCAGGTCAGTGATTTTACAGGGGACTCCTCTGAGCTGTCTGTGGTTTGGACCCGTCTACTGTGGGACGACCCGCGTGGAGACGGTGGTTCTGAGGAACAGCGCGCCGCGGGCCTGTGACTGGTTCTGCCTGCTGCAGGACGGAGCTGCTGGGACTGAAGAGGTGAGTGGTTCTGTTGGATCTGTACAGACCAGAGGAATCAGAACTCAGAGTGTTCTGACTGCAGGGAACAGACCCCCAGAGGAGCACAGGCGCCGCCCTGCTGGAAGGAATGAAGAGGTGCAGCCCAGCCGGCCCGGACGCCTCTCAGGTCCTGGTGTGTGAGCCTTCACGGGGCCGACTGGGTCCACATGACAGAACCGTGGTGTCAGTCTGCTTCAGGCCCGTCAGTAAGAGGTACACGACCAGAAAAAATGAAAAGAATGTTTCTCCCCGTCGGGGAATCGAACCCCGGTCTCCCGCGTGACAGGCGGGGATACTCACCACTATACTAACGAGGAGGTGGTGAATGTAGGCTGAACTGAAGGATCTTTGAACTCTAACCTCTTCATGATGTTTGTTTCTGTCAGGAAGGATCCTGATTCCTCAGCCAGCCGTCAGGACTACTCTCTGTTTCTTCTGTTTGACACTGTGGACAGAAAACACGGCTTCACACACACTAACGGTGCTCACACTAACACACCACTACACACTAAGCCAGTAGCTGATAAACGTGATGACTCGTGTTCTTCTCTTTAGCTAACAGCAGCGTGGAGCTCGCAGTGAAAGGCTCTGGTCTCCCCGTGTCTCTGGTTCCTGCTCCCTCTCACAGGTTTGACTTCCTCAGCTGTGAGACCGGTCAAAGTTTAGATCTTCTCTGTGTGCTCCAGAACCTCTGCTCCCAACTTCCTGTCAGCTTCCGCTTCCGCAAATCAGCTCACTTTAGCTCCAAGCCCTCAGCGGCGACCATCGGTCCTGGGAAAAGCCAGGTGAGAACAGCGGTAGCTTCAGGTGGGGGTTAAATAAAGGTGTGACGGTCTTCTGTGTTCTCCAGGATGTAGTCCTGACCTTCAGACCACGACAACAAGGGAGCTTTGGTGTCCGTCAGAAGATAGAGGTCTTAGGTTGTGTTGCATCTCAGAAGAATGTAACAAAAGTCCAGGTTTCCTGCTTCCACACAATCACTCTGCTCCTGTCTGCCTCCTGCCACAACGTGACGACTAACCCTCGGCCTAGACTAGTCCCTGGTGAGGTCTGCAGGTCTCAGAGAAAGGTCAAGTCGACGGACACTGACACGCATCTCAGAGGGAAGAGGGAGAGCGCTCAGGAAGAGGAGCTCCTCTCCGTCCCTGACGAGGGAGCCTGCAGCATCACACCTTCATCCATCAGAACCATCTTTCCCAGCATGCCCCGCCACCATGTGGACACTGACGACGCAACCGAGGAAGAAGAGGAGCAGAGACGAAGACATCGTCAGATTTACCAGGACTTCATCAGACAGACCCGACTAGAGCGGATCAGCCAGAGGTCCGCTTGGTTCTGGTTTCACATCAAACCATTCAACCTTCTGTTTTTTCCCCTTTTTTTTCTCTTTTTGTTTCTTTTTTCTTCTTTCTATCCCTTTTCCTTTATTTTCTCTTTTTTCTCTCTTTCTTATTTTTTTTCCATTCACGTTCGATTCAACTTTCTAAAGCTCAACGCTGACTGGTTTGTTTCAGACAACAAGAGACGCTGGAGGACGTGGACATTGGGACGGTTCTGGCTCAGGGACTCGTCCCCCCGACGCTCCACACCAGGGACCTGAAGACCACCAGGTACTCAGAGACGAAGCCTTATTTCCTAAACTCCTCCAGCAGCAGTCAGGTGAGCTGAAAGGCAACAGAAACAAGTCTTTACTCCATTTCATCAGGTTTTCATGTTGCCTTCATTGATTCCCTGCAGGTTTCAGAGGGAGTGACAGCAGTTCCCTCCAGCAGCCAGCAGGTGGCGGACTGTAGCAGGACTCTGACTGCTGTGGAGCTCAACCAAGTCCTCCTAAGTGTGTTCTCAGCTCCGAAAACTTCCTGCTGCTTGTAGATCAGCACTAATCAGATTCTTCTGACTCTCCATCCCTAACAGGTCCGCTGTTCCTGGACTTTGGGAGTGTGTGTGTTCAGTCGGTGTGTGCTGAAACGCTGCAGCTCACCAACCGTCTTCCCACGTCCGTCTGGGTGCAGCTGGAGGCAGAGTGCCCGGAGCTGCAGGGCTCCTCCCCCCTCTCTCACGTCCTGCCTCCCTTCTCTCACAGCAGCCTCCTTCTGATGTTTGAGAGCAGCCAGCTTGGCCGGTTCTCCGGGTCAGAACAGGATCTTGCTCTTTAGATCTTAACGAGAAGAAACCAGTCCATCAGAAACGAGATGTTTTCTCCTCTCCAGGTCCCTGTCCTACTCTGTGAACCAGCAGCACCCAGGTCAGATCCTGGTCCAGGCTCAGGTGGTTCCCTTGGTTCTGGAGCTGTCCACAGAGCTGCTGGTTCTCAAGGCCCGTCCAACCTCACTGGCTGCATCAGGACACAGGAGCTCAGTCACCCTCAGAAACCCCCAAAACCGAGCAGCAGAGTTCACCTGGAGAGCAGCTGATGGAGAGAGAGACGACCTGGTCTCTGTCAGACCTGCTTCAGGTCTGGTCAGGTCATTAACCAGTCAGCTGAGTGGGACCAGTGCTGACTCCTCTCTTTATCTCCAGGTTCAGTGGAGCCACACATGGAGCTGGACTGTGAGGTGGTCTGGTGTCCCTCTGAAGGACAGGAGACAGAGGGACACCTGGAGCTCTGTGTCCACGAGGGGAACAGTCAGCAGCTAACCTGGGTCGCTCAGGTTAGTAGGATTTAGATCAGGAAACAAACTGAGTATCAAACAAAGTTAACCTGAGAAAAAACTAAACGATGATGTAATTTATTAAGGGAACCATGAGGGATTAAGGGTTTATGAGGGACCATAAACAGAAGAATCTGGGTAACGAAACAGGTTCATCTATCATAAACGTAGAACTGAGGTTGTTTTCCTTCTCAGGTTGGAACCAGCGCCGTCCAGCTGGAGGAGAAACGACTCAGGTTTAGTTCCGTTCCTCTCAACAGAACCTCCGTCAGGACGGCGGTCTTACACAACACTGGACCGAACCACGCCTACTACCAGGTCCAGACTCACAGACCGACTCAGAACCTTTAGTTTCTACCAAATGAATCAAAATATGTTATTATTCTAGGAGGGAAATGAGATCAAACAGGTTAAAAACAACATTCATATGAACCTTTGTGATATTTTAGAGGTTGAAGTTGTTAAGACTCAATGACCTCACTCAAACTAGCATTAGCTCATCAGTCCTTCTCTCTGAGGCAGGTTCTGGACGTGTTTCCCATCCCAGGTATGATGGTGAGTCCATGTGAAGGCGTGGTACCGAGCAGAGGTCACGCTGATCTCAACGTCCACTTCAACCCAGACCGTGTCTTCAGATTTAACTCACGCATCGAGGTGAGACTTTTTAGTGTAGTCATCTGAAGGTGTTCCCTTCATGTGTGACAGATCTTTGTGTTCCAGATCGCTCTGAAGAACATGAAGTCTGTGGAACTCGGAGTGTGTGGATCAGTGGAGCCTCCTGATGTGGACATCAGTGTGGTGAGGTCCTTAGGACGGACTTTAAACCAGTCAGATTTTATTTGCTCTCTATGAAGAAGTGAAGCAGAAGTTGAACTGAATTCTAAATTCTAAGAAAGATCAAGTTTAAGCAGAAAAAACTTAAAAGGATACTCCACCAAAAAGTGATTTTTTTGTCTATTTCCATATTCCTCATAGTTAGATAAGTGGGCAAAAACTATTTGTAAACAGCCCAGCCATTATCCTGATCCAGCAGTACTCCTTTAGCATTAGCTTAGCGTAAAACACTGTAAGTGAATGGTAACAACTAGCATTGTGAAAAAAAAGTCATTAAAACTCACTCAGTTGTGATACTAGTGATACTAATTCTGCCTAGTGACCTCAGTAATCATACTGACTGCAAGTGAAAATAAAAAGTAACACGAAGAAATTACAGGTACTATTTTAGACTCGGGACTACTTTATGACAAAGAGCAGCTGTAAGCCTCCGCTGAATGGCATAAGGACATGATGCAGCGGCCCCAAAGACGCCTACGTCTGTAAACACGTATCCACACGCTATTTGCAAATTTCACAGATGAAGAAAAATAACACAACGTCAGGAGCTGCACAGAGATTATCTTCATAAAACGTTACCAGGTTTAGCCTAGTAGCCAGTTTTTGTATTTACTGAAGTATGTGTCTTTGGGGCTGCTGCGTCATGTCCTTTTGGCTTTCAGTGGAGGCTTACAGCTGTTCTTTTATATAAAGTAGTCCCAAGTCTAAATTAGTATCATTAGTATCACAACTGAGTGATTTTTAAGGACTTTTTTCTCACAATGCTAGTTGTTACCATTCACTTACAGTGTTTTATGCTAAGCTAAAGCTAAAGGAGTACTGCTGGATCAGGATAATAACTGGGATGGTTACAAATTGTTTTTACCACTGATCTAACTATGAGGAATATAGACAAAAAAAAAAAAATCACTTTTAGGTGGAGTATCCCTTTAAAACATACAGTAGCTACCAAATAGGACCTTAAGAAGGAAAAGCCCTTAGGAATAGTGAGTTTAAAGTGTTAAAATCTTACACTCAAATCATTCAGTGAAGTGATGACATCATCAGGGGGATGACAAATTAGATATTTCTGAATTTCTCATAAAACTTAAACAGAGTTGACTAAAATGATAAAGGATATCAAATCTGGGTCAAACAGTAAAAGCTGAAAGTCTTGTAACTCACTAAAGTTTGAATGACAGGTTAAAGTAAACGAAACTAGTTTATATTTGAAGAGCAGACAGTTTTTAGAGGATTTGAAGCTATTTCAGTGTAGTCTGAGAAAAAATCCACAAAACATTGAATATTTATAAAAGTATAAGTTATAAATACCTAAAGTCTTACGCTGAAAGTCAGGAAGGAGCTGAACGTTTTGGTACTCTCGAGATGTGCATCCACGTCAGTGCTCTTCTATAAATCCAGTCATTAGGGACTGACAGATGTAATGGTCTGATCTGATGTTTGATGTCTCCTGTCAGTCTCATTTCCAGTTCTCTGGGGTCTATACTGGTTCCCAGCATGCCATTCCATTTACTCTAACAAACCAGTCATCTGCTGCTGCCCGTGTCGTCTTTGACCTGTCAAAATATGAAGACTTCTCCATCCGGATCCTTCAGTCCTGCTCACGTACGTTGAACCCTGTAGAGTCTGACAGCTGGATCTGATCTAAAGGACATTAGAGCGTCTGTCTGGATGGACCCGGTTGGTATGATTAGTAGTAAAACTGGTTCTGGTTGTTCTTCAGAAGCAGAACCAGGTCTGAGTGTTGTGGAGCTCCAGACGGGTCACACACAGGAATGCTGTCTGGTCTTCTCCCCCACTCAGGTGAGCTTCAGTTAAACAGCTCCTAAATGAACCCAGCTGGTCTCCCTGTCCTCTAAATGAACCCTGAGCTCATTAGACCGTAGATCCTGGTCCCAGTAAACCAGAACTGATCCTTCTGCAGGTGGCCATCCATGACTTTGACCTTCCTCTGACGGTCAACGGAGTCAACTGGATCTCTGCTTCTTCATCGCCTCCCCCCTCTCATTCATCCGCACCCGGGACTCCCTTGCCAGCAGGTCGCAGCAGGAGTCACATCACCATGGCAACACAGCAGCCACTATGTGTACAAGCTACAGGTGGAGTTTGTTTGTGAACATTTACATTGCTGTCACACAGAGTGGTGTAGTTATTGAATGTGTGTATGTTGTAATGTGTCCAGCTCTGTGTGGCCCTCTGGAACTTTCCACCAGGAGCCTCCAGTTTAACGTGGACCCTCAGTCTGAGCACTGCTCACAGGTTCTTCGTCTCCTCTGTGTCTTCAGCATCAGATTCTGACCCAAACACCGAGTTTCTCACCTGGTTCTGTTGTTTCCTGCCTCTAACAGGATGTAAAGCTGAAGGCAGAGTGTGAGGAGTGTGTGTGTTGGCGTCCTGCCACCAGAGAGTGTGTGTTCTGGTGGTTTGACTGCAGCCTTCCAACTGGAGACACAGGACAACAAGAACTGTGTTCAGTGACTCCGTCATCTGGATATCTGAGGCCCGGTCAGTCCGTCTGTGTGAAGGTCACCGTCAGCCCTAAGGAGGTCACTACAGGTCAGAGCTGAGGGGTTAAAGGTCTCCGTCGTGGCGACGGATTTCCGTGAAATCTCTTTCTTCCTGTGCTCTCTTTTGGGCTCAGCAGTCTCTCTCTGTGTGTAGTGTAAATAAAGATACTTGAGAGAAGTGAAGGTCATGGGTGTAGATTTAGCGTGGACGGAGGTGACGTGTCCCCACCAATAACTTGATCTAAGGGTGCAGAAGCGCTGCATCCCCTCCAATAATACGTGCAGCCCAGCAGACTGAGGTGCTGTGCACGGACCAGCGTCCAGGTGAAGGAGGTGTGTGTATCGATTTGACCGGTGCGAGCCCCTCGCTCCAGGACGTACGCTAGCGATCCATGCTCTCGCCGTCCCCTGGACCTGGTCCACGCCAATTCGCTCACGCTGACAGCACCTGCCCTGGGTCTGGAAGTGGACCGGGCTGGACTGGCCTATATGGTAACTTTGGTCTGGTCCGGTTCCTGTAATTGTTAATAGTTTACGTCGCTTTGGATAAAAATATCTGCTAAATTAATAAACATAAACTCTGGTCATGTGATGCTGTAACCTCAAAGAAACACTACCAGCAGGTTTCATCATATTAACAAATCTAAACCTTATCCTCCTGTACAGTCGTCTGATTGGTCAGAGCTTTCAAAGTAATCTGATTTCATTCCAACAGGAGTAAAAGAGACCAGACTCTCTCTGCCGCTGTATCTGGAACTGAACAGAGAGACAGGAGCACAAAAAAACAACCAGCAGCCCTACAGAGAGCTGTCAGTCACCATCAGGCTGCCCAGTGTGACCTGTGACCCCCGTCAGGTTCTCCTCACACCAGTACCCCTAAAGAGGTCCATAGAGACCACTCTCAGCCTACAGGCTGCAGGCTATCTGAGGTACGTTCACACACACAGTGGAAACACTAGAGTGGACCTACAGGTGATGTCCTGTTTCTGTCCTCTTAGTGAGACGACGATCTCAGCTGAAGTGGACGAGGTGGACATGGACGACGGGACCAAACCTGTTTCTGTCTGGTTTCCTCATGGGAACACAATTCAGCCCCCAAACCAGAACCAGGTCCACCTCTGTAGTCTTGTTTAGTTCATAGAGATGGAGTTCTGTTGCTAGACTAGAATGATGTAGAAATTATTAAAGTAGAACAGACTGACATCAAACTAGATCTATATCAGCTCTCATTTAGACTCACTAGAAATGTTTACATCTACTCAGTCTAGGTCTATGTTTACCTTCTAGAAGTAGATCTGAAGAGAGCAGTTTAGCACTGGATCAGCTGAACTCAGGTAAATCTGAGGACCAGGTTTTAGTTGTGTCTCCCATGTCCCTCCAGGGGGAAACCAAAGTTACGTCTCTGCTCTGCAACGTGTCGTTCTGCTCCGCTGCTCCTCTGTCTCTGAGGACAACCATCACTTTCACTGACCAGCTGTCCAACAGGTAACTGCACTTAGCTTAGAGTCATTACATCTAGAAAGAGGTTAGAGCTGGGACATTCAGTGTCTTGGAAACATCAAGTGCTTTTTATGGACAGTTGTTATGATTACAGGTATTATCATCATGCTGTTTGAAGGAAATGATGTCAGCGTCTAGCAGGGTTTTCCATGAAAATGCTTGAATCTTAACATGATATTTTAAAGGTTTTGTTATTACTTACATTTTTAATAATGTCCTTAAAAGTTCTTGAAATCAGACACGCACCAAAACTGGGCTGGTGATCTGAATCGATCAATAATCATTGACTCAATCTGTGATCAGCTGGTCTGAAACTTAAAAATACAAGTTACCGTATTGTCCCGAATACAAGATGAGGTTTTTTTCGTTGAAAAAAATAAAAAATGCGGGGTCGTCTTATAAGCGGGGTCTCTTTTTTGCGGGTCATTACACATCTACACCAGCAGAGGGAGCAGGCTTTTTGTAAAGGCGGCATGTCCTATTCATGTCTAACTCCTCACTAATGGAAGATGTTGAAAAAGCTTTAAAGCTTACCTTGAAAATGCTTGAATTTGATTGGGGAAGAATCCTGATCTACAACCCTTGTTTCTGTGTTTACTTCCTCAGATTTAAGGTGGAATTGTTTGCTGCTGCTGATAACTGCTTGTTGACAGTGTGGCCGTACATGGCGCTGCACCGCCATGATCAACGAATAGTTCTCCAGACAGGTACAGAACCAGAACCTCTAGAGACTCAACGGCATCTGAATCAGGATGAACGTTGATTTAATGTCTGATTATCTGAACATCCTGAAGGAGCCACAGCTGTGGAGGCACTTCTTCAGCTCCATCACACACAGAGTCCTGCTTCTGAGCTGACTTCAGCATCATCATCATCATTTGATCACAGCAGCTCAGTTTATGAAGACCCAGGTCAGAGAGGTTCCTTCTGTTCTCACATGGAGCGGTGCATTCTGGGTGGACAGTTCCTGGAGTCTTGTAGTTCGTTCTGATGAAACGTTCCTGCTGGTTTGATCTTGTCTTTAGCTTGAACAGGATGAGAACTCATGTTTCTGTTCCGTTTCCTTTTCAGACTCGTCCTCCTACAGCAACAGCAGGACTGGACAGTCCAGTGGAGACACACACGCCTCTCCTAACAGAGACACCCCAACTGGTCTTGGCATCCCAGAATTCCCTGCTGCCAGCACCGAGGCGGGACAGTATTACCAGGCTGTGCTGGTGGCTGTTGAGAGGTGGTTCAGTTTCTTTGGATGGCCGAGTGGACCCCGCCCCATCTCCATACCACACACACTCAGAAGGTTCCTGTTACTTACTAAACCCTGATGTTTACATCAGTCTACCTTTTGTTTATGTTTACTCTTTGTGTCTGTTCAGAGTTGACTTAAGAACAGATGAAAACAACGAACCAACTTCTGGATCGAGTCTAAACAGAGACACCAGGTAGGTCCTCCTTATGTGAGACCGAAGGACAACATTCATCTAGTTCCCTCAGATCTGAGGCCCTGAAACCTGGAGGTGTTCTCGTCTATAAACTCTAGGTCTGTAGCGGAAATGCTTCATCATGTGGCGGGTAGACGAATTCCTGGGATGCGGTTCTATCAGACGTTTTCTGGAGACATAAACCAGCGAACCAATCAGCTGATACAACAACATGAAGCCATGCTGGCTTTCCTCAGGTGGGTTTAGAGATAGTCCTGCTGGTTCCTGTGGGTTTTACATCTACAAGTGTTAATCAACCTCTATACGTGGGAATTTTTCCAGGGGACTTGTAGCCATGAGGCTTCTAGTCATGACTAATTTGCTGTTCCTGTGTTCAGGGCTCAGGGAGCTTGTCTTTGCCACATCAGGCCAGCGTATCTTCTAGATGTCCTGGAGTTTAAACACTGGTGCTCCCTGCAGGTAGAACAAACACCTGAACCAGAACCAGGAGACTCCGTGTGCTGGTTTTATTTAAAATGGATCTTTGTGTTTTCTGCAGCCCAGTAATTCAGAGCTGGATTTCAGCAAGTTGGACTACGAGTGTCTGAGCAAACGGTCGTGGACTGACGTGCTTCTACAAACATACAAGGTGACCAGTAACTACATGCTGACGTTAGAAAGCTGTTAGTGGTAGAATAGAACTAGAATGAGTCAGTCAATAGAATAAATCATTGTGAACATTGTTTTACTCATGCTCAGGTTCTGGTGTTGAATCGTGTGACACTGAGAGGTCTGAACACACCTTTGAACCACGAAGTCACAGATAGGATCCCACCGGATGGCTCCCAGGTCCTGATTAGTAACATCTACTCATCCTGTGAGCTGCAGCTGATGTCGTGGCTCAACTTGAACTACCAGACCATGAGGAAGACAGTGTGGGATACAGGTAGGACCGCTTTATTTTATTTCAGAGTTAGAAACTCTTTATGCTCTGCTAAGAAGCACTGATCACTGCAATGACCATAAAATATTATGAAGCAACAAAAATGAGATAAAAAAAAAATGCTAAGAACTATAAAGAATGATGGGCTTGTCTCAGTAGCCCTGTTATGTTACCAGTGATCTTTTTCACGTTCAAATTAAAAGCGTTGTGTTTTTAATAGGGATGCACCGATACTTGAATCTGAGTACCTGCCGATACCGAGTACCGATACTTCTACCGCACAAAAAAATGCAATGAATTGGAAGACAGGTTTTATTTTCTTCTCTGCTTGTTACAGCAAATGAGGGTCAATTAGATAAAAAAATAAACATTAATAAAAATGATCACAAAACCAGATATATATATACACATACACACACACATAGATTAAAAAATATTTGTTTTTGCTATTTATTTGACAGCAAACACTGAAACAGCCTGGAAATATTCTATAAAACCTAGAAAAATATTACACAGGTGAGTGAAGAACTAATGAAATATACAGAATAATTCTACATTTCTTAAAACAGCCAGGGCTGCTAATTATGTAAATACATTTAAAACATTCAGAGCTGTTGTGCTTATTTGGAACAGTCTGATGTTGATTTGATGTATTTTCACATTCTTTGCAAAACAAAGACAATATTGTGTTTTATTAACAAATTATAGTTATAGAGAAAATATTTAAGTGGTGAGAAACATGTGTTTAATGACAAAACTGTTAAACTCTTTCTAAAACGTGTGGAAGAACAGTATCAAACGAGAGGTATGATGTATTTTATCCGAGTGGCTTTGCCGTAGTTTGATGGGCCCCGAGCCGATCCGGCAGCTCAAGCTATCCGCTACCTACAGGTTGCGTTAACGCGCCCTACAGAGCTATTGCTGCCCCAGTAATAAAATAAAATCTGTGTTTGCTTTTTCTGTCCAACAGACTACAACTAGAGAGAGAGCCGACCAGAGAGAGCTGAACTTTGTTTTAGTTTTGTAGCGTTAGCCCACCGCCGTTAGCAGCTGTTAGCGTTCCTCTCGGGTTAATCCTGTACAGACTTGAGTTTTGAGGCTTTTAAAGCACTGGAGGAACCCTGTATTAGGTGAAAAATAAACATTTTCTGTGAAATTGTTCCACAGTTTTTCACTCCTACCCACACTGCTCCCCCTAGCGACCAATCTACAAAACTACAACGGAACTAACAAGTCAGTGAAGCCACCTTCTGACCACAGCCTTGGTATCGGTTCCTGGTATCGGTCAACTTTAACGAGTACGAGTACATTGTATCGGTGCATCTCTAGTTTTGAGTGATTTTGTTGTTTAAACATCTCATGACCTTCTGGGATTAATAAAGTTATGATTTGATTCTATTAAAGGGACATGAGGGAGCTTTTGAAGAAAAGTAATAATTGCATGTTCAGTTTATTTAGGTTAATAAGTGATGAAGGATTTTAAATCAAAAAGAATGAGGCCACCCATGTATCGTTCCATTATCTTGAACAGGCTGTGAGCTGTAAAATGTTCTGCAATTCGGGGCCCGAATTTCCCGCGCTGTCCTACGGATGTGACGTCAACTGACACTTCTGCGTGTTCTCGGGCTAAAAAAGTAATAATAAATGTATATCCAGTAGGTGGCAGTATTGCACCTTTGTGTAGTGTTGCTAGTCAATGGCGGACTTCCTTGTCTAAACCAGTGGTTTTACTCATAAAACTGGTGTTATTTGGCAGTGTTTATGGAGCTGAAAACCTCTCTGATGGATTATAAGGGTTTCACAGAGCTAAAGGTGCTGTTATAGGCGACCGCACAGCGATCTGTCGATGTTTATGGTCTCGGCACTGTAGGCCGCAAATCCCCGACTGTTTCCTAGACCTCAGTCCGCTTACAGTGCATCTAAGACGGCACTGCTGCACACGGACCTCCGGGTGCTACGGAGCTCCACTCCGTGATGTGAATTTGAGAAATCTAGGGTGATATATGCGGCGGGGCATGATTCTATCACGCTAGATTTCTCAAATTCTCCTCCGGGTGTCGGAGAACACCGGCTGATTAAAGCTTTTAGCAATACAGGCACCTGGGAAGGACTGGAAAATAGCAGCTAGCGAAATTAGCTCTGTTAGATCGGCTCCCTCAGTCTGATCGTGTGTGTGTGTGTGTGTGTGTGTGTGTGTGTCGCGGGGCATTTTATTTATGGAATCATGCCTCTGGCTGCCTTTGGTTGAACCCTTATGAACTAGTGAGAAGTTTGTGCGCGCTCACGTTAAAGGCTGCAGTTATTCGCAGCGCCAGGCGCGGCGCTCATGAGGTTTGTTTTTCAAAGCTCCCTCATGTCCCTTTAAAAGAGGATGAATTATAGGATCATAATTACAAACAGTTGACAACCCATTAAAACCTTCAAAACGTGTCTCCAAAAGGCAGTTTAAAGAAGAAAAGAGTTCTTTGTGTATTTAAAAAACAAGACATACATGCAGCATAGACGGAAAGAAGAGCTAACTACACAGTCCAGGTCCAACTATCCCAACTTTTAAATATACTGTAGTAGGGATGCACCGATTCTGCCTTTTTCAAACCGATACGATGCCGATATCGAGTACCGATACCAACATTTATACTGTGCATAAAATGCAATGAACTGGAAGATTTTTGGTTAACTTTAACAAGTACAAGTACATGGTATCTGTATCGGCCCGATACTGATACTGGTATCGGTTAACTTTAACGAGTACACGCTATCGGTATCGGTGCATCCCTTTACTGTAGTTACAAACCACAAGTAAGCTCTGGCTAGAAGACCTACTGGATGTCATCTGGTTTAAAATGTTGATGAAATGACAGCTAGTGTGTCCTAGAGGGAGTCTAAAACAGATCTGGACTGAGAACACCACCCTGAGGGACTCCACACTACAGACAAGTAACCTGGAATAGAACCTGATTTATAGAAACACTCCTGACAGAAAGTCATGATTTTATCTAGAATTCATTAATTAAAGGATTGGGATTGACTATTTTTTCAGCAGAGAGCAGCAATCTGAAGGTTAGAGTGTTTCTACAATCGTTAATGTTTCTGATGATGAGTCGTTTGTGTTCAAATGATTTTCAGACAGAGTCCCTTCAGCTCGCTGGATTGTGAACTTTGACCTGGACCTGACGGATGGACTGGTTTTAGCTGCTGTGATTGCTGCCTACTGCCCTTATCTGGTCTGTGTGTGTAGATTCATAATAAAATGTTAAATAAAGTACTGTACCACATGGATCCAGATGAACCTAGTTCTGGTTTGAACCCTCTTTCTATCTGTGGTTCTGATCCCTGTAGAGAAGCCACTTCAGCAGGATGTACACGTCAGTCAACAGCGCCGAGCAGATTCTTCACAACAACATCATCGTGGCACAGGCTTTAACTAGACTGGGTCTCAACATGGACGTCCAGGTAGACACAAGAGGTTTTACAGAACCTGGAAACGGATCCAGATTACTCCAGATCCAGAAGTTACATTACTTATGTTTAAAATCACTTCCAGCTGGATAAAGCTGTCCAATCAGTTGATTTAGAGAAACAGAAACAATGAATCTGTCTGAAATCTGTGTCTCTAAAAGCTTTTTGATTTCACTTCCTGCGTTTAGTCTACAGACCTGTTTGAGTCCAACCCGGTCCAGATGTTGGTTCTGTGTGTCCACCTGTATGAGGAGCTGCCTCACTACGTACCGCTACACACCGTTACTCTGTCAGGTGATTTGTACGAGACGTTCAGCAAGCAGGTAGGACCATCACACACACTCAGACTTTTATTTTGAAGAGACAGCCCTGTATATCACATTAATACTGCACTAAATATTCAAACACTGACAAACTGCCTAGATAGAAACACACACACACACACACACACACAAAATGACAGACAGCTGAACATGAGTAATATCAGATAAAATTATTTATAAACTAATATAAAAACTATGTTTAAAGGCAGTAGAATTAGTTTTTTGTTGTTGTTTACTTCCTGTTTGTGTTGTGTTGTGTGTGTGTGAGCTGCAGATTCGTGTGAGGAACCCAACCCTAAAGCCTTTCAAATACCAGGCCTTCCTTCTGGGAGAGGAAGCGCGTTTCTTCTCTTTTCCTGATGGACCTTTTGTCACGATTCCACCAAAGTACGTCTGAAAATGTCTCAACGTTTTTTGTTAAAAATCTTGATTCTTTTATCCAGGATGTTATGGTGTTTAAAGAGACAGTTCAGATCTGATAAACAATGAACAATAAAATCGTATCTGTTGTAGAGCTCTGTGAACAACCTCAGTTTGGAGAAGCAGAGACTAGTTTTGGCTGAACAAATGAGCTAAAGGCTAGTGACAGTAGGGCCAGTTCTGATATAGATAACAACTCTAATATCATATCAAAGCTTGCCATTAGTTTTGCACGAGACACTTAAAGGTGTGGTTTTCTGGGTTATTTTATAGTTTTGCATTGTTCTCTAGTGTAATTCAATGCTATCTGTGTAATTTTTATAAAGAAAGAAGCTTTGATGCTTATAATAGAAGCTTTAGAAGTTTCCCATCTGACACCTGAATTTGAAACAGCAGGATTCTCATTAGTATTCATGATATGCACAGAACTCGCTTCTGATTGGATGACCGAAACGTCAATACTCCGCCCCCCGAAATGTCCGGAGATACTTTGGAAAGTGAAAGAGTGAAAAAGATAAACACCCAAAACAGTAGCTTCTAGGGATGTAACGAGACCCAAAACTCACGAGACGAGACGAGACCGGACATTGAGTTCGCGAGACGAGATACTGAGTTCACGAGACGAGACGAGATTTAATAATAGTTTCAAGAAAACTTCAAAGATCAAATTTATGCAACAAAAAACGCTTTTATTCCACACTTTTAGAAGTTTTTCCACAAACTCAACTGATGTCTTTCTTTTTCTGATTTCTTGACTCTTATCAGTAGGGGTGTAACGATACTGAAAACTCACAAGATGAGATTTTAATCACATTTTCAAGAACTTTTCAAAGATCAAACTATTGCTACAAATGATTTTTTTTCCTGCCTCTCTCCTCCTCTCCTGTCTCACCAAAGATAAAAATGTGATTTCAGGTGAAGAGGAGAGGTTTGAACTGTTTAAACAGAGCCATGATATTAAACCTACACCTATAAACAACCGGTAAACATTTAATATAGTATAACTATGTTTTTTGACAGTAAAAACTACAGGGCTCTAAACTGCCTTTAAAAAGTGCAGAGGACATGTCCCCCCCACTATGTCCATGTGTTTTCAGTCCTTTACCACTTTTCACCTCTCTGGGACACACAGAAGACGGATGCGTCGCGCACACGCCGTTTTAAAAAGACAAAAACATAATAGATACTGAGAGTGGCTACACGGAGAGCGCAACACAAACGCCGGTCTGTGCGGAGGCGCTAAAGATCGGTGCCGGTTCTATCTCAAGCGCCGCGGCATTTACGGCTTTAATACGGTGATTTTCCAAGAAGCGTTCAGCCTTGAATAGGCTGCAGAGCGCGTCCTGTGAACCCCTAGACCGCGGCGATTCTGTGGCGCAACGCATCCGTCTGTCTGTTTTCTCCCTACTTTCTTTTCTCTCTTGTTGAAAAATAGAATCAGTTCAGTTAAACTTCACTAAATCCTTAAAGGATTTGATCATTAATAGAAAATGAATGCAAAGCTAAGAAAAGCTTTTCATTTTATATAATAAAACTGTGTTTAACTCAGTGATAATAGTGTTTCATATAGATTGTTTACAGATGCACACACCTGTCTGTCTCCTCTCTCCTCCTCGTGTCAGTCTGTTCTTTATTTCAGGGAGGTTTCAGGGTAGGGATCCATGTCTTTCTGCTCCGAGCCACACACCAAGCCCCCAGATTTTCTTCTTTTACTGTTTCCACAGCAGGTACGCGATTTTCTAACAGGGCATCTGAGCGCTGCATTTACAGTGATATGAACGGCAGCGTTTTAAGTTTCATTTTCGCTTTAGGAGCGACGTTTTCACTCGTGTGCCCAAATGCAAATAATGACATAATCAGGTCATGCGGGTTCGCGAGATCGAACTTATCTCAACGAGAAATATAGTGGCGTTTTAATATCGCGAGATCTCATGCCACGAGATCTCGTTACACCCCTAGTAGCTTCTAGTCTTTACTAAAGATTAGCTTTGAGGGAGCTGCTTCCTGCTAAAACTCATTTCCTCACTTTCCCTCCTCTTGTTCTCCTCTTGCTGTCTGCTTGCTGTCTGTCAGCCGTGCTCCCCTCCGACAAGGGGGGGGGTTTCGCAGCGCTCTGCTGACCGACTGCGGCTTAAACACACACGCACACACAAACACACGCATACACACACACACACAGAGGGAGGAAAAAAACATAGAGAGAGTAACCTGCGGCAGGCAGCCAGCCAGGTACAGTATATCCCCGAGATGGGAACACTGTCTGCGTTCCGCCATGTTGAATTTTCAACAAAAACAAAAGCTAGCAGCTGGGCGGACCGAAAGGCGTTACCATCTCAGCGAATACACTTTATGAATCTTGTGACGTCAAAAATTGCAGAAATGCTCTCCCGCATTTTTAAGATTCTTTAATCAGAGATTCTGTTTTTTCTTAAAGTGCCTGTGACTCCATATTTAAATCACTTTATATTAAACAGGTGTAATCTTTGATGCCTCTAGATTAGCGTTGCACCATTATAACTCAAAATACGCTGTAATTATTTCCTAACGAGCAACTCAGAGATCAGAAGAAAGCGCCGCCTTCCAGTTCTGCTGGGTTTCTCCTTATTTGGCAGCCTGACACTTCTGCTGCAGCAGGGGGCAGTGTTGTCGCGTGAAAGAGAAACGAAACTGAAACTAAACACTACACGGTCTATGGGCAATGGCGGCGGCACTGCCTCGCTCCAGTTGTCGTGAACGTGCATGTGGGAGGAGAATTTACCATATAAGCAAGTCCGGATCACTATGACCTCATAGCGGGCTGGAGTGAAAAAAACTGTTTGAAACCTGGGTCTGAAATCTGGAAGAGCTTCTCACTGGCTGTACTAGGAGACAGATGGATGCCGTTTTTTGCTCTTTCTGGCAGGTTTAAGGTGAGAACTCAACGTTGCAACATGATAGATAAGTCAGAAAACATGGAAACCGATGTCATGGGACCTTTAATAACCAGGGAACAGAGTTTTCATGTTTGGCCTACATGACAGGCTCAGGGGGACCTATTAGAAACTATGGAGACCTGAAAAAAATGGATTCTGACAAAACCACCCCTTTAAATATGAAACACCATCCAGAAGTTCTACAAAAAGCTAACTGCTAATCATTTCTTCATCAAATCACCAGAATTCCATGTAAAAACTAATTCCCTCTGAAGCTGGCTCCACTCAGACTAGAGGTTGTTCAAAGAGCTGTCTTCATCTTATTGGGTAAAATATTAATTAGCTGTAAGTTTGATACAGAAACCCACAGAAAATTAATTATCTGATTCATCTGTTGAAGGTGTAGTTTTCAGGTTTGCTAATTATTTACCTTAAAACATAACAATATATTGGTTTGGGGAGAATAATTAACATGAAGACAGAGTAGTGTCCCACTTTAAAATAGAACAATTATTTTCACAGTCGTTTATATAAAATTATATGGGGATTTTTTTTCCGGGGGGGGGGGATTTTCAACAGAGCTAGTTAGTGACATCATAAGACTAACAGTAACCTCAAAAGGGTCACTACTGTGTTTAACATTTTAATGTCACAGTATGAGGTCACTTATATGGAATTCTATGGGTATTTGTAGCTTAGATTAGCAACACAGCTAGCTAATGGCTAATTGCATCAGAGCCATGTCATAATAACAGCAGTTACCTCAAAAATGTCACTTTCTAAAAAACATTAAAATTTCTAATTTTAAGGTTATTTACACAGATGGGTGTTTGTTGCATAAATTAGCATCAGAGCTAATGCCTAGCACTCCCAGTCAGAGTTCCATGATATCACTGTTTAAAAATCTGTGTGACGCTAAACTCATATCAGATTTGTAAAATATTATTCATCTTTATTAACCCTCTGGGCGCCAGAGTTTTTCCTAGAAAATCATCTTTTTTGACATTACAATTTCAAAAAGTTGTAACTTTAATATGGTTAGAGATAAAGGCGTACTGTAAATGAGAAAAATGTTCAGTTTGAATCCAAGTTTGTGATTGGAACAAATTCACTTATCTAATTTGCATATTATGACGTCATCAGGCAGCAGGACCATTGGGTGTGTAACTTTTACAGGTATTATCTTTATTTTTTACAGTTTTTGATTTTATGTATATACTGTATATGTATATATATATATATATATATATATATATATGTATGTATATATGTATGTATGTATATATATGTATAAAAACGTAAAAGTATATAATCCATCATCTAAAAGAACAGACAGGAAATCAGTGGGCTCAGAACTGGACAGACCTGTTTCCAAACACTCAGCAGGTTCATCAAAGTGTCTGATGCACCTGTGCTACTCTTCATCATCTCCCAGGGAAACCCCACCCTCATCATCCTCATTTACAGAGGAACAGTGAACGCTGCGTCCCGTCTATTTACAGTTTTTTTCTCCCGCGGGTTCTGCTGAGTTTGCCGCAAATTTTTACATTTCCGCTCCCTTTGTTACTATTTGCGGTGTTTTTACTACCCTTGCTTGCTATGGACACCACATCCTTCCTCTCTGGACACCGTAAAGCAAAGCTGAACCGGACCGAACTGGACGTACGAGCTGCTTGGGCCGTCATGGCGAACCGGGTCGCTCTCGCTGCATGCAGACCCAACTGCACTCTCCCTGGACGATTGATCATCTTCACCAGAGGATGGATTTTCCTCTTCAGAGTCTGAGTCAGCCATGAAGTGCTTGGTGAACAGTGAACAGACTTCTCATAGTAAGTTATCTTCCTCCCTCCTCGCTCTGAAACTCGCTCTGAGCGGCGCGGCTGACGTAACCACTCCCCTCCCGTCTCCTCCGAAAGGAGGAGGCTTTCAAACTCTTTTTTTATCCAAAACTTTCAATATAAACACACCCAAAAATGTTGCTCAGTATGAAGTTACAGTTGTCCACGATCTTCTGCTGTAAAGTAGAAACTAAAAAAGGGCTCATGTCAGCAGCTGTAGCTCATTAAACTCAGTAATGACGCTTGTCGCAATATTGCGACTTTGGCGCCCAGAGGGTTAAATCGCTGCAGTTAGTTGGTTTATAATGACTGAAATCAGTTTAACTGGCTTTAACTGTGACTAGCTGTTAGCTTGTCCATCTGGTCAGAGCTAGTCTGTGTTTTTCCAAACTGAGGCTGTTCAGAAAGCTATCAACAACAGGTAGAATAATATTTATTCAGAACCTTTCCACAGAAGCACACACCTAAAGGTGTGAACTGTTTCTTTAAGTAGAGTTAGCATGTGTTAGCTACCGAGTGCTAACTCTACTCAGCTTTCATATATACCAGTTTAACAAACCTAGAGCTAGTATTTTTACTACTGGACTCATCAACAGATCCAGTTCTGGGCTCAGGGTCCAGTTCAGCAGCGTCTCCCTGCAGCCCATGGAGGCCGTTGTTCTGCTCCGTTCCAGTTGTGGCTGCCGCCGTTCCACGCTGGCGTTCAGCCTAAAGGCACACGTGGGTCACATGACACCGATGGTGAGTAAACATCCCCGCCAGGACTTAACTGGTTCTGATGAAATAGATCTGGGTACTTCACTTTGTTCCTCCTCAGAACTCGGTCCAGTGTGATTCTCCTTGTTATCGACTGACAAAGATCCAGGTGCCGCTAGTGAACAGATTCAACAGAGAATCTACGTTCAGGTGGGTAGAAGAGCAACACGAACCGTATCGTTTTCTGACTCCTAGTAACATCTTTTCAGTTTGAGGCGTTTATTTTTAGTAGAATCCATCACAACTCATAGTTAGAAGAGTTAGGACAGATGTGGTGTAGAAGTTTTGGTGGAGTCCTTTGGAGCCATGAGCTTTCATCATGTGTTTATCTTTGTGTTCAGGGTGGTGCTGGTGGAGTCGAACTTCAACCCACTGGAGCCTGAAGCAGGAAAAGACGGTCTGGTTCAACACCAAGTCTGTCCCAGCACCAAGTAATCACAAGTAGTACTACATGTAGTTACATTTGGAGCAACAAATATACTTTTTTTCTTTAGCTGTAGCATAAAGTGCAACATTCCTGTAAGTGTCCAAAACTGCTTCACAAATTTGCAAATTTGCTTCACGGAGCTAGAGTTCTCAAAATTTTAACTCCAGCCAGAAATGACCCGAGGGACGTGAAGCCTGAACCGGCCCGGCCCGGCCGACATCATCACATTAAACCCGTGATGTAGCAGTTTTATATTTTTTACAATAATTCCAGATGTTTTAAGGCTGTAAAACCCCTCACTACACACATTATACACCTTTCTGAGACAGGCGTTAACATTTCACACCCTTCTCTCTGGTTTAAACACTACCGGACCATCAGAACAGCAGAATCCAATCCAACTTTATTTACTGTATAAAATTACTTTATTCGAACATTAAAAGACATACAAAGGGGACTAAAAAATACCCAGAACACATAAATATAAAAACAGTCGTATGATAAAATACAATAAAAAGATCCAATCGAAAACTAAAAACCAACACTAAAATCATCATCTAGCCAAAAGCCAAGGAGAAGAGATGAGTTTTCAGGAGTGATTTAAACTCATTCAGAGAAGCTTCCTGTCTGATGAGCACAGGCAGGTCATTCACATGTTAGGAGCTGCTACCGCTAAAGCACGATCACCTCTAAGCCTCCGCTCCTAGGAACCCTCAGGAGCAGCTGACCTGAGGGTGCATTTAGCAGCTCAGAGAGGTAGGACGGGGCGAGGTCATGGACGGCTTTAAAGGCAAATAAAAGAATTTTAAAATGAATCCTAAAATGAATAGGCAACAAGTGGAGTGATGCTAAAACAGGGGTAATGTGTTCCTGTTAAAAGATGAGCTGCAGCATTTTGCACCCTCTGGAGCCGAGTGATGGACAATATATAGATATACAGTGAGTATTGAAAACTAGGTATCGTTAAAGTAGTAGTATCGAATAATATTTAACGGTACCCAGCCCTAGTGAGCGCAGCTGATCAGAGGACTCTGAGTAAAAGCCTCATGCAGACTTTAGATCTGTCATTAGTAAATTTCTGACAGTTTGCATTGTTGGGGTATTTTTTGCTCAGTTTCTGCTCAGGATCACTAAATAGGGTCTTTCCTGACAGAACACCACACACACTAGAATATGCATTACAGATCTTTGTGATTGGATTAATAAATAAATATTAAAGGTCTGTAATTAAGATATTATTTAAACTACTTTCTCAAATTTTCAACAACAATAGTTTCTTTTAAAAGTGAATTTAGTTATTTTCTGAAGATTAGTCTTGAAAGGGGCGGGTCGTCTTATCGGGGTCATCCTATATTTGGGTCAATACGATACTTGCATAAAGAGCGCTTCTTTATGAGCACACGTTGCCTGTTGTCTAAATTGAGAACTCGACAAGGAGCTGCAGCAAAGTTTAGCTCCTCCAGTACTGAAGCACAGAGGAGAAAACCCCGAACTGAAGCACGGAGGCTTGTGCTGCAGAGTTGCTGCACAGCATGCACGTGCATCAAGAACAGAAAGACAATAGAGGGTATAGTAGCAGTTTATTGATGCATCAGCTAGTAAATTTGTTGCCAAAGATTTTAATAGTCGATGTAATTGTGACTAATCGTGGTGGCAGCCCTAATGTGCACTCCTGGTTTTATTACTCTTATTGCTATATTCGTTTGGTTGATCTATAAAATACTTTACTCAGCTCTAGTTGATTTTAATGTGCTATAGAAATAAACTGGCATAATCCTGTTACAGAGACAGAGCCAACAGAAATAGGTCAGATCTGATTTTTTCCTTTGTGTTTTTTCAGTAAAAAGAAGACGAGCTCTGATTTGGTTGGAGGAGAGACTGAAGGTAAGAAGGTCTTCTACTCCAATCAGAGCGTGTAATTGATCACGTGTTTATTATGTTTATTTTACGTTAAATATTTTATAAACCTGAGAAAATGAGGAATCTTTAAATATAACTAGACCAACCATTACACGCTGTGTTCAGCTGGTGACGGCGGCCACGTCCTCAGTGACGATGAGTTCCTGTGTCCAGTGAGGACGGTCCATCTGAAGCCCAACCAATCAGACTCTATGACTGTCCTCTACCTGCCCTTCTCCTCTGGAACCAGATTCTGCTCTGTGCTGCTGGTTTCTCCTCAGGTCTGACTGTTTCATTAGTTTAAATAATCAACTTTGATTACAGGATGCTAATGACATCATAACGAGGTAAAGCTCTGAGACAGAATTAGCACAGAATCCTAAAGTCAGATGGGATTTATTGAGGTTATTCAAAAGCATAAAACACCTTTATTACTGATTTCAGAAAAAACAAACACATTAAAACAGTGGTTCCCAAACTTTTTCTTCTGGGCCCCCCTTAATTTTACACAATTTTTCCCGTGCCCCCCCCTCACACACACACGTGCACACATGCACGCACGCGCCCACACACATACACACACAAACACTGCGAACAGACAAATCTCATTTTCAAACTCCATTACAGGTTATTTCACATCAAACCTTAGAGATTTGAACAAGTTAAAAGTAACTGCATTTAACTACATGTTAAAATAAACTTCAAACTTTTCTTTAAAACAACAAACTAACCACTTTTACAGCTCAGTACAAACTTTAAAAAATGCCTCAGTGCAAAATGGGTTTTAAAAATGACAAATTCCCTGAGAAAATGAAAATAAAAAATGTAAAGGTTTATTTTTACTTTAAAAAATTGTTCTCTCATCTTCAGTGACTGGTGTGAGCGGCTTGTTGCTGCAGATCTCCTTTGTGTTGAGTTGTCCTCCAAACAGTGTCCTGTGTGCCATTTGAGAATAAAATAGATGGGGGGGTCTGTAGGTGGGGTGTGTGTGTGTCGGGGAGGGGGGGTGTCTGTGGAGGTTCGGATCCGGCACTGCGCGTTCAAGGTCGCGCGCGCTCGTTACTGAATCGTCCAGACTCGTGCGCTCCGTCAGTGCGCACGAGGTGCCCAAACGCGTCTTTGCGCATGGGGAGCTTTGCGGTCCGATCACAGCCCGTTATCAGATGCTGATTTTAACTACACTTCCTGTTGTGGTGGCTCTGAAGGAGCTCTCATAAGCGTTCAGGCTATGAAGACTGGTTGACACGCACAAGCTACGCCAGCAGGCAAACAGAGAGCTATCCAAACCCATTCACCTCCCTGCGAGGAGTTGCGCATCAGCGCCAGGTTCTGCCCTGAGTGTCTCAATAAAAAAAATGATGTGCACCCCTCATTTCTCTCTCTTTTTCTCATGATCTCATAATAATGAATGTTAATATTATAACTGGTGTTCCGCTCTGTGCACGGCGCTGCACTGCAACCTGGTCACGCCCACCTGCTCTCTGCAGCTCTGAGCGCGCTGCGGTGAATCGGACACACTAAGACCATCTCCCCAGAGGGGAGAGATTAGGGGGGACAACAAAGCAGAGGCAAGGTAAATCTCTCCCATCCCCCAGATAACCCTGCCTAGCACTCAAAAAAATTTTTTTAATTAAAAAAAATTTTTTTTTAAAATTAATAAATAAATAAATCATCCCGCGCCCCCCCTGCTGTTACACTGCGCCCCCCTAGGGGGCGCGCCCCCCAGTTTGGGAACCACTGCATTAAAACATGCAAAATGATGCGTTAGGTAATGTGGTTTCCATGGTGACCCATATGATCCACTGGCAGCAGTGTGTGTTGTCTCATGTCCCTCCAGGTGGGAGATATGATGCACCTGGTGAAGGCTACGTCACACTTACCCCTCCCATCCTCCGTCTCTGTAAAGACAAGTTGTAGCTCAGCTTCCATCACTGAGAATTCTGGTAAATCTCAATATTTATTTTAGAATGTTTAACTCACTGAAATACCTGGAAGTTTAAAGTTTTAATTATTGAGGGCTATTAAAAAGACATTTCACATATTTTTATTAGATTTTTTTTAATGGCAAATTTTTAAATATGTATTTACATACTTTTAAACATTTGCTATTTTTTTTATTTTTTAAAACATCGTCACATTTTTTTCCTACTTACGTTTAACAATATAAAACCTTTGTGGAAACCATTAGGCTGCAAATTCAAACTTATTATGGGTTATTAAAAAATATATATATTTTTTTATTTTGAATTTAATTTACTTTAAATAAACACTTGTACTTTTAATAGTTTAAAAATCTTTTTCCTTACCTTTTTAAACCTTTCTGGAAAGGACACAACCAGAGTAAAGTCACACGTTCCTCCCTAGAACCCTCCCTCTTGTTCTGTTACATCTTCTTGATCCTGGTTTTGTTAGACGCAGGTGTGTGTGTGTCGGTGCTGAGGCTTCACTGTAAAGTTGGAGAAGTGTGTGAGGAGGTTCTTCAGGTTCCTCAGGTCAATCAGCGGTGGGAAAACGCTCTGGCTGCCTGGGGTCGGTACTGCATGAGCTCAGGAGAACGCAGGAGGAGGACGCTCACACACACTTTGGACAGCAGCACCGTGAGGACGACCACAGCCACACACAAGCTCATCAGGCAGCAGGTACACACACACACACACACACAGATATACACACACACACACAGAGCGAGTTTAGCATGTTATCAAGGGTATTTTGTCTCTTCTCTCCAGTCCTGTCTGGCCCAGCTTATGAGGAGTGTTTACCAAACTAATGGGATCCAATACAACGTGGAGGTTTCTTTACCACAGTACTTCACTCTACCTAGTACTGTTACTATACCTGAGATGGACGACACACACAGGCCGAGCGAGAGTCCTGCAGGTACACACACACTAGGGCTGTGGCTACAGCTATTACACATTTTAGTACTTCAGCTTTTAATCAAGATATCCATGGATTCCTCCAGTACTTTTGATATAAATGAATAACCAGATATCCATGGAGTCCTCCAGTACTTTTGATATAAATGAATAACCAGCTGTTACAAACTTCACCTGCTAAAAGCGTTTCTTTCCTCTATGCTGTCAGATTAGAGCACTCGTCTACGTCCAGGTGCTGCTACAGCTAAATACAACTGTTGTTCAACCTGTTAATTTATTTTAGACTTTTTCGAAAATATTTGTCTTTATATAAAAGTTAGAAGTCACCAGATCTTACAGCTTGGTCTATCAACCAGACTTCAGGATGTTTTATGACTCTTTTTTTTAAGATGATAAAATCTGGACCAGTGGCAGCCCGTCCATAGGGGGCGCTCGGGCGCCGCCCCACCAGTCCCAAGAGGAAGAAGAAGAGAAATAGGGATCACAAAATATAAAAAACTAACATAAAAATAAAACTAAACGAGCCATACATTATATATACAATAAGTGCTGTGTATAATCTGCATTTAGGTGTAGTTTAGAAAGGTTTCCTTACTATCTTTTACTGGACCGATAGGTCGTGTTTCTTTGGGTTCTACTGCGCATGTCTGGACAGGACGCCGTCCCAACATAGCGCATTGTTTTCTGCCCCTGACGCATGCGCACTGAGTGCAAAAAATAGGAGATCGATCGGGACGCAGGTCTTCAGCGTCCCTGTGTGACATGCGCACAACGGCAGGAGACCGGAGTGTTGCTCAGACCGAAACCGGAAGTTCTTGCTCTCTTTTTAATGGAGGGTAGAAAATGGATATTTATTCAAAGAATCCTTCTTGCCCGCTTGTGAAAACAAGCCGAATGATTCCATTTGTCCTGATTTCATCAACTCAATGGTGAGTGACGTCGTTTGTTTGTTTCTTTTTCTTAATGACTATGTGTCTGTCACGGATTTTCCCATTCAAAACCCCATAGGCGGAGCTAGCCGCGGCTAGTAGTGCTAAGTCCTGATGAGTGAATTTATACCTTAAATAGCGACATGTGTTTGTTGAGGTGTCTACCGAATGTTAGAGAAATACAGATACTGCTGATTGAATACGTTGGTTTATGTAGTTTACCCGTTTTTCATGAGTTTTCTCTACTTTTCATTAAATTATTATGGCGTTTTAAGGAAGTTTGGTGTGACTGGGTTTGATGGGACTTATCAGTGGATTTGACTTTATTTTGTTGTTAATTCACTTCATTAGTTGAGCTGATTGTCATGACTTGCTTGGTTAGTGGTTGTTGTCTGAATTGTAACGTTAATTATCTGACTGTATTAGTTAGAGATGGATTTATTTGTTTGTGGTGTCAGTAGAAAGATAATTGTGAATATTAAGTAATGTTTTTGACTTTGCCAGGTTGTTTTTTCCTTGAAACTTTTACAACTTCTGTTGTGACCACATTGTGGTTGTTTTTTATTTTTATTTTTATCTGATTATATTGATATTATTCTAAGGTCTCCTTATGAAGACTTTATGATTTCTTTACTGTTTGATGTGTAGAATTAGACCTAACAGCTCCACGTTTCTAGAGAACTGGTGGTAGGGATGTTTACCAGCAAAATATTCAGTCAGATGAAAATATTTTGCATCATTCCCTGCCCTAGTGGTGATATGTGATCTTTTTTTTTGCGCTTCTGAAAACTGACTAGCAAAAATGTGCCCCACCCAAAAAAAATGTCACCAGCCGCCACTGGTCTGGACAGGTATCTCTAATGTCATTTTCTCATTAGTATCCACTCTACTCGGCCCGGTTCAAACCTTTCACATTCAGCCCACATGTCCGGTTTTGGAGCCGAGCCCATACTTTTTCTCGACCCTGCTCCTCGATGGTCGATGGCCACTCCGCCGGGCTACACGCCCACTGCGGACTGATTGGTTGGCTGAAGTCTCATGCTTACCTACAGGCTTGGCTTGCTTCTTCAGACCTGCTGCAGCAGCTGAACGGCTTCCTGCATCATGCAACACATTATTTCATGCTGTTCACGGAGCTGGTTCCCCATGAGCTCCGGCCACAACTGGAGTACAATAATTACAATAATTATAACTTCCACAAGGTTATCCATTGTTTTCGCCGTCTGTGTGATCCGGTAGTCCGTTCACAAATGCTTTTTGTTCATCAAGGACTGGTGCTCGTGTGTGACGTCACGGATAATCCCCCCCCCCCCGCCACTTTTTCGCGGCACTTTTAAGGTGCTGCCCATCTGCTCGCTCGCTTCAACGTTCCTGAGATGACAGTGAAGAATCATCCCGGACCGAGCGGGGACGAGCTGATACTATCAAACCGAGTAGAGCGGGTACTAATGATTAAGCGGCTTTAGGCTGTTCTGTTTGGGCTTTTCCCATCAGGGGTCTCTGTATTTTAGTCTGACGGGGTTTCAGACCACAATAGGTGCAGGTATTTTCTTTTGGTCTGGGTGTTATCCCATCAGAGAGCTTGGTAAATCAGGTATTTACTGTATAACATGACTTTGGCCATATTGGGCCTCAGAACAAGAACCAGAATTAGAACCAGGACAATGCTTGTGCTAGCATGTTAACATATCATTGCTAACATGCTAATGCTAATATGAAGGCATGCAAATATGGATGTATGGCCACCCTATGCTAATCCTAACATTAGCATTCCAATGCTACCAGCTGAGATTAACATGTTAGCATGCAAATGGTAATGCCAACATGTTGGCATGCTAATGCTAACATTAATATTTTAACTTTAGCATTTCAATGGTAATATTGATATGTTAGCATGCTAATGGTGATGCCAACATGTTAGCATGCTAATGCTAACAATAATATTTTACCTTTATCATTTTAGCGTCAGCATTTCAATGCTAATATTAACATCTTAGCTTGCTAATGGTAATGTGAAGATGTTAGCATGCCAATGCTAACATTAGCATGCCAATGCTAACATTAGTTTTTTGAGCTTTATCATTTTAGCGTTAGCATTTCAATGCTAATAGGTAATGGTAATGTGAACATGTTAGCATGCCAATGCTAACAATAATATTTTACCTTTATCATTTTAGCGTCAGCATTTCAATGCTAATATTAACATCTTAGCGTGCTAATGGTAATGTGAAGATGTTAGCATGCCAATGCTAACATTAGCATGCCAATGCTAACATTAGTTTATTGAGCTTTATCATTTTAGCATTAGCGTTTCAATGCTAATAATAACATGTTAGCATGCTAATGGTGATGCCAACATGTTAGCATTCTAATGCTAACAATAATCTTTTAGCTTTATCATTTTAGCATTAGCATTTCAATGCTAATAGGTAATGGTGATGCCAACATTTTAGCATGCCAATGCTAACATTGGTATTTCAGCTTTATCATTTTAGCATTAGCATTTCAATGCTAATATTAACATGTTAGTATGCTAATGGTAATGCTAACATGTTAGCATGATAATGTTAGCATTAGTTTTTTAGCCTCATCATTTTAGCATTAGCATTTCAATGCTATTATTAACATGTTAGCATGCTAATTGTAATGCCAATATGTTAGCATTCTAATGCTAATATTAGTTTTTTGAGCTTTATCATTTTAGCGTTAGCATTTCAATGCTAATATTAACATGTTAGCATGCTAATGGTGATGCCAAAATGTTAGCATTCTAATGCTAACAATAATATTTTAGCTTTATCATTTTAGTGTCAGCATTTCAATGTTAATAATAACATGTTAGCATGCTAATGGTAATGTGAACATTTTAGCATGCCAATGCTAACATTAGTATTTCAGCTTTATCATTTTAGCGTTAGCATTTCAATGCTTTTATTAACATGTTAGCATGCTAATTGTAATGCCAACATGTTAGCATTCTAATGCTAATATTAGTATTTTAGCTTTATCAATTTGAGCATTAGCATTTCAATGCTAATATTAACATCTTAGCGTGCTAATGGTAATGTGAAGATGTTAGCATGCCAATGCTAACATTAGTTTTTTTAGCTTTATCATTTTAGCATTAGCATTTCAATGCTAATAGGTAATGGTGATGCCAACATTTTAGCATGCCAATGCTAACATTGGTATTTCAGCTTTATCATTTTAGCATTAGCATTTCAATGCTAATATTAACATGTTAGTATGCTAATGGTAATGCTAACATGTTAGCATGATAATGTTAGCATTAGTTTTTTAGGCTCATTTTAGCATTAGCATTTCAATGCTATTATTAACATGTTAGCATGCTAATTGTAATGCCAATATGTTAGCATTCTAATGCTAATATTAGTATTTTAGCTTTATCAATTTGAGCATAAGTATTTCAATGCTAATATTAAAATGTTAGCATGCTAATGGTGAGGCCAACATGTTAGCATGCTAATGCTAACAATAATATTTTACCTTTATCATTTTAGCGTCAGCATTTCAATGCTAATATTAACATCTTAGCGTGCTAATGGTAATGAGAAGATGTTAGCTTGCCAATGCTAACATTAATTTTTTGAGCTTTATCATTTTAGCGTTAGCATTTCAATGCTAATATTAACATGTTAGCATGCTAATGGCTATGCGAACATTTTAGCTTGCCAATGCTAACATTAGTATTTTAGCTTTATCATTTTAGCAATAGCATTTCAATGCTAATATTAACATGTTAGTATGCTAATGGTAATGCTAACATGTTAGCATGGTAATGTTAACATTAGTTTTTTAGTCTTATCATTTTAGTGTTAGCATTTCAATGCTATTATTAACATGTTAGCATGCTAATCATAATGCCAATATGTTAGCATTCTAATGCTAACGTTAATATTTTTGCATTCTCATTTTATCATTAGCATTTCAATGCTAATTTTAACATGTAAATTTTATTCTAATAGTATTTTATGATAGGAGGTTCCTGTTTTTTCTCTCTATTAGTTTTATGCCACCAAAGTTCCAGGTTTTCTTTTCATTCTTTTCATTTTTGATGACCCAAACATCCCTTTAATTAGTTGATTTCCACCTAAAATAACAACATGAGTCTGTTAATATTTACTGTTTTTCTACTTTCAAAAGACTGTGGCTCTGTGAGAATCCCTCTGAGGTTCCAGGCCGACACAACGGGCCAATTTTCCTGTCAGGTGGTCCTGAGTTCATGTTGTGATACCAGAGTGTACCTGCTGGAGGCGCTAGTCACTCCTCAGGTATTTCTATACTGATTTATAAAGTAAACCTGTAGTTTCTACTAGAAGAGAATGTAGTTCTGTTGTTTCATGTGAGTGGTTTATTGTTTGTTTTATTTGAACAGAGAGAATCCACCCACCTGGACTTGAGTTCTCCAGCTTACCGTTCTGCCATAAAACACATACCAGTGGTGAGAACAAGAGGCATCTCTCATTTTGTGTTACTTTGGTCATTCTTGTTACACACAGGTTGTATATACCTACATAGTTGTAGGTTGGAGTCCAGTAATGAGGCGTTCTGCTCTGTTGCAGGTCAATGAGACGCAGCACGACTGGAAGCTGCAGGCTGTCGTGTTCGGTGAAGCTTTCTCTGGCCCAGATGAGTTAAGTGTTCCAGCAGGAACAAGAGAGAGCTACCCTCTGAACTTTCACCCTACCACACAATGCTGTGTCACGGTGAGTCTGTCTAGGATCATGTCACACGTCGACTCTGTTTCTTTTACTGCTGTTTGTTTGTAGTTTTCTATGAACAGGATATTAGTGATGCTGTTTTTGAGTTTTAAGAAAGTCTCTTTAGTCTCTGCTGGTTTCCCGTCCACAGTCAGAGGATTAACGTGAAGTAAAAATGAAAAGAATGCATTGGCCGGGAATCGAACCCGGGCCTCCCGCGTGGCAGGCGAGAATTCTACCACTGAACCACCAATGCTTGTGCTGCAAAGCATTGTGGGTGTTGCTTACATTCCTCAGGCTCTAACGGCTCTGTTCTCATGCTCTTCCTGTCTCGTTCAGCAGCCTTAAACACTCTGTTTGTTCTTCATGGATTAGCTGCACTCAAATAACCAGAACTCTCAACCATTTAGAGGTCATTTTAATTCATTCTGGAGGATTTGTCCTTATTTAGAGTCAGTCTGCTTCCTGGTGCTCACGCGTATAACACACTAACGCTCAGGTTTCTGTCCCCACCCCCACAGGGAGAGCTGACTTTACGCCGTGAGCATGACGGCACAGAGAGCGTGTTCACCCTCAGAGGAGTGGGAGAGCACCCCCTGCTGGTGGAGCATGTAGTATTACACTGCTTTGTAGGGAAAATCACAACCACTCAGCTGGACGTCCCCAATCACACAAAGAGAAGCCTCACTCTCAAGGTAAAACCACAGATCACTAACACACACGTCAGTGACATGTCAGTGAACATT
This sequence comes from Callopanchax toddi, assembly GCA_006937965.1. Classification (NCBI taxonomy): domain Eukaryota; kingdom Metazoa; phylum Chordata; class Actinopteri; order Cyprinodontiformes; family Nothobranchiidae; genus Callopanchax; species Callopanchax toddi. The sequence continues at coordinate 747,380 of SSNR01000255.1, read as the reverse complement.
TCGTGAAATAGAATATTAATGAGATTAGTGCAGGGGTACTAAATAGACCACCTGCATGCTTACCTGAAGTAAGTAAAGTTTATTTTTAAAGAGCCTTTCATAGATACAGATCACAAGGTAGAAGAAAACATTTTAGAACAGGAGTGTAAAACTATAGCAAGGACAAAAATGTAGGCAAGATCAAAAATATGTACAGAATATTATAAATATGATTCACCACATGGAACTGATGACTTTCTCACTGCGGCTGCAGAAGGAGAGAGGAGAGAGACTTTGGGAAAGATGGGAGCGGTTTACCTTAAAAGACTAGAAACTGATACCTATGGGATGCAGAAGTTAGTCGTTTTTATTTGGATTGCTGATGCACCTACGTAATATGTACTATGTGTAAGAAACGAGATGATGTGTAACCTGAAATATGGGAACAGATGTAAATATATATTAGTTTTCCTTGCCCTCTTTAGTTCTTTATGTCAAATAAGAAGAAAATCAATAAAGAGAAAGTGTCAAAAATGTACAGAATCAAAATGAGAGGTATAAACAAAGTCACATCTATATATATACAAGTTCAATGAGGGATGCCTGAAGAAAAGGTGAGTTTTCACACGTTGTTTGAAAACCTGAAAAAAGAAGCCTTTGAAGTGTTAGATATAAGGTGGCGATGGGGAAAGAGGGCTGTGGGATGATGAAGTGGAGGGACGGTTGATGGCTGGAAGCTGAGAGGTGTGAAGTTGGGGAAAGAAAGGCAGACAGTCGTAAAGATAAAGGTGAATGCAGCAGCAAGGGGGACTGGGCTAGGGGAGGGGAGGGGAGTGTGTGTCTGACCAATCCTTCACCCATCCTACATCTCCACTAGGAATGTGGAGATTCACCGATTTGAACCGGTGGTCCGATCATGACGTGTAAAATCTGACTGCACCGGTAGCTTCAGCGAGCATCGGCTCAGCTGACTGCTAAATGCGCAACGTATCTCTCTCTCTTGTCTCCCATCGGTGAAAACGATGGTTACATCGATTAGTTCAGGGTGTCCAGTCTTTTTCCGCACGAGCTACTTTTATACTGAGCAGCTCCACGCGGGTTGTGGGGCGAGCTGCAGGTGCTGCAAACGCTGTGTGTGTGTGTGTGTGTGCGCGCGCGCGCGTGTGTGTCCACCACCGAGTCAGCGCTCGTTCACGGGACGTTTAACGGAGGTTTCGTGGCTCAGCTGCTGTCCTTGTAACTCGTTCCCCGGAGGGGCGCGGGGGAGAACTGTCCCGCTATTTAACAGCAACGACTCCGCGTTAAACCGGTTGATCAATTTATCTGTTTTGTCCTCGTTTTGTTGAACGCACCACCAGTAAAACTACGGAAGCCAGGTGGCGCGCAGGCGCAGTTAGAAAACCTGGTAAGAACAGGTGAGGAGGAGATGATCAACATCAGTGAATCTGAATGGTTTCTGCTCTGTTAGCCACTAGAATCTGTTAGTCAGTGTTAGAGACACTATGTTGGAGTTATTTACACACTGCACAGAGTTAGTGCTGGAAATGTTTATTAGAGGAGGTTTAACAAGTGGTTTAGTCAAATTACAGACAGAAAACTATTAATTAAACGAGGATCTGAGGAAAGAGCTTTGTTAATCGTTCACATCTTTTATTATTTATTTTTAAGAGGCCTATTCTTTTAAATTGGCTATATTAATTAATTGTTAAAAAAGTATAGATATTTACTTTATTGATCCCTTGGGTAAAATCCTAAGGTAAATTCAGTAACAGTTGAGACTAACAACAAATGTAACATTTTTGCTGATGATTTAATATTTATTAGGAATAAAACAGTCCTCTTGTCTGATCCATAATAAAGTGCATTTTTAAAGTAGAATTTATTGATTTATCAAAACAATAAAGTATCAAATAAATCTTTCACAGAGAAAGAGAGAGAGAGAATTAATTATGATGATTTTTTTAAAAACAGACGTGGACTTGAAAATTCTCTGTGATGTGTTGAATCGTTTCAAATCGCACCGTGAATCGCATCGAATCGTATCGAATCGCATCGAATCGCCAGCAAGGATGAATCGCATCGAATCGTATCGGCAGAGGCTTCACTGTATCGTCAATGTATCGAATCGCTGGGAGCGTATCGAGATACGAATCGAATCGGCCTCAGTGGTGGGGATTCACATCCCTAATCTCCACCAGCCTGGGGGGTTGGTTTCAGGCTCCTCAGTTGTTTCTGCGCTGCTCTCAGTTCCTCCTTGTTTCCTGATCTAAAAGCCCTCATCTTCTCTTGAGGAGAGCTTTTATTTCGGGGTTGAACTAGGGCTTGTTGTTGGACAAACACCTTTGTGAGCGGCACAGTGTTGTCCACACAGAAGTTAATGTAGTCCGTGATGCAGTCTGTGATGTTGGTGATGTCCTCCCCATGAGGAGCACAGAGTCCTTCCCACTCAGTGGAGCTGAAACAGTCTCTGTTGTGAGCAAGATCTACTATCCCGCTCCAATTCCTAGTTCTTCTTATCTGGGATTTTCCCGGAAAGACAACCCTAGCCTCTCAATCCTCTCTTTATCAACACATCCTTCATTACTTCTTCAGAAGGAGACACATGCTGCCTCCAAATATGGCGGCCAACACGCGTCTGAAAAACACTTCCTGATTCCTTACAGTTAAGATCCTCCCAGAGACTTATTATCTTTTACCTCTGTTCCCATGGCAACAGACAATCTACTGTCTCTCCCTACCTTATCGCTCTCAGCTAGAGAGATGTTTAAACTCAACCACATTCCTGTGTTGTGTTATCTTATCCTTATAGTGAGAATAAACATGTATCTTGTTCCAAAACATTCATTTGATTACACGAGAAGCTTTGATCTGATTATAGTCTAAACATTAATTTGACTGTCTCTCTAAACGTTGATCTGATCACATTGTAGTCCACAACACTGATCATAAAACAGTGACCTGAACTGATTATGAACCCCACGTCTCTCAGCGCTTCTTCAGTCTCCTCACTGTGTGTCACAGCTGGTTCTCTGAGTACTAGGGGTTTATACACGGTGGAGATGAACCAGGCTGTGATCTGAGCCCCCCAGAGGAGGGAGAGGTGATCTGTGTTCCTCTTTAGTGCTGGCGTACAGTAAATCCAGCGTTTTATTGTCTCTGGTGCAGCATACTGGGTGAAGGTGGGGAGAGTGGAGGACAGGGAGACATGATTAAAATCCCCAGAGATCAGAAAAAGGGCCTGACGATGATCCCCCACCCCCCAAAAAAAAATTGATAAGGGGATTGTTAAGGAACTGGATTGATAAGCAGAATTGTCAATGGCCTAGATACTGATGAAAACGTATCACTTCCCACCCCTAGTCAGTGTGACATGAGGTCCTGATATCTGACTCCTACCTTCAGTGCTGGCTCTTCTGTTCTGCATGTTTGCATCCCTCTATCTTTGTGCTGTTTGATTAAGTGTCAGCTTCTCTGTCTGCGTTGATGTAGATTTTTAAAACTCTGTCAGTTTGTTTTGCATTCACAGAAAGTCTTTGCTACTGTGTGCCTTCAGCTTCTGGTGACCCAAAAGACAATAGGTCCTTGAATACATAGTGGTTCTTTTTCTAAGCTAACACCTACCCTGCACCTCCCTCCCCCTGCTCTCTTTGACAAGAGAGAGCTACCCTCTGACCTTTCACCCTACCACACAATGCTGTGTCACAGTGAGTCTGTCTAGGATCATGTCATACGTCGACTGTTTCTTTTACTGCTGTTTGTTTGTAGTTTTCTATGAACAGGATATTAGTGATGCTGCTTTTGAGTTTTAAGAAAGTCTCTTTAGTCTCTGCTGGTTTCCCGTCCACAGTCAGAGGATTAACGTGAAGTAAAAATGAAAAGAATGCATTGGCCGGGAATCGAACCCGGGCCTCCCGCGTGGCAGGCGAGAATTCTACCACTGAACCACCAATGCTTGTGCTGCAAAGCATTGTGGGTGTTGCTTACATTCCTCAGGCTCTAACGGCTCTGTTCTCATGCTCTTCCTGTCTCATTCAGCAGCCTTAAACACTCTGTTTGTTCTTCATGGATTAGCTGCACTCAAATAACCAGAACTCTCAACCATTTAGAGGTCATTTTAATTCATTCTGGGGGATTTGTCCTTATTTAGAGTCCGTCTGCTTATGGTGCTCACGCTGAACACCAGTTAGACGCTCAGGTTTCTGTCCCCACCCCCACAGGGAGAGCTGACTTTATGCCGTGAGCATGACGGCACAGAGAGCGTGTTCACCCTCAGAGGAGTGGGAGCGCGCCCCCTGCTGGTGGAGCATGTAGTATTACACTGCTCTGTTGGGAAAACCACAACCACTCAGCTGGACGTCTCTAATCACACAAAGAGAAGCCTCACTCTCAACCAGTGTTGGGACTAACGCGTTATGAGATGAGATTACCTTTATTGATCCCTCAGAGAGGAAATTCAGTTTCAGTACAATCTTACAGGATTAGACACACAGACGGGTAAGATTGTCCTTGCGGGCAGTGTCTGCCGGACACGCAGCCACTTGTGTGGTGCTTCCTTTAAGCAGATAAGAAAAGGGCTGACCACAGGGAAGGATGAGGAAGGAAAAATCCACCATGCCTCCAGACATGGCTGAGACAGATACAACAAACCTCAGTGTACAGAACAAACTCAGACAGTCCACAGTTAAAAACACATCAGGGAAGGTGGGCGGGACCAGGAACTCTGCCAGCAGGCGCAGGCTTCAGCGCTGACGCAGCTGCACGTCCTCCACCATCAGCAGAGGTGAAGGAGAAAATAGGAGGAGAGAGCAGGAAGGAGGGAGGGTTCAGAGCAGCCGCTCCGTTCATTCTGTAGCGGGGGGGTTGGATTCTTCAAGGGCAAACGATAAGATAAAATGTGCTTTGTCTCAGGCAGCAGCCATGTTTCCTCCACTGCCTTATTGTTCATTACTGTTCGTTTTGCTGGCTTCACCCCTCCAAACTGCTGAATCATGGCCATCCCCACTGATCCGTGCAGTCAGACTCTTCGACTGTAATTTGCTCCGAGCCAGAGTTTGTTTGCAGCCAGTCCTCCAAAACAACTCCTTCATCGTAGAATCAGAATCAGAATTATTTTTATTGCCAAGTAAGTGAAGTTTCACATTACCCGGAATTTGACTCGATGAATTGGTGCAAACATACATACGTACATAATAAGGTTAAAGGCATACTCAGTAGCCAGGTAAACAATGTAGCTTTTAACGTTTTTTTTAAAGCCTCTTAACAACGTTCCAACATAGTATAGCCATAAATATATTGTGGAGATAAAAAAAACCCCGAAAGAAATCAATAAAGTAGTTGTCCCACAGTTCTCTAAAACATTAGCTCAGTTGGTAGAGTGGCTGGTCTGGTAACCAGAGGGTCACCGGTTCGATCCCCAGCTCTGGCTGGGTTAGATTGTCGTTGTGTCCTTGGGCAAGACACTTCACCCAACGTGACTGTGTGTGAATGTTGGTGGTGGTCAGAAGGGCCGATGGCGCAGAATGGCAGCCTCGCCTCTGTCAGTCTGCCCCAGGGCAGCTGTGGCTACAGACGTCTGTCGTAGTTTACCACCACAGAATGACTGTGTGAATGAATAATGCAACTCTGTAAAGCGTCTTTGAGTGGCCTGAAAAGCGCTATATAAAACTGATGCATTATTATTACAGCCTTGGGGGGTACTGGTTCTGATGGTCTGAGTATTAGAGACCTTCTTTCCCAGCCTTACACGCTGCCTCCCGTCTGTCAGGAAGTCGGTGATCCACCGACAGATGGGGTCAGGCACGTTCAGCAGGGACAGCTTGTCTTGGAGGAGAGCTGGGCAGATTGTGTTAAAGGCAGAGCTGAAATCCACAAACAGGTTCCTGGGGAGTCCAGGTGCTGCAGAATGAAATGAAGAGCCAAGTTGATTGCATTGCATGCGAACTACGGGGGGTCCAGATGGGGGGCTGTGATGTTTTTGAGGTGAGGCAGAACCAGGCACTCAAATGACTTCATGACTACTGTTGTGTACAGAATCAGGTTATAACCATTCTTGGGGTCACTGTTTTATTGAGCTAATCACATTTATCACATTTATGGGTAAATCACCTTTTATGAGTTATTATATGTTTCACATTATCTGTATGATCATGTATTAATCTATATAATATTGGGTTTATAATCATATGTAATCACTTTGGGTCACTGTTTGATTGTATTTATCACCACACAGGAAGAACTGCATGTTATGTTTAACCATTTGATTAAGGGTTTATTATGTGTACTCATGTATTCACTTAGATAATCAGAAATAGTTAGGAACACTTACAGAAATATCACAAAGAACTCAAAGTTCTTCACTCACATCAAGAACAATAAGATAACACTTCACACATTTGGGAGTCTGAATAGTTCACTCTCACTCACAGGAGATAGAACAAACGCACACATCTAGGTCAGGAGAGGAGAGCACTCACACATACAGAGGTCAACACTTTAATTTATGCATCCTAAATCACGGAAGTAATGGTAGAGCAACCTCACATAGTTTGTACACTCACATAAGTATTTACACTAACATAATAACTACACTCAGTTAGTATTAGGACTTCGGTAGAATAGAGCAAAGCAAATCTAGGGGTAAAACATTATACTTTAGAGTTTCAGTCTAATCAGGTTTGGTGTGAGATTTACAACAGGCCTGGGGGAGGAGATCTCCTGGCCTTGGGAGCAGAGCAGGATGCCATGGTGACGGAGAGTTGCCAGGCCTGAAGAGATAGCAGTGATCTGTCTGATTGGTAGAACCCACATTCTTGTTATTCTGTGATGCTATCGTAGATTGTAAGCAATGAGGGACCGCCCCTCATTGGATAGGAAAACCCACCTTCTTACCCTGTGATGCTATAAAGTGTATGCTCTGAAGGATTGACCTTCAGAGAGTGGCTGGAACAACAGAACTCTCTCCTTCTGCAGAAGTATATTAAACTGGTGTGTGTAACTATAACAAGTGTGATTTGTCTTCCTGGATAGCTTCAGACTTGTAGAACTGGGAAAAGGTGAACGAGGGGATTTTGGGACCCCTGCTCACTTCAAAATGGTGCCGATGTACCCGGGAGTCTGAAGTTAGAAGGAGGACTGTAATTGGCTACTGGAGAACAACGAGTGTGCGGACTGACAGCAGGCCGGCCGATACGGTGAGCAGCGCCCGTTGATCTGTAAGATTCGAAGGCTGCATTTTTGGTACGGTTCATTAGAGTGAACCATCTAAATGAAGCTGTTGGTCTGTGTACTTGTTGTGGATCCTGTTAATTGTTAAGACTTGGTAGTTGTCTCGGACTTAGCAGTCCCACTTTCGGTTCGACGGGACTGATTGCCGACAGGGTCGGAGTGCTCGGGTTACTATCCCCGTGGGGAGTGAGACGCCCAAAACGACGTGTGAGTAAAAGTGGTGAGTGACTGGTGAGTGTCTGAGAGTGCGGGTGTGTCGTCCAGGTAATTACTGTCAGAGGTGTCTGTCCACCCAAAAACGACTTCACGGTCTGGTTGAGACCTTCCTAGGTGTAAACGACCTCAGGCTGTGTGAGAAATTGATTAAGTGGACACAGTGATTTTAGATCAGGCCTCTGACTGGGTTAGGCAGGTCAGGTAAAATGGCGGACGACTTGGTACACGTGGCTCAGGGAAGCACACGATGGAGGCCTGTGAGGGAGCAGGTACTGGAAAAAGAAAGAAACAGAGGTTTCTGGGAGGTAGCAGACCCGCTGTTGTGTCCAGCGAGGAGACCAGCAGCTGATCGAGGATCGGAGAGCTAATTGGATCATGGCAGCCGTCAGGGCTGGAGGACCCCGAGGTGCCGTGAGTATGAATGGAGAGTGAATGATGTGTGTACGCAGTCCGAGGTAAGAACAGTAACCGGTGTCTGTCCACAGAAATCCCGCCCTCACAGTCCGGTCGGAACCTACACTGGCTGTAGAAAAGTCCCGGCTGTAGAGTCAGTGCGGAGGCGAGTAAGTGGACACAGTGATGATGTCACAAGC
>SSNR01000255.1:699921-721951 GCA_006937965.1 Callopanchax toddi | reverse complement strand
CCCCCCCCCCCCCCAGTCAGTGGGTGTTTTACCTGGTTTAGTTTCATCTTGTTAACACAGTCAGTGATCTGTTGGATGATGACATCATCATGATTGTGTTAACCCTTTAGCCCTGACTGTTTTAGCAGCTCTTTCTGAAGGAGTTCTCAGGTTTGAATCCCGGACGAGCCCCCAGACATGATGCCCTGTCTCAAAAGGCTGCAACAAAATAGGAGAAACATCATGTAAAGTTTAATAAATATTATTTAATTAAATCTAAATGAACCCAAATAACCCAAATAAAAGTTCTAATCAGTGGTTTATATTATGGGATGTGTCTTTTAACATAATGACTAAATTGTTTGCCAAAGAAAAGGCTTAATAAAGTGGTATATTGGTCATTTTGAAGTGGCGTTCTATCAGTTATTTATCAGTAAAGCCCATAACCATCAGTGACGTCACTCAAAGTGAGTAGAAGTAGTCCTCTGATTGGAGCAGTAGTCAGATCAGGGGCTAGGGTTTGATGCTGCTGCAGATTAGTAACAAATTAGCAGCTAATTTTCAGGTATTTAAAACTATTCTTGCTCAAGAAGTCATATTGATACAATGGGATGCTTTGTTACCTGTGTGTAAGTCTCTACAATTTAGCAAGAGACTATTTTTGGTGTTTGTTTCAACCGAATTAGCTAAACAAACGGTCTCATGCTAAGTTATAGAGGTTTATAAACAGGTAATATAACATTCTAATGCATCAGTATGACTTGTTATTTTAGCAAGAATTGTTAAAAAAAAAAAAAAGGAAAATAGCTGCCTATCTGTCACTGATCTGCAGCAGTGTCTTTCCTGATCTGAGCCATGACTGTTGCTCCAGTCAAAGGTCTACTTCCTGTTTCTAGAGACTCCACCCACTTGTGTGATGTCACCATTTGGTATGGACCTTAACGTTACTTCAGAATAACCCAAATATCCCTTTAAGACTCTCTGTTCTTATCTTTGTCTCAGGTCAAGTTGGCGCCGCGGTCCTTCACCCATCTCAGCATTCGCTTTAGTCCTTCATCCATTGGAGAGGAGAACCACCAGGGACAGATCTCCTTCACAAGCTCCCAGGTACAAATAACACCATGAAGAGGATTGACTTAATCAGTTATAAGACTTTATAACACATGATCTAGAGAATGTGGCCCTGAGGAGGAGACAGGAGGCAGAACTGGAGGTAGCGGAGATGAAAATATTCAGGAGACAAAGATGGACAGGATCAGGACTGAGTCCATCAGAGGGACAGACCATGTTAGATGTTTAGGAGACCAGATCAGAGATGGTTTGGACCTGTAGAGGATGCTTAGGCAGGAGACCTAGAGGAAGACCAGAGAGGAGATTTATGGATGCAGTGAAAGAGGACGTGAAGCTGATTGGTGGGAGAGTAGAGGATGTAGAGGACAGGGTTAGATGGAGACAGATGATTCACTGTGATCACCCCTGAAGGGAAAACTAATCAACATTAGGAATTATAAGTTATCTGGTGAGAACAAACCTGTAGAGAGAAGTTTTTAGCTTCAGAGAGAAGGACCAGAGCAGTGAACAAGACAAAATTAAACACAGTCTGACCCTATGAGGAGGATACGTCTAAATAAATAACTCAATAAACACACAGACTGATCAGAAATAAGTGTCTGTTTGAGTTTATCCTGTTAGATATTCAACCTGCTGATCAGATTCATGTGTTTAGTTTCAGGAGTTCTGTGTTTTGCTGAGTGGGTGTGGGCTTAGACCTGAGAGGGAGGAGCCTGTGTGTGTGTCCTCTGTGATTGGTTCCAGCTCCTCCATCACCCTCCCAATCACAAACCCCACCGAGCTCCCAGCAGCCCTCAGCATCACCCTAACAGGTCCCAGCTTGTTCCAGGCCTCCACCATCAGCCTCGTTGGGATTATTCATGTCTGAATATGTTCATCACACTTTGGTGTTTTGACTGTGTTTCAGAAGAAGAGCCCAGTGGGACCTCTAGCTGCCGTCCAATCACTGAAGAGAAGGCCTTCTCCTGCCCTTTGACCCTCACTGAAGGTGAACAGGTTTCAGTCTGACTGGATCTGGTCCAAACTGAGTTCAGCTACATGAGTTTAGTTTGAACTCTAGAACACTGCCTGTAGCAGTGTTGGGAACTTTACTTTAGCAAAGTAATGAGTTATAGTTAATCACTACTTGTTCCCAAAAGTAACACAGTTAGGTACAGAGTTACTCAATAATAAAAGTAACTAGTTACCAGGGAAAATAATATTTGCGTTACTAATTTTTTTAAAAGAGTTGTGGTATATCAACGAATGTGGATGATACTGATCAGTTTTGATGAGTAGTGAAAGAAACAGGAACTCCTACCTGAACATAATGACACCTCACATGCACATTCTGGACTTTTACCTCAACCAGTTTGATGTAGTGGTTATATCTTCACCTGGAAGATGACAACTTTATGTCCAAATGCTCCAGACTCACCATTTCTGCTGCTTCATCGGCATTTGTATGTATGTATGTGTGTGTGTGTAAGCAGTGTGTGCGTGGAGACGGTGTGATTAGAATACACAGTTTATTTTATCAATTCATAGTGTAATGGTCCAGTTATTGTTCTGGGATTATGTTTGTAAGTTTGTTTCTGCTTTGTGTGAATACAGCAAGAGTCTGAAAGCTGTGTGTGAGCGGTTGCTGTGGAAACGGGGCGGAGTGTGTGTGTGTGTGTGTGTGTGTGTGTGTGTGTGTGTGTGTGTGTGTGTGTGTGTGTGTGTGTGTGGAACAGCTGGAGGAGCGACAGTGAGGGCCCAGGAAGTAGCTCTATTTGGTTGTTTTGAACTGTTTTTGGCGCGGCTACGGCTGACAGTAGCTCTTAAGGCTGAAACACACCGGAGACGCTACGTCGCAGCAGCGTCGTGATTTTGAATAAAAACTATTGTAGTCAGTAAAGCCTAATTTATACTTCTGCGTCTACGTCAGGTCGGATGTACGCAACGCCATTATACGTCGTTGCGTGGGGTCTCCGACGAGGCCCCAAGGACGGACGGAGTAGACCTCGCTTTTCTAAACATCCGTCGAACCAGACAGAGAGCGTACGCCTCTGATTGGTCGGCCCAACAACCCGTGATCATTTCCAGCTTGACGCCGGTGTTATCAACAGAGTAGTAGAAGTAAAATCTCGCGGAAGCAGATATGGATCAGCTCAAGAAACATCTGGCAGATGAAATACGAACATTTCTATAATCCATCAGTGTCCCTCACAGGTTGAACTACAGCTGCAGATTTGCTCATCGTCTGCCTCGTCCTCACTGAACGGACATTCAACAGACATTCAACTGACTCCCGTTTAGTTATTTTTAACATCATTTGTTCTTTGACATTAATCCGTTACAGCTCAATCAAAATTCGCTCTCTACGTATCCAGGAAATAGTATCAGCAACGTTAATGTACTGCTCCCAGTGTTACGCCCTCTGTTGTTTCGGCGGAGAATTGCTTTGCAACACCCCGCCGCAAACGGAGAAGTCTGAAGGCAAAACGCCTACGTCAATACGTCTGCGTCTCTCACTTGCGTAGCCGACGCAGAAGCATAAACCAGGCTTAAGAACACTCTCACAGGGACCGCCACAGCATGTAAGTAAGTAAGTAAAGTTTATTTATATAGCGCCTTTCACAGATATACATCACAAAGCGCTTTACAATAAAAACTAAAAAAACAAAACAGAGATTTGGGGGTACCAGATACAATATTTGGGCAAGATTTGGGGTACCTTCAGGGGATCTACATTGTAAATTATGAGATATAGTGGGACATTGACTTGTGTAAGGAACTAAAATCTTGGGCAGAAATATTGGGGCAACTTCAATACAATATTTGGGCCAAAAATAAAGATGGGAGCCAGATACAATATTTGGGCAAGATTTGGGGTACCATCAGGGGACCTACATTGTAAATTATGACTTAAAGTGGGACATTTACTCGGGCTTGGGCAAGATTTGGGGTACCATCAGGGGACCTACACTGTAAATTATGACTTAAAGTGGGACATTTACTTGGGCTTGGGCAAAGAGAAATATTGGGGCAAACTTCAAGATTTGGGGTACCATCAGGGGACCTGCTTTGTAAATTATGAGATAAAGTGGGACATTGGCTTGTGTAAGGAACTAAAGTCTTGGGCAGAAATATTGGGGCAACTTCAATACAATATTTGGGCCAAAAATAAAGATGGGAGCCAGATACAATATTTGGGCAAGATTTGGGGTACCATCAGGGGACCTACATTGTAAATTATGACTTAAAGTGGGACATTTACTCGGGCTTGGGCAAGATTTGGGGTACCATCAGGGGATCTACATTGTAAATTATGACTTAAAGTGGGACATTTACTTGGGCTTGGGCAAAGAGAAATATTGGGGCAAACTTCAAGATTTGGGGTACCATCAGGGGATCTACATTGTAAATGATGAGATAAAGTGGGACATTGGCTTGTGTAAGGAACTAAAGTCTTGGGCAGAAATATTGGGGCAAACTTCAACACAATATTTGGGCAAAAAAATAAAGATGGGAGCAGAAGAAAATGTAAACAAAATGGAGGGAGGGAGTAGCATTTTACACACAGTCACAACAACCGAAAAACACATCAAGGAGGGTGGGTGGGTCAGGATCTCCACCAGAAGCAAGGACAGGGCACAGCTGACCGACCTTCACTCCCAGTAGAGGGGGGGGGGGGGGGGGGGGGGGGGGGGGGGGGGGGGGGGNNNNGAGTTAGGGTGAGAGAGCGTAGAGAAGGGGGGGCTGAGCAGTCGCTTCATTCACTCTGTTGAGTAGGAGAATGTTTTCAGGGTCACCAGATGATAACAGAATGTGTTTGGAGCAGGCAGTCCTGTTTGTTACAGCCGCCTTAAATGTCTGTCTCACTGGCTTCATCCCATCCAAATTTGAAAACCTGGCCAGTCCCATCTGATCCGTGTAGTTCGACACATCGATCGTAATTCACTCCGCGCCAGAGTTCGTTCGCAGTCAGTCCTACGAGACAACTCAGTCCTCGCGAGTGTTTCAGTGTTCAAAGCACGCATCAGCCCCCTTTGAAGCACAGGAATCCTGTCAATTGCACCTGTTAGCTCCGTTGTTTTCCGATAAACCAGGTCCATGCAGATTCCAATGAGCGTGCACCCGATCATCATTAATCCAAAGTTGTAGACCTCCAGAGACAGACTTGCAAGATCCGCAATCTGATCCATTACGAACCCCACAGCTCTTGTCTCAGTCAGCCGCGGAGTCCCCTCCTCCGTTTTGAGAGTGTAAAAAATTGTATCCATTTTATTGGTAAGCCAGCAAACCAAAGCCATATCAAGAAAAATAAAAATATTTAACCAGAAGGAATGAGGAAAATGCTCAGAAGACAAAACAGCTGCAGGAGTAACACACAAGGGAGAGAAGGAACAGTGCGACCGCTCTCCCAGAAGTGCCGGTCCACACCACAACGCTATAAAGATACACAATAGTTCTTTTTCAGCGCCGTGGCGCGGCTGAGACACGTGTGTCATTGTGGAGTACTTTATGACACAGACATTACAACGCAGAACGGCTCCTATTACAGCACATAAATGTGTTGGCACTTGTTTACAGTATTGATAGCTTTTAACTGTTATAATAAATAGCTTACTTACCCATTTTGAAAGAATTAGAATAAAAAAGTCCAAGAACACACGACAGCAGCTCTGATCACGTACAAACAAAAGATCCACTATCCGCTTCCTGTTCTCAATCCCTGCATGATGTTGTGACTATCGTGCGATTTTGCGAGCAGCGTTCTATGGAATGGGTCCTGTGAGAGTACAAGACTCGCCAAAGCGAAGTGCTGACATCTCCGCTGTGTTTCAGGCTTTAATGTTCTAATAAAGCCACGAGGACTGAACCTAAAGACTCATTATTGGAGAGAACATTACAGAAGTAACGCTCCGCATGTAACGGTAACGGCGTTCTCGTGACGGTCGGTCACAGACCACTACAGAAGATCCTTCCTGTCCACAGCTAGAACATCGTTAACTCTTTGAAAAAACTTAAATGAGTGATTTAAATGTCCAGTTTCCCTCTGGGATTAATTATTAGTTTTCGATTGATTGATAAAGTACAGCAATAAATAACTAGCTTTAGCTGCTCTACCACCACACCCAGAGGTTTTCAAAGTGCTAGACCCTTCAGTCTCTCTAGGAGTGATAAGCGTCTGTCTCTCCTCTGTCTCGGCTGCAGGAGCACACCTCAGAGGGAGGACTAGCATCGAGGTTCCTGTAGTGTTTACTCCTGACTCCATGGAGCTGCAGCAGGCCTGGCTCTGCATCACCATGAAGCCCATCAGCAGCCAGAGCAGCAACACTTCACACGCATCAGAGGAGGAGCTGGACACCATTTGTTGGGTTTTTCCTCTCTGTGGGATTCCTGTGGAGGCTCCTGCTGAGAACGCTCCTCTTGGTCTGGTCCAGTGTGAAGTGGGAGGTCAGCTGGAGAAGACTCTGGATGTCCAACTCACTGGTTGTGTGTCTGGGAGTCCAGACCAGGAACAAGGTGACCTTATAACATTAATTACTGGTATTTTTAGTATTATTATCACAGCAAACTCTCAGAACTGACAGAGGGAGATAAAACAAGTTGTCATGACTTTATTTATTAGATTGTTTCCAGTTTTTTGTCTGGACCATCAACATTTACAGTCTAATGATGGACAAAGAGAAAATTCAAATTCAAGTAGGAAGATTTACCTGGGAAAAGTGTTAAATACAAAAAAAAAAAAAAATCACAATTAAGACATGGAGGGGCGGAGCCTAAAAGTTGTGCTTTTGTTGTACCATAGTTTGGCAACCAGCCACTAGGAGGCGTTAATTAGTGTTTTCTACCTTATTCTAGTTATTTTGTTGTCAGTGAGACAGACCTCAGTTTTTTTATAGTCATAAATAAATATATATATATATATATATATATATATATATATATATATATATATATATATATATATATATATATATATATATATATATATATATATATATATATATTATATTATACAGATCTTTAGAAGGGAGTTTCTGTAGAAAAGTTATAAATTATTAATATATTGTAGACAGCTCTTTGATCAGCCTCAGTTTGGTGAAACTGTGATTAGCGCTGACTTGACTGATAGGCTAATAGTTATTCACAAAGGGGCCAAGTTTAATGTGTATTGTTGCCTTCTTAAAAATCTCACATCTGTTGACGTAAACTCCATCTAGAGACCTTTACATTAGCTTTAGTTTTACATTCCAGGATGATTCTGGTAGAAATATGAAGATAATCCTGCAGGAAAGGCTAAAGCTAGCTGCTAACACCACAGTGTTTGATGTAAATCAGTTTAATGTGAACTGATTTATTAAATAGTGTCAGCACAGTGAAGTATTAGTTATTAGAGTAAATTCGATACATCAGAGTTTCTGATCTAAACAGCTCCTTCTGACATGTTACAGTTCTGATGGAGACCTTTAAGGTTCATGTGGGTTCACATAAAGAATCTGAACTCTCTGAGCTGAAGGACTGCCTCATCACAACTATTGAAACCGCAAGGAGAGATCCTGAGAACGACATCATCACACTCAGCCTTCATCTGGTCTACAGACCCCTCAGGACCTGCAGGTTTCTGGACATGAACCCGTCTAATCAGACTCTCAGCTGTAATAAGAAAACCTGCTAATGCTAATCTGTTGTATTCTTCTTCTTGTCTGAAGGTGTTTAAGTGTCCTAAAAGTTCAGTCTGTGTCTGGAAGGATTTGGGAGTTTCCTCTCGTTCTGATTGCATCAAAGCCTCAGGTGGATGATGTCATCATCATTGAATCAGCTGAGTTTGGAACGACTTCAGCGGTGGGTTTTCGACTGACCAGCACCACCAGGTGGGTGATTCAGAGTCTGTTCCCAGTAGCTGTTTGTAAGAGTGACCTTTAATTATCATGAGAACTGAGATTAGAGCCAGCAGGAAGGTTTGATTAAAAAAGCACAAAGATGAGAAGTATTAAACAATATTTAAAGTTCAGATTTGGCTCAGCGCACATAAACCTGCTGTTCTGCTCCTGTCAGTTTGCCCCTTAACCAGACCTCCTCCAACCGCCCCGGGTCCCCTTGGTTCTGGTTCTGGGTCCTGGTTCCTGGTTCCAGGAGCATTTTAGAGAGGTTTTGACTAGGGATGCACCGATCCACTTTTTGTCACTTCCAATCCGATACTGATATCAGAGGTTTAGTATCGGTCGATACCGATACAGAAAAACCACGTTGTAGTACCTAATGAACAATTTCTCACTATGTGACAAAAACTGGGATCATCCTTTAGGGTAAAAAACATATAAAATAGACAAATGTTCAGAATAAACATTTATTTTATAGCTGTGCATCAGTACAGGTATCCTAAACAAACCAACAGCTTCACACGGTTTGTAAAACAATTAAAACTAAAACTTCACCTGCTCAGTCAGTGCAGTTAGTGGTACAACACCTTAACCCTTTTAAGATAAAGAACCTGACACTGAGAACAGTAGCTTTACTACTTTGGTCAAATGTAAAAATCAACTGGAACAAAACAAACCCTCTGTTAAATGTCTCAGTCAGCACATTTAGGAGTTTAAAATACAATGTCAAATAAATTAAAAAGCTGAAATTGAAGGGGATTCAAAAGCTGCACTGGCTGATGGGAAATATTTAAAATAAACATCATTCTGCTCTTTACAGAGTTTGTGCAACTGTGCAAACAGAAATTAAACATCCATTATAAAAGAAACTTCATTAATCTTCACTTTCTAGCTTGGTAAACAAAATAAAAACAATCAGAGATAGTCCCAGCTTGTTGTCATCATTGATCAAGCAGATTTATCAATCTCAGCCTGAAGCAGCATCAGTGGCAGGTTTTGGTTTAGGATTGTGTTTCTGCTCTCAGCTGTGAGTCTGTTTCACCTGGATCAGGGTTTTAAGTGTCTGACAACCTGTCGTCATCATCATCACTCTCAGCACGCTGTGACAGCAGCCCGTTCATTACGAGCTGCACTGTTTGTGCAACGCAGCCGACAGGACACCGTTTAACGTAGCGCTGTGTGGCGCTAAGCTTATAGCGAGTGGGAGCTGCTACGGCTAAGCTAACATGGAGAAGGAGCAGCCGAACCTTAAATCGCCACCAGAACGTCTGAAATTTTCAACGGGGTTTCACCACACAGCTGACCACAGACGACGCGGCGAAGTGGCGGCGTAAACTTATGGAGAGAGCAGTCTCAGACAAATGTTTTCAGCTCCCCGTGTCGTAGCGTAGCTCCAGGTAGTTAATTATCAGCTGGAGACCCTTATCCGTGACAGCCCATCCATGACAATACAGAATCCTCCGTGAGTTTTGTTACCTTCACACTGTTAGGTGGAAACTTTTCACCTCTTTCCCTCATCTCCTTCAAAGTCAGCTGCTTCATGTCGCCTCCCTTTTGTTTACTTAGTATTAGGGACTCGTGTGCTCAGCACTAGTGCGATGTTACTCACAGGACATAGAAATAGACTGAATAGATCTCTCCCTATATATCAGGAGCGGATCGGGCCCATTGTCACCGATACCCGATTTAGAATTTTCTTCTATATCTGCACCGATCCTGATCTTAAGATCGGATCGGTGCATCTTTAGTTTTGACCAGGATAGAGACCCAGAACCAGACCTCCTCTGTGGGTAACAGCCTTCAGTCCCCCGTTAAGTTTAAATCCTTGACTTTAGTGTTTTCTGTCATTGAGGAAAAAGTCAGGGATATTCTGCTTGTGTCTGCCCTGCAGGGCTAAAGATTGGATAAAGTGCCTTTAAAAGTAGGGGCTGAGACTTAATAAAACATCTTCCTGATGATAAAATATGAAAAAAAACCGCCACCACATGTTATTTACACCACCTTAAAACATGATTGCGCGTAATTTACGTCACCGTGCATTGCGATTCACTAACATGTTTGCGCGTAAAAAATTATTTTACCGATGTATTTTGATTCATCCGACTAGTTGCAATGAAAATGACTATACCCTGGACACAGGTCTGATCGCGGACTTCACTCACAGCAGCTCAGCACCTGGTCTGAAGGGCTGCACGTATTAATGCAGCACTATTTCTGCATCCTTGGATCGAATTATTGGTGGGCAGGGGAGAAAATCCCAGTTCATTGCTGGGGGGGACAT
The DNA here is from genome assembly GCA_006937965.1 of Callopanchax toddi. Lineage (NCBI taxonomy): Eukaryota > Metazoa > Chordata > Actinopteri > Cyprinodontiformes > Nothobranchiidae > Callopanchax > Callopanchax toddi. The sequence continues at coordinate 711,766 of SSNR01000255.1, read as the reverse complement.
TAAACAGTAAAATTTTAGAGATACATTTCTGAGGGGGACACTAAAAAATGATTTTTTTCCCCTAAACATTCTTACATAACATTGAGCCATAACTGTAATTATGATGTAGCTAATAATTATTTATTAGTCCATATCCAAGCTGTCTACAAGATTTTGATGCTTCATAAGAATATTTTTCAACAAACTGCCTCAATATTATTGGGCTCTTTCAACTTGGTGTTTTGATTCACTGAAAAACGACTGGATGATTTGATTTGTCTCTCCTCTTCCATTCTGACCTGAATATTAAAGCAGCCAGACAACTGGACAAACACTTGCCTACAGATTATTATTAAATTGAGGAGAGATGCAACACCCAGCTACAGATAATGTCTTTAATTAGTCTAGGTTGAGTTTTTTTTTTCTGTAAAAGAAAAATGTTTCATATCCAGACACTAAAAACAGTCCCCAAAATGTCTGACTTGAAAACTGACTTAATTACAGAAGAATAAGAAATGGAAATTATCAGTCAGATTATTAGAAAATGAAATCTGTTTAACAGAACATCTTAGTCAAAGTTGTAACTACAAGATAAAAACTAAATAAAAAATACAAATTTGGAACAGAAAATCTGATTTTAATTAATAATATCTGACATAAATGAATAAATCTGGATAAAATCTGTCTAGAAACGTCACTGGCAGTGAGACAGGAGGAGGATGGTGTCTCAGTCCTCTGACTGACTGTCTGTCCCCTGTCTCTCTCTCTCCTGTCTGTCTGTCCACTTTCTCTCTCCTGTCTGTCTAAGGATGAGTTTGAGTCAGAAATGTTATCAAAACTTTCTGCAGACATTCGTTTCTCCGTTAAAACCAGCTCCAAGCGGCGAGTCGCTACTTTTTTCTCTCTTTCTTCCGTGAACAGACGCAGCCTGCACGGCAAATGCTGCGTTCACAGACCGATATAAACTCAGGACATCTCAAAACCGACAACAGACGAGACGTATTTTACACAAAACAACGATGTGGATTCATGTCTAAAATAAATCTGTATGTGATTTAGTTAGTGAATAATCAACCCAACATCCGGTGGTGGAGCGGACATCGACTCTACAGGGACAACCTGCTGCTGTGTTTATGTTAAACAGGCAGCAGACTTCACATGAAGGAGCTGAAATAAAGCTTTTCATGTAATGGAGGAGCTTGTTGAACAAGAGAAACGATCAATAACTTTTTAGCCGATCACTGAACGTTCTAATGCCCTAAATTTTTAAATAAACTCCATCATTTCGTCCTGACCGGTCCGGCTCCACCTGTGAGGAGCGGAGCAGGCAGCGAGTCAGAGCGGCCCCTCCCATCAGGGAAACGGACTGTACCAACTCACTGTGAGGATGGGGGTGAACTGGACATTTTCAAGAATTATAAATCTTAAAGTTTGTTTTTAAGTAGCACAACTTGTATTGGGCTTTCAACTGCCGGTACTGTAATATTTAAATAAAATATGATTTTTGTTTGTTGGGATTTTGGAGGGGACAACTTTATGTGAGGGGGGGACATGTCCCCCCCGGGATTTTCGCCCATGTTGGTGGGGACATTTCAGTGATTTCTGGATACTGGTGGAGACACATCACCTCCGTCCATGCCAAATCTACCCCCATGATGCTAATGTTAGCTAGTTATTATCTGGGTTGTTAGTTTAAACGTTTTTCTTTGTTAATCCATAAAAGGTTTCCATATATTGGATACAAAGCCAGTAACCCTTCAGCACATTTTATCGTTTGTTTTTACTTCATTTTTGAACTAAACTCTAAAAGTTGTTTCCCTTTGTGTTTCGTCTTCATGGTTTTTTGTTTTATCTTGTTTGTTCACTTTGAATGATTTTAGATGAACAACGTAATTGAATGATTTAACCTCTAAAACCATCACAGGAAGTGTCCACTCAGTGTGGATCAGGAAGTAGAGAGACTGTTGTCAGAAAGGACTAGCTTAGCAACCAGATTCTTTTAGAGAGTATAAAATGTGGCCTAAAACTATAAAATCCTGTTTCTTTAAATAAAAAAAATTTGTGGTGGGACTCGATTTAAAAAATTAATCGAATTAATTACAGACTTTGTAATTAATTAATCGCAATTAATTGCATTTTATACTAACAAGAAAATTCTCCCTAAAAAGCCTTTTTTTTTATTATTTAAAATAATTTTATTGGGGGACAGAATCAAATAATAGAACTGAACTTTATTATTATAAACTCAAGCTCTTTTAATTTCTGGAAAAAAAGAGAAGCATACCACAGTTTAAAGGCTTAGAACTTTGTACTTTGCAGTTTGATTTGAGAAAACTCCTCAAATGAATGAAGAAGTGAAACATGTTCAGTTGTCCTCTGTAGAAGAACCACTCAGTCCCTTCAGCTCCTTCAAAGGTGAAGCTCAGCTCTAAATTCACCTCTTTCAAACCAGCGTGTTCTACTTTACCTTCCAGGAGCTCAGTGCCGTTCACAACAGTGTTCCTGCCAGGCAGCAGCAGTGAGTTCACTGTGACTCCGCCCTCTGGGGTGTTACCTCCCACTGGAACCACTGGAGCTCTCATCATCGTGTCCTTCACACCAACCACCAGCAGCAGGAGACGCAGAGCCAGACTGGCTGTCCAGGTACTGCTCCACTGAGCGTCCTCTATTCATTCTGACACCTTTTAATCTCAGATATCAAATGTTCAAGTTTTGCTGGTCTAGGTTGTGATGAGGTCTTTAGATTCATCCCTCTCTCTCTACTGTAATAACCCAGTCTTCCTTCTATACTCGTGGTTTTAATGAGACCTGAGGTTTTGAACTGGTTCTGGTGTCAGATTACACACAGGATCTACAGCCTTGTTTCTAAAGACCCAGTCCACCACTCAGGACCCCTTCATACTGTATCAGGACTAGGGGTGGGAGATAAACTCTTTTTTCCGATGCATTGAGATGCAGACAGGAACGATTATCAATCGATTGAAAAATATAAAAATTCGATTCTATTATTAATGTTTGCGGCCTTGGAATTTCACCAATCACCGCAACTTTCTCCCAAATCTGACCAATCATCTTGGCGTTTGTCGTGCGTCACCTTCTTTTTTGACCAATCACCGCCATTTGAAAAAGGTTTGACCAATCCCCGTTGCCTCGAGCTGTGTTTACTTCCTGCTTTTGAGTCGAGCCGCTAAACGCACCGGTCAGATTCTGTAATATATTACGGCTAAAATACGAGCGAGTCAATTTCCCAAAGTAGCGATTACACAAGAGTGGTAGAAGCTGTTCCGAACCAAACATCATGTGATGGATTATACACCAAAATATTCGCTTGGCTGAACAGAGAGGAGCAGAGGGTCCGCGGCTGGGGGGTCTGGTACGAGTGCTGAAAGAGACGAGGTGAGTTCTGTTTAAAGTCCGTATTCGGTCAATGTGAAAAACTGTTTAAAAAGAACTGATCTGTGTCCTAAACTGTGCTGAGTCGGCGGTTTTGCTATTACGTGAGAAAATAGGACCGGGGCGTCAGCGTGAACTAATGTGAAATCCTTTGAACGTCGTTTTTTAAACATGCGAACAACCACATGATGTGTGTATCCAGTGAGCGATCACGAGGAACCTCTTCCTGCTGAACCAGTGAACCTTTGAGGTGAACGTCTAAAAGTGAAAGTAAAACGAGTCGCTCACGCTGTAACGCCTGAGTGATGCTGAGACAGTCAGCTCTGTTGTCATGGTGATTACAGCATCTTGTAGTCTTTGTGTTATGATGAAACGGCGCATACAGTGTGTGCATATAAACAAAATAAAACCTTAAACAAAAAATGCTTGAAAAAAACTGCAACTTTGACCACAACTTTTGAAAAAAGTTTTGCAAATCAGTCATTTTAGGATGAAACCATCACAAAAACCACACACCTTCCTGGAGGGACTGTATTTAAACTTATATTTACACATTTACACACTGCTATGTTTTAATAATTAAATTATTATTAAATAATTAAAGATAATGGAAGTAAAATCATGTCAGGTTATTACAAATGCTTTAATAGTACCTCATAGTCACATGGCAGGAAGGTGAGGGGGAAGAACAATACATCTTTCATCAATAATCGTTTTATAATCGCATCGCAGCTCTCTGAATCGTAATCTAATCGAATCGTGAGGACCCTGAAGATTCCCACCCCTAATCAGGACCACACCACACTCTTTATGACACAGGACCCATCAGAACCAGAACATACACAGAGTCCTCTACAGTGGTTCTGTTCTTGTTCCCTTAGCTGTGGGTTCTTGTTTGTAGTTTGGACCTTTGTCTGGTTCCAGACCTGGCCAGACAAGACCCTAAAACGGTCCAGGAGCAGGTTCTACCAGGACGTCTTCTGTAAATTAGTCTCTGGTTTGTCCAGTCCCCCAGTTCTCCGTGGTTCTCAACTGGTCTGGCTTTGGGACCCACCAACGCTCATTAATAACAAGCAATGACACAAAATGGAGAAAAAAATCTTGAATTTATTCATGGTGCAGTTTTACCATGAGATATAGAGAATATCACATTAGGCCAACACACAGAACAAGTTCAATGACCAACTAAAGTCACCATCAAATAATCAGAATCAACTCTTTTCAGGAACAACAATCCAGACTATTCAGACGTAGAGTCAAAAAGACACTAAATATGTAGCCCTATGTGAGATCCCACTCACTGAATATCACTACATCCTAATGAAACTAGTCACTCATTAAACATTAATCATGAGGCTGATGGAGCAATCAGAACATTTGAACAGACTCAGTGTTTTCATTTAAAATACATGAAATAAAAAAGTAGAACTAATGAAAAAAATAAAACTTAAATTATTTAGCTTTACCTGAAAATCCTCACCGACTCCAAAAACCAGAGGTACACTGGGAAAAAGACTTTCCTCAGCAGCAGTTTGAATCCAAAATAAACCAAAACTTTAGTTCAGATGGATTCAAGGACATCAAATTAAATTTTCTTCTACTTACTTTAATCAGTTAGTAAATTTGTAAAGCATCGTCTGAACTTTAGGTGAAACTCTGAGCTGATTTGGAGGAATTACTTTGTGAGTTTATGTCTCAAAGTCTGAGTGGATAAATCACCTCAGAGGTCCTGTTCCCCTCCAACACCTCGCTGATTAAAACCACCTACAAGAACGTGAACAGGTTATGATTTTTATTAACGTTTTCATGTCCAGACAAAGAAAACAGGTCCACAACCCACCAGTCGAGAATAACAGACCAATCAGAACATAGGTGGACCGTTTCTTTCTTTCTTTCTTTCTTTCTTTCTTTCTTTCTTTCTTTCTTTCTTTCTTTCTTTCTTTCTTTCTTTCTTTCTTTCTTTCTTTCTTTCTTTCTTTCTTTCTTTCTTTCTTTCTTTCTTTCTTTAACCCCGTGTCCTGTCCGGCTGTAGAGCAAACAGAATAGATGTCTGAGTGTCAGGAACAAGCCCGACAGTGTTGCTGTTTCAGGTGAGAGGTTACAGCCACTGCTATAATGCTCCACCTGACTTATATTTAAATATAAATTTAAAAATCTTTATTATTTTTATGGTTGGTTTGAATACCAATGGACATGGAGCCTGAAAGGGAAGGGAAGGGTACAGAGTAAACAGAAAAAGAAGAGAACCAGGAGGACCAGGAACCAGCACCCTAAGGGTGAACCGGCCCCCAGACCCAGAGATGGTCCCTTCCATACCAGAGTGGGGATGAGCAGACCACCACGCACACCGCAGCAGCCGAGCAGCCCCCCGCCGCAAACCCCAACCAGACGGCCCGCTCCACTCCAGGCCCCAGGCAGCGAGCAGAGAACAGGGGTGTAGGAAGACCCCAAGTCTCCCCCCACCTGCTCCAATGTGGTGTTGATGCGTGTTGTAGTAAGATGCTTTAAAATAAGGTGGGGGGCGGCCCGCCATCCCCTCCCTGGATCCCAAATGTCTAAATGCAACGTGGAGGTGGACAATGACACCGGAGGAGAGGTTAGCCGGCAAGACCTCCCCCAGATATCACTGGGTGTAATCTCTCCAAAGACCCTAGATGTGTATTGTGAGAATGTCATGAGTGGAAGTGTTTAAATTGTGTATTAAAATTGGGCCACAGGACTGCAGAGATGGTATTCCACACCCATGACGTACTCGTGACCCAAAGCCCTGTGTGAGTGGTGATGGCGTTAAGTATCCAACCCTACATAGTACAAGGGTCCAAACGGGGTCTCTGTCTCCTGTAGTCTTATTTTGGATTGTGGACTCCTCCTACAGATGTTCACCTGATGTTCTGTTATGATGAGCCCTCTGAAGACCTCACCGGGCCCTGTGAGAACCTTCTGGGTTCTGGATGGTTGTTTAGTCTGTGGAGGGTCATCAACTTCTAGATCCTTCCATCAGAACCAGTTCAAACCTCCAGTTTATCTGAAGACCAACCAGTAAAAGTTTGCTCTTTTGTTTCAGGCAGCAGACGTGGAGTGGACCTACGAGGTGAGAGGGAGAACCCCTCAGGACTCACATGAACTGTAGTTAATAAAACCTTTATTCAGAAATGTCTTCTTGTCCTTCGTTTGATGTTCTAGTAAATCTGTAGGAGGTGATGCACGTCAGCAGGTCTCTGATGAGCTTTAAACCCTACAGAGGCAGTCAGGTCTCTACTAGACTGTCTAGTCCTCTTAAAGGGATCTCTGGGACATTCTGATAGAACGTTTCCGTTTCAGAAATGAAAGAAAGAGGCTTGTAAGACAGCATCACTTAACAGAAAGTTCCAAAGGTAAGAGATAAATAATAAATGCATAAATATGCCATAAAACTGTGTTTTCTTTTTGGGTTAATAAAAAAAAAACACTTTATTTTCTGTAAGAATTATTTAGATAGGTACCGAAAAAAGTATTGTTAAAGGTACCAGTATCGAAAACCAGGTATCGTTAAAGTAGTAGAAAATATTTGCCGGCAGCCCTAGCTGTGCGCGGGGTCAATGAGTTGACCTGTGTCCAGGTTAAGAAGGCGTACGTGTCTGGATCAGTTTAAAAACTGAATTTAACAATTAAATGAAATAAATGAGAAAACCGTTTGAACAGAATAGTGACATTCAGTGTCTCTGCTGCTGTTTCCTGTTCCTTCAGGATGGACAGATAAGAAACAGGAAACTCAGAGTCGAGTAAAAGAAACTTATAAAGAACCCTGTGGTTTCACAGCATGTCCCTTTAATTCATATTCACTCTACACAGCAGAAACTCAAGACTTTCTTTGACATAGAAACATTGGTTAGTTTGAAAGCTGCAAACAGCTGAGAGCTGCTGAACACGATGGAGGGGAGGAGCAGAGACATGAGGATGTAAAGTCCCAGGCCAAATACTACAAAGACAGGGACGAGCACAATGCAGAGAACCCAAACTAAAACACAGTTTACAACTAAACCGAAGGGCTGTCTGATGCAGTTCAGCTGAGGCCAGGAGACAAAGAAACACCTGGAACACGAGAGAGACGCTGGTTAAAAACATGTTAGGATAACACACACACACACTGAAGGATGTGTTGGTACCTCTCCAGAGCGATGAGCATCCTGACCAGAGACCAGGAATCCCAAAACAGCTATAGAGCAAATCCACGATGTATATAGACGGGATCTATTCCCATCAGACTGCTGGCCTGGATCAGGTTGGCAGTGAGGAGGTTCACGTAGTAGGTGGTAGGAACACGACTCGGCTTAATCTACAGAAACAGTCAGTAAAAAGCACAGAAATACAAAAACGGATCATGTTTCCCTCTGAGCCGAGGCATCAAGAAACCCCAGGGTTTTACTCAAATACTGTTATATAACAGCAACAAATATAAGAGAAGAAGAAAATCAGAACTATAAACTGAAGGTTGTTATTTACTTACTGCACAACACAAGATGATCACAAACAAAGAGATGGGAAAGGAGAGATGAACGTTGATCCAAATCATCACGGTCAGAAGAAACTGGATGGTTGGTTCATTTAGAAAATCTTCCATTTTCTCTTCTTTGACTGGGAGGAAGAACCAGGTCCGTTCTGTTATAACATGAATAAAAGTCATCGCTCTGTTAGGGACTCAAGAATAATGGACAGACACACCAATAACATACAGTATAGTACAGACTGATGATGTCATAACTAAAGCAAAGTCAACCTAAAGGTCATGAAAAATATCTCAAAGATCATTTTCTCCAGAGGAAACTTTTACCTGCTGCTTTAGAAGATTTTTAGAATTATTTTGAAATTTTTGCATCCTATTAACAGTAAAACATTTATATTTGACAATACCCTGACTGCTGGTGGGGTTTCCTTTAGTAATATTTACTAACATGTACATGTATAAATACTATAAAACGTACTCATTATAATCAGGTTAGTATTTAAACCGTTCCGACATGAAAACACAGAAAGTTACAGGACGGTCTCCTCACCTTCAGATGTACCCCCCCCAACACACACACCTAGTTAAAAACAAGGAAGCTGCTCGATGGTCCCACCCTCATCAGGCGTTTCTACTTGACCTGCTGCAGTTTTTATACTTTTTAATATTTTAGAACATATCCTCCTATGTGTGTTTTGTGTATTTGTACTTTAATCTGTAACGTTCTATGTACTTTAAATAAAAACAAAACGGCAGTAGAAGGACAATGAGCTGCTGCTGCCTGGTTTTTTGGGAGAAAATTCAGATGCTTTTGTCTCGTATGAAACGACAGTTATTCAAAGAAACTCAAAGCGAGGAGACCCTTAAAGTTTTCATTCTGATCAAGAGAAGCAGTTTCCTGAAACAACAAGCTGTAATGCTCTGATCCACTACAGCGTGGAAACGTCCTGCCTCTGAAGCCTCCTGTAAGACGACGTATCAGAGAAAATATGCAGAGTGCTGTTGACCTTTGACCTCTAATACCCCCCTCTAAGAATCAACGCTAAAAGAACAAGATATCCGTGTTAGCGGCAGTAAGGCGGAGGATTCATTTTTGTAACAAGATGCATTAAGTAGCAGCTCAAACTTTGAAAACAAACCCAAAAACACAAGAAGTGGACCAGGATGATGTGATTGTGGAAGTCCATCAGCTGACTGAGCCAACAGTGAAGAAACACCTGGATCAGTCGAGAGCTCAAAGCGTCAAACAGAGTTGAACTTTATTCAGCTTCTAAAAAATTGAGTCAGAAATATCAGACAAAAACACAAAATGACACAACCTAGAGGTAATATTCGGTGATGCCTCGCCTCGCTTTCCTCCAGTGTTCCCAGGCCAACCTGAAGATGTAATTCCTCCAGGTTGTTCTGGGTTGACCTGGGGGCCTCCTGCTGGCAGGACATGCCCGAAACACCTCCTGTGGTCCAGGAGGCATCCTAACCAGATGCCCGAACCACCTCAACTGGCTCCTTTCTGACATTAGACTGTAATAACTAATATGAAATGTCTTTGTGATCAATTAAATCTGAATAAATCAGTGATTTTAGCCAACCGTTGAGACAAAACACTTAAATTCTCAGTTATGTCAGGTTACAGAGAGGGCATGATATGAAATCTGTGGTAAAGTCGTTTATTATACTTTGTAAGGACTGTTACTTACATGTACATATAGTTTTGTACATGTACATGACTTCCTGGATGTTTGGTCTTACAGTCCCACGCTGACCAGATGTTTAAGGTTTCACTCAGTGAATCATGAAGCCGTTTCTCTTCAGAGAAACGGCTTCTTCTTCTTGAGTGCCCTAACGATCCTAGGAGCTATGTTGTCTGGGCACTTGTGCCCCTGGTAGGGTCACCCATGGCAAATTGGTCCTAGGGGAGGGGTAAGACAAAGAACGGTTCAGAAGACCCTTCATGGAGAAGCAATCAAAGAGTCTGAGTACCCGGCCCGGAGGGTTACCGGGGTCTCACCCTGGAGCCAGGCCTGGGGTTGGGGCCCATGGACGAGCGCCTGGTGGCCGGGCTTTTGCCCATGGGGCCCGGCCGGGCCCAGCCCGAACCGGAGACATGGGCTCATCCACCTGTGGGCCCACCACCTGCAGGAGGAGAGTGAAGGGTCCGGTGCATTGTGGATCGGGTGGCAGACCGAGGCGGGAGCTTTGGCGATCCGATCCCCGGACGGGAAAACTGGCTATCAGGACATGGAATGTCACCTCTCTGGCGGGGAAGGAGCTGGAGCTTGTGGAAGAGGCTGAGCGATACCGGCTAGATATAGTCGGGCTCACCTCGACACATAGCGTTGGCTCTGGAACCCGAGTCCTGGAGAGGGGTTGGACACTTTTCTTTGCTGGAGTTGATCCGGGTGAGAGGCGGAGGGCTGGGGTGGGCTTTCTGTTAGCCCCAATACTCTCTGCCTGTACATTGGGGTTTACCCCGGGGGACGAAAGGGCAGCTTCCCTACGCCTTCGGGTTGGGGAACGGGTCCTGTTTGTGCTTATGCACCAAATAGCAGCTCAGAGTACCCACCCTTTTTGGAGTCTCTGGGACGAGTGCTGGATAGCGCTCCAACAGGGGACTCCATTGTCCTGCTGGGGGACTTCAACGCTCACGTGGGCAATGACAGCGTGACCTGGAGGGGCGTGATTGGGAGGAACAGCCCGCCCAATCTGAATCCGAGTGGTGTTCTGTTTTTGGACTTCTGTGCAAGTCGCAGTTTGGCCATAACGAACACCATGTTCGAACATAAGGATGCCCACCGGTACACCTGGTACCAGGGCAGCCTAGGTTACAGGTCGATGCAGTGATGCGGACGCTGAACCGGTCTGTTGTGGTAAAGAGAGAGCTGAGCCAGAAAGCAAGGCTCTCGATTTACCGGTCGGTCTACCTCCCAATCCTCACCTATGGTCATGAGCTTTGGGTAGTGACCGAAAGAACGAGATCGCGGATATAAGCGGCTGAAATGAGTTTTCTCCGCAGGGTGGCCGGGCTCAGCCTTAGGGATAGGGTGAGAAGCTCGGACATCCGGGAGAGACTCGGAGTAGAGTCGCTGCTCCTCCATATCGAAAGGAGCCAGTTGAGGTGGTTCGGGCATCTGGTAAGGATGCCTCCTGGACGCCTCCCTCGGGAGGTGTTCTGGGCATGTCCTGCCGGCAGGAGGCCCCCAGGTCGACCCAGGACAAGCTGGAGGAAATACATCTTCAGTTTGGCCTGGGAACGCCTGGGCGTCCCAGCTGAGGAGCTGGTGGACTTGGCCGGGGAGAAGGTGGCCTGGGCTACCCGACTTGGAATGCTGCCCCCGCGACCCGGACCCGGATAAGCGGAAGAAGGCGAGGCGAGGCGAGGCGTTTCTCTTCAGTGGTGAGACGAGCAGGAAGTGGAGTTTATCATCAACAAGCCACAGGAAACCTTCATCTTTAACTAACAGAAAACAGTTTTATTTTGCTTTTTTCATTTAGGAAAATAAAGGTTATATTAAAGTAATATCACATAATAATGTAAAAATAACATTATTATTAAGGTAATAAATGATATCTGACTAGTAATGGTGTTATCTTCTATATATTAATGATATTAATGAGATCCCATTATAGATATATGGACAGAGGAGGATCAGCCTCTGTTTGGTGAACTTTGAGTTGTTTACTTTTAAAGAGTCTCAATAATCAGTTAAAAATGTGGTTCTTTACTGTATCCTGTGCATCAAGGACTAGGAAGAGATTTCCTGCACAACAAAGGATCTATTTGTTCATAAATAAATAAAATGATCAAATAAAACCCCTGTTGGAGGCTGTTAGGAACCCAAGTCAGTTTTAGCCCATGCGGAGAGCGCCCCCATGTGGCTGCATCAGATCCCACAGAAGAATCTGGATGAGAACTGATCCAGATAGAGTCTGAACCATCATCAGATGTGTGTGTGTGTGTGTGTGTGTGTGTGTGTGTGTGTGTGTGTGTGT
>SSNR01000255.1:660539-696069 GCA_006937965.1 Callopanchax toddi | reverse complement strand
GAAACAGAGGGTGACCAATCACGACGAACAGATGTTAGACCGTTTACAGACGGTACAGTACGTTTTTTGCAAGAGCGTATATTATCTGGGGTCCCCCTCCCCTCATGCATCCAAGGTTGCATAACCTTCCTTTTAGGATATAGCCAAGAACAGCCCTTCTAAAGATGGAAGGTTTGTGGAGGTAAGAGAAGGAGTGTGTGCATGTCCAAATAGTATATACAGTAATAGAGGCTGGTTTGGGAGAGCGCTAGCTTCCTATAATTGGTAATGAGAAACTCCTGGGTGCTCATTTATAAAACTTTGCGTAGAATCCTTACTAAAAACGTACTTAAACTCAGCAAAAAATGTTCACTTACACAAACTCCATTTCCAATTAATAAAACTCTGAGTACACACTGATCCACGCAGTTCTGCTTTATGAGTCACTCTCAGACGTAGAACTGTGCTCAGATCGACAACTTTATTGATCATCTTTCAATTTGAAAACAAATTACAATAATGGAGAAATATTTGTTACAGACGGTAATAAAAAAGAAAACCGCACCTAACCCCTTCCAGTTGGCAGAGCTTACAAATAACGCAAATGAACACAGGAAAAAACCAAAACTTTATTCATTTGTTAAAAAGAAGACTGCCATGCCATGTTTAATATGGTTAGGATTCTAGGAATCTGAAAAGCTGAATTTGCTACAGTCCACAAGGGGGTGCCACAGGGCTCTGTGTTGGGCCCTCTTTTATTTACATTACTGTAATAATCTTGGTCTAAATGTGACAGATGCAAACCTGCACTTCTATGCTGATGACACAGTTATTTATAGCTGTGGTTAGTCTATTCCACAAGCCATTGATTGGGTGCAGAAAGCCTTTGTTGCTGTCCAGCGTTCGTTCCTCCAGCTTAAACTTGTTCTCAAGTGCAGAAAAAAACTAAGCTCATGTTGTTTACAAATTCGAGGAGGCGGGCTCAAGTGATGCCTTCAGTGACCACTCTTGAAGGTGAAGAAATATCGTTGGTTCACACGCATAAATATCTGGGTTTCTTGATTGACGATTCGCTCACCTTCAAACCTCATGTTGAGGATCTTGTAAAGAAGCTGAAGCTAAAACTGCATTTTTATTTTCAAAATAAGTTGTATTTCTAAGATGCAACTTATTGCTGCAACATGTTGACCTGTGCTGGACTATGGAGATATTTTCTATATGAATGCTTCTGCGACGTGTCTTCGGTCTCTTGACACTGTGTATCCTGCTGCTCTGAGGTTCGTTACTAACTGACTCACCACTGTGAGTTATACTCTCAGGTAGGATGACCTGCTTTGACCTGCAGGAGGAAGTCTCACTTATACAGTTTTATATGTGAGGCAATACTCGGACTGCTGCCGTCCTACATATGTTGTTCCCTTCTAGAAAAGAAAAATGCTGGTCACTATTCTCTTCGTCTGCAAGAATTCTTATTGCTTTCTGTTCCATTTGCACACACTGAACTTGGCAACAGAGCTTTTGTCCACTTTGCACCCTCAGCTTGGAACCAACTGCAGGCCAAATGGAAAATGACAGTTCATTTCATTGGGTGTTTTTAAATCTAAATGAAGAAATCTTGAGGCCAAGTCCATGACATGTAACTGTTTCATTCTGCTTCCTATTTTTACTTGATTTGTAGCCATTTGCTGTACATGGTATTGGCAGGTCACATCATGCAACAACAGCATGATGAATATATGCAATATGATGAAAACAGCATGAATTTGACTGTAAGTATTTAAATAATGAAGCAGGCACTGCTGGGATTTGAACCCAGGATCTCCTGTTTACTAGAGAGGCGCTTTGACCAACTAAGCCACAGCGCCTCAGACACTGGTGCTTGGTACGTCTTGGAATATTTTCGTCAAACAGAAAACCCAAGCCATGCCTTGAGGGTTTTATTGTCAATATCCAAAGTACTGAAAACAGGAAGTCTTTTACTTTGATTGAGCCTCCAATCAGCGACCTCAGATTGAATCAAATCAAACCAGCAGTACACTTTCTTTTTTGAAAGGTGCTTATGAGTGAGGGCACCGTATCTCCACGTTTCATCATCCCACACATCAAAACTGAATAAGGGCTCCTCCTTTTTGAAGCGATGCTGATTTGACTGTGACGTTTGTTGCTGTAGGTTCTGGTTGCTATTAGCCACGTCTCTTCCGGGCAAAATTGCCTCTCATTCACACTAATATGAAGCTCACATTCACAATACTATAAGCTCCCACATCCACATGTACGATCTCTCATTCATTCTAGCATTAATTCTTATTTATACTTCATACATATGTTCACACAAATGTTTTACCCCTCAAACATTACAATAGACCCAAGGTAACTGGTGTGTGCATGCTGTATATGTGATCTTGTGAGTGTGTTTATATGTTCATAGCAGTGTGTGCATGTATATACTGTAGTAGTATGTGTGCATGCTTATAATAGTGTGTGTAACATTTCTGGTGTATCTCTCTGTGTGATCTGGTTTTGGTGAGTGTGTTTGCAGTACACTGTGCATGCTTATAGCAGTGTGACTGAGGGAAAGGTAGATTTTGTCCTAAATGGCGCCCTATGCTTGACCATATGCTGACACAATCAACAAATGTTTTTTGGTTTCTGACGCCTTGTAAAATGCAGTGCACCAACCACAGATGTTTGACACCCTTGACTGTAAGAGTCCAGCCTTATTATGAAACAGAGGGTGACCAATCACGACGAACAGATGTTAGACCGTTTACAGACGGTACAGTACGTTTTTTGCAAGAGCGTATATTATCTGGGGTCCCCCTCCCCTCATGCATCCAAGGTTGCATAACCTTCCTTTTAGGATATAGCCAAGAACAGCCCTTCTAAAGATGGAAGGTTTGTGGAGGTAAGAGAAGGAGTGTGTGCATGTCCAAATAGTATATACAGCAATAGAGGCTGGTTTGGGAGAGCGCTAGCTTCCTATAATTGGTAATGAGAAACTCCTGGGTGCTCATTTATAAAACTTTGCGTAGAATCCTTACTAAAAACGTACTTAAACTCAGCAAAAAATGTTCACTTACACAAACTCCATTTCCAATTAAAAAAACTCTGAGTACACACTGATCCACGCAGTTCTGCTGTATAAGTCACTCTCAGACGTAGAACTGTGCTCAGATCGACAACTTTATTGATCATCTTTCAATTTGAAAACAAATTACAATAATGGAGAAATATTTGTTACAGACGGTAATAAAAAAGAAAACCGCACCTAACCCCTTCCAGTTGGCAGAGCTTACAAATAACGCAAATAAACACAGGAAAAAACCAAAACTTTATTCATTTGTTAAAAAGAAGACTGCCATGCCATGTTTAATATGGTTAGGATTCTAGGACTCCAGCACTAAAAGAAAAGAAAAATCCCACAATCACAACGAGCAACACCAAGAAACAGAGCAAGGAATCAGGAAAAGGCAGGTTTTTTCCCCTGTCCCTTTTTGTCTAAATCCATTCCCATTATCATTTATCTAACCCAATGAACATAGGCTGGAGCGTTCACATCCTTCCAGTTCAGCAATATAAATCAACAGAGAAGTAACAATCCATAACTTAAGGGATTGGACTTCTATCATAGTCCCAGCTCATCTCAAACTATATTAAAGATGGCTGTTAAAGGGTCAGGCTGCAGTGTTTTGCCAGATATTGCTGGAAGTGATTGGAAGATTGAGGACCAATGAGATCATGTCCTCAATCTCTGCTTGGGTATTGGTCTACAAAGTCCCAGTCCCATGTCCTATGTGTAATGATAAATTGAACATGTATAAATGTTCTCTTTCACTATCTAAGGCCCAAATCCAATATAGTGTCCATGTTCTGATGAGACCAATGTCTTTATACTGTATGTATACTGATAAACTCAGACTAATGTTTTAACACTTTCTATCTGAGGACAGACATTCCTGCTGCTGTAAAGTCTCATTTCTATTCAACAACATTGCTTAGATTAAAGTTTATTAATGAAACAAACTGGTTTTCTGTCTTCTTTATTTATGGGCCTATTTGGGAACAGGTCCAGGACTACTTTTGAGTCTCGATCCGTCCTTGGGTTCCAGTACAGGTCATGTTATTGGTTCTGAATCAGATTCAAACTCAGATTCAGGTTTTGGTATGGGTTCAGGCCCTGCTACAGATTCAGGTATGGACCCTGGTTTGGGTCCAGATTCAGGACCTGGAATGGTTTCTAACTCAGGTCCAGGTCCAGGTCCATGTTTTGGCATTGGTTCAGGATCAGATGCAGGTTCAGATCCTGGTATGGTTTCTAAATCAAATCCAGGTTTTGGTTCAAGTCCAAATCCAGGTTCAGATTTGAATTCAGGATCAGGTTCTGAATCAGGTCCAGGTTTTGGCACAGGTTCAGGTTTTGGTCTGGGTTCAAGCTCAGCTACAGATTCAGGTATGGATCCTGGTTTGGGGCCAGATTCGGGTACTGGTTTGGTTTCAATTTCAAGTACAGATTCTGGTTCAGGATTTGGTATAGATTCAGATTCAGGTCCTTTTATGGGTTCTGGTTCAGGTTTGGACTCAGGTCCAGGTTTTGGTACAGACTCAGGTTTGGGTTCAGACTCTGCTACAGATTCAGGTACAGATCCTGGTATGGTTTCAGTTTCAAATACTGACTCTCTTTCAGGTTCTGGTTCAAGTCCAAATCCAGGGTCAGATCTTAATTCAGGTTCGGGTTCAAGCTCCGTCACAGATTCAGGTATGGATCCTGGTTTGGATACAGGTTCAGGTCCTAGTATGGTTCCAAATTCACTTGCAGGTTCAGGTACATGTCCTAGTAGGGGTTCTGGTTCAGGTGCAAAATCAAGTTCAGGTTTTAGTCCAGGTTCAGGTTCTGATACAAATACAGGTACATGTGCTGGTGTGGGTTCAGGTTCAGATCCTAGTATGGATCCAGATTCATGCTCAGGTTCTCTTATAAGTTCTGGTTCAAATCCAGATCCAGATTTTGGTATGGGTTCAGCTCCAGGTTTTTGTATGGATTCAGGTTCAGGTCGTAATATGAGTTCAGGTTCAGGAACAGATTCAACCACAGGTTCAGGTCCATGTATGGGTTCTGGTTCAGGTTCCAGTAAAGGCTCAGATTCCAGTGGGGGTTCTGATCCACGTACAGGTTCTGAATTGGGGTAGTCTGGTCTCTGATTTTTCCTACAAAAACAAAACCACATTTGAAATGTTTCAGATTAATATTTCTATATCTATATTGCAGTTCAGTCCTAACAATCTAATAGTTTTCTAAACACATTTAAAACAAGTGAATTTATTCAGGTTCTAAAGTCTCATGAAATGAAAAATAGGACTTAAAAGTACCAGAGCGCACAACACCAGGTCAGACATGTTTGGATGGGTCTGCAGCAGGACAGTTCTGAACTGGAACATAACAGACAGCACAGAGTATAAATGATGAGGTTGTGATTTAGTCCCTGACAGAAATAAATTAGAACCTGCTCACCTCTGATCTTCACGTTGTGTCTTGACTCCTCCAAGCAAAGGAGCTCTCTCATCTACGTCCTCCCTCTGATCCATGATGCTGAATTTACAACCAGATCAGCTCACACACAGTCCCATCTGCAGAGGAAACACAGGCTCTTCATGTGGACATCTACTAAATAGTTAGGACTGGGCAGATGGAGAGGTCAAGGAGGACAACTAGGTTATAAACATGCTAGTTGAAAACTAGACGGAGGGACATTTACAGACTTAGAGGAAAAACTTGAGAAATTCTGTTCGACATTTTTCAGTTTGAGAAAATGCTGGGAAATACTGTTTTAAAATGATCTCCTAAACTGTCAGACAAGACAGAGAGAGAAGGTAAACAGATGTAGCAGACAGGCACAACAAGGTGTCATCAGCATAGCCTTAATATTTTACAAGTGTCAATACATTATAAAAAAGAGGATCCCAGGATGGAGCCCTGAGGACCACCACTGTAGGGGTGTAAGAAAAAAAATCGATATGCTGATATATTGTTATATTTTACGTTGCAATATTACACTGATATTCTTAAAACACAATATCGACTATATTGCCCCTGTATCGTGATGCATATCGTATCGAAGGATTCTTGCCAATACACACCCCCACACCACTGGTAACAGAGGATGTATGTCTGGAACTGTTTAAAGGGCTATTTCAGTCATTTTAAATTGGTGTTCTACCAGTTAATTATATATTTAGGAATTTATTTTAGTAAGTCATACTTTTTTAAAATGATTTTGTCTCATTGTACATACATGTTTATTATTTGTCACCTAGTGTGAGCTTTTCATACCAATGTGCAGGTCAGATACAAGGAGCAGACTGACAGTGAGCTGAAAATGTTCAAATAAAAACCTTCATAAAGCCTGGATGTTGCTAAAATGGATATTCAGGTCATTTTGAAGAGGCATTTTTTTCAGCTAAGAACCACACCCACTGGTGGCATGACTAAAGTGGGTGGAGTCTCTCAAAACAGGAAGTGGAACAAAACTCATGACTTGGGCCTTGTCCCAATACTCACACTTTCACCCTTGTACGCCTCAATTATCCGTTCCCGCGGAGGTGCGCGAGTGCTTAGGGTGTTCCGATACTCCTTGGTGCAGACTCCTGACCTTGTCCCCACCCCCTTTTCACCCTCACTACACTTATTATTATTACAGATAATTCCAAGGGTACTTCATAGGAGGGTGGGACTGGGTATTTCCTGCTTCTATAGGTTCCACCCACTTTGAGGCATATCACCAGTGGGTGTGGTCCTTATTGTAGATTCAAATCTGGTTAAAAAACACTTCAGAATGACAAATATTCCTTTAAATTGAATAAACACCAATGTTAGAAAGTCAGTTGAGAAGGATGAGAATGTAGACTGTGTTGTTCTGCTGGCCCTGCACCCATCAGTAACTTGTAATGACCTGTTGAGCAGGTGCCTGGAAAAACAGGAAGAACAACTGGGCAGAGTCTGCAAACATGTTTATTTCTAGATGTTTGTAAGAATAAACAACACCCAAGGAAGTGCACTGAAATGTTCAAATGACTAGATGAGACCAGGAATGTACTGAAAACTGATCACCGGGAAACGAAATCCTAAAACAATTCAAACATAAACAACAAAAAACTAACACAACTGAGAAAGCAAAAGAAGATCTGAAACAGAGAAACACTGAAACAAACCAAGAAAACACAACCGAGAGAAAACAAGACAAAACCCCTGAATCACGACAAACATAGAGCTCATGATGTTCCCTTGGTGTGTGAAAAATTTACTTCCCGTTTGACTCCTGGGCTGCTTGGTTTACAGGAACGAAATCATGAAAACAGGGAGTCTGGTCTGTAATGAAACCCTGATCATTTAACACAGTTACTCACTGGGTTTAAAAACATTACTGAGTGCACCTAAAGAACACGGAACCACACCAAACAAGACGTTTTCCTCCATACTTCCCTTTTGAAGTAACAGAAAGTATTCATTCAAACATACAAGCTGTGCCAATACTAGCAGCTGGACATGACTGGCCTACAAATAAAGACAGACTCTGTATTGTGTCACACAATCATTGGGTTAGATTGTGTGTGTGTGTGTGCTTTCTTTACTGTAGGGAACATCTTTTATCAGTGACACAGAGGAAGTAGAAGTCTGCCCCTTCTCTCTTCCTGCTCTCTGTTTCAAACCAAAACTCAAAGGTGATGCTGTGGTTGAGGCTAGTGGCTGAACTGATACCACCAAGTAGTCAATCATTTGACTGAGCTGTGTCTGCCTTGGGGACCATGCGTCCTCCTCTGCTCCTGTCTTGTGTGGGGTCCCACAGGGCTCAGTTCTAGGCCCCCTACTCTTCACACTTTACCTTGGCTCTATTTTCAGGAAGTATGGGATTTCTTTTCATTGTTATGCACAGATTTATGTCCCGCTAAAGAAAAAGGACTCAAAATCTTTGGACTCGCTGTTCTTATACGTCTTGATGAGATAAAAGCCTGGATGGCTGTGTGAACTTTTTGAAGTTCAATGGGAAAAAAGACAGAGGTAATTGTCTTCGGACGCTCCACTGGGACCCCCCATGTAGACGTTGGTTCCCTGGCCCAGTACAACTGTCACAAACCTAGGGGTCAAAGTAGATACAGGGCTCAGATTGGAAAACCACATCAGAGCAGTTAAATCTA
The DNA here is from genome assembly GCA_006937965.1 of Callopanchax toddi. Taxonomy (NCBI): domain Eukaryota; kingdom Metazoa; phylum Chordata; class Actinopteri; order Cyprinodontiformes; family Nothobranchiidae; genus Callopanchax; species Callopanchax toddi. The sequence goes on along the minus strand of SSNR01000255.1, from coordinate 687,900 downwards.
GTTTTTATCATTTGTGGCAGCTAGCTAAAATAAATCCTTTCCCAGAGGCACTTTGCAACAGTGATCCAGTCCTTGGTAACCACCAGGCTGGATGACTGTAACACACTTTATAAAGGAGTCAGTGAATCCTGCATCGCTCAGCTTCAGAGGGCTCACAATGCTGCTGCCCGCCTTTTAACTGGAAAATGAAAGTTGGACCATATTTTCCCAATTTTGCCTGTTCATTTTAGGATTATATTTAAAATGATTTTATTTGCTTTTGAAGCCTTAAATGACCTGGCCCCACATTACCCGTCTGAGCTGCTGCATGCCTACACGCCCACTCGTTGGCTCAGATCAGCTGATCAGCTGCTCCTGAGTGTCTCCTGACAGAAAAATGCCTCTAACCCTAGGGCTAGGAGTAGGTTTAGATTACAGACATAACTGATGTCTTAGACTTCAAGCTGCACTCAGCAGGTTGGTTTTAATGCCTCTTAACAACGTTCTAACATAGCATAGCTATAAATATATTGTGGAGATTAAAAAAAACCTGAAAGAAATCAGTAAAGTGGTTGTCCCGCAGTTCTCTAAAAACTTCAGCCAAGGGGTGAGTGCTCCAAGACGTGTTTGTGTAAAACAGCTAGCGATACCAGCCTGCTGAGTGCAGCTTTAAAGTACAAAAAAGATCAGTGTTGGCTTGAAACTACAAACACAGGAGCAACATTTGTGTTAAAACAAGAGCAGAAACAACATTTTCTAGTTACTAAAGACAACATTCTACGTAACACTACACAAACTCACAGTTTGTGGAAGACGTCCAAGGTGTTGAAGGAGGAAAAAGACTCAACTTGTCATGTAAACAACAAATCACACAGATGAGCTGCTTCCTGGAATGAGTCAGAGCTTAAACTCCTGCAGGAAGGAGGAAATGAAAGATTTTCACATTAAAAGCATTTTACACTGTTTTAGGAATACAGACATTTGTATAGTGATAGTGAGCTGATAAGTTAGACATATTTACCTATGTCATTAGATCACACCAGGGTCATACACACAGAAATGAAAGTACAGAATTGTACCTTTTGTCTTGTCACTGGGGTGGTACCCTCAAAGGTACCATTTTGTACCTTTAACTGGGGGTAAAAATGTGTACCCTTGCAGTTTGTACCTTTCACAAGACAAACCTGCAACATTTATTTTGTACTATTTTTTTGTGCAGTGTCATATTTCATAAAATATTCATGTTAAGGGCCCATTGACACATTTATGAGCTCATATAAAACAAGAAATAAAGGTTTTATACATTTTTCTTTATTAAATAAAAAATACAGACAGAGGAGTTAAGCTGGAAGCCAGGATGAGGAGATGGGCAGTGACTTGGCCATCACTGCTGACCCACCAACGGGAGGGCGTTGTGGTTAAGGGTCGAAACACCCGATGAACGGTCGGTACCACTTGACGACATCAACTCCTCCTGGCCAAGGCTGCAGTGCATTCATGAAAAATGTGTGAAGGAGAAGCACTTTTAGGTGTAATGTCCGTCGTATCACATCTTTTTTGTTGTTGTTGCTATATATGGAAAATTGAGATTTTTTAAATTTAATAAAGAAAAATGTATAAAACCTTTATTTCTTGTTTTTATATGAGCTCATAAATGTGTCAACGGGCCCTTAACATGAATATTTTATGAAATATGACATTGCACAAAAAAAGGGTACAAAATAAATGGTGCAGGTGTACCAGGCTGCAATAATTAAACTATAAATAGTCCAGTTTTTGTGAAGTATGTTGAACAAAATGATAATTTTTTTACATTTTGCAGATTCATACCTCCAGGACCATTTATTTTAAGTTCATATGTGTAAAATAAATAATATTTCATATTGCATTTCCTTCCAACTTGTTCATAAGAAGGTCAAATAAACTGAAAAATTCCATACCCATTGCATTACTAATTTTAGAATCGACTTCATCATTTTTCCAACTATTTACAATATAAAAAGCCTCAAAATAATATCTAGGGTTATCAAAAAGAAAACAAACAAAAAGAAAACACAAAACTAGCTTTGGATTTTAGACTCACTGTCTGATATTAAACTGCAGTTCTTCATGTTGATACTCATTTAAGACGTGTGTGTGTGTTTTCTTTTAAACTGATTTATGATTGTACTTTGCCTGAGTTCATTAGTTAGATTTAACTAAATGTTTAACCTACTTTGCAGTAAAACATTCAGGTCGTTCGTACTAGAGCCTAAAACAGAAAGCAAAAGTAAAACTTTTGAAAACACTGGTTACAAAAACACCACAGAAACCCACAACCCTGACACACCCTGCTGCAACAGGATTCTGTAGAAAAGAAAAAGATCAGGTTAGGTTGAGCAGAACACCAGTTGCTTTACAATGAACAGCAGTGCCATCTATTGGTCAGTTAAATGAATTACAACTGAGAACACAACACTTTTACTTTCACTTCTTTGTGACGCAGATCTTTTTTCTCCAGCTGCAGGTAAGGATGATTTACTGTCGATGTTTTACTTGGTGAAACCAGCCGTCAGTGTAGATAATATTCACTCTACAGTTCATATTTACGAACTCCCTGTTTAATTCAAGTCGCATCGAGAGGAAACTTCACCAAAATCTACCATGTTTGTTTCTGTTTAGCAGTAAAAACTACAGCTGGCTTCTTTCCTTGAGACCTCTTAAACCAGCTCAAACTGTACTAGTTTAGATGTTTATATGCCAGAGACAATGGATTTGAATAAATAGAATTAACTTTTATAATTGTTTTTGCCTCACAGTGGTCCCTAAAGTGATGTTTTAAAGTGTTTATGATGGAAAATTTAGAAAAATAAATGTATCTGATGTAGTTAGCTCTTTGAACAGCCTTAGTTTTGAGAAACAAAGATTAGTTCTTAAAGGTGTGTTTTTTTAAAAATCACTATATACAGTTGTAGCAGAACAGCTGATATTGCTTTATGTATGTATTATTATTTGCACATTGTTTCATAACTCCACATCCATATTGCCTACTTTGTACGTGCCTGCATAAATAGTGTCTTGTCCTATTTTTTATTTGTTGTATTCTTTTCTGCTATCTGTCCTGAGCTGTGGTAACGCACACATGTCCCCACTGTGGGATCAATAAAGTCTTATCTTATAATTATATTGTATTTACAGCAGAAAACATTAAAGTTCAATTTTAAATTTATTGCAAAGTCGAGGATTTAAAATAGCATGTGCATAAACTGCTTTGATTTTTTTTTTTTCAGATTTAAATAGTTTTCAGACTTTGTAAGTGGCCCATATTTTAAAATATCTTATGGATGTTTTATAAACATTACAGTTAAAAAAAACTGTATACTAGCAGCTAAAGATAAGATTATAGACACAAGTTTTAAGGATAAGCTTAAATATTGTGGGTTAGGATGAGTAATAAGGGGTATAATTTCTATTTCTGCAAACTGAACCTCCAGTCTGAGTGCATTCAGCTAAAATGAAAGAGAAAGTAAGAGCCAATTAGTAAAAGATCAGCTGATTTGTTTAGAGCTGAAATCATGAAAAGGATCCTGATGAATGATGTGTGTTTCCTCTACAGGTGAAGGTGTGTGTCAGCAGCATGGACCAGAGTGAGGACAGAGAGGAGCGAGTCCCTCCCTCTAGAACCAGTCTGAGTGGAGGACATGAGAGCAAAGGTCAAAGGTCAGATCATCGTCTCTAACTGTCCAGGACTCTTCTCCGTGTCAGAGCTCAGAGTCACATCCTCATGATGTATTTATTCACAGGATGGGACCTGAACCCAGCTCTAAACTAGAGCTAGTGGTCAATTGATTTTAGTATTGATTTTAAATCAAACCAAGAGAGGTGAACTGTAACTAAATGCTGCAATAGTTTAAAATGTAATTATTTATTTAGAAGGTTTTTATTTCAACACACATTTAATAAAAACTATTTTAGGGTCCAATGGAACCACCTCCCATTTCATTTATTTGTTCCTGAACTCCACATCTCCATTCTAAACACATTTAACCTTAAAATGAGTCGATATAAAGTTAACGACAAAAAATCCAACAAATCATAGCCACAGTATTCAAAATCCAAAGACTGTTCTTTGATATTAACACTTATTTAACCCAATGTTTTTTAATTAAACATTATTTTGTAAAAATAAAACAAAGTATCTCATGTATCTCACATTTTTTGCAAAAAGATCTAATTTTGTAACATAAAAATGATGTAGAGTTGAACTCAACATAACACTGTCTCAAAAACACAACCTGCTTGTTCACTTGTTCACCCTGTTGAACAGGATAATTGTCACTCTTATCTTCCTCTCACAGAGAACATGCGGGGCAGCTGTTTGCTACGCTTTACCTAAAATGAAAGACGCTTCTTTGTTTTCTTCTGCAACAAAATCTTTTTAAAAACGTATGCCTCATTTCTTCTTAGTTAGCTGAGTGTTCCAGAGTTTGTGACTGGCTCTCAGTTCTCCCTGTGTCTGATGCGACTCTTTGCTCTTCACACACATTCAGTTAATTGTGTTCTGATAAAACTTAGAGGAAGTTGTTCTCCGGTTTATGGGGTCATGTTCTGCTCTAGACTTAAAACAAAGTTTCAATATTTTAAATATTTTCTGGAGGGTGTTGGCATTTCAGCGAGCCTTTTCTTCATGGCAGACTTTTTTTTTTCTGCCCAGCATCTTCTGATGTTGTTGATGACATCAATGCAGCAGCTTTTAAAGAAGCATTTAAACAAATGAGAGTTGGACAAAATCCATCCAAAGAGATGTGAGAGTCTCATTACTAGTTATTAGTACCAGTTATTAAGTTTAGGGGTCAACTTTTTACACAAAGCAGGCTGGTTTAAATAACTTTGTTCCCCTTAATAAATTAGATCATCACTTAAAAACTGCATTTTGTGTTTACTTAAGTGATCTCTGTCTGACCATTTGTTGCTGATCTGACCGCTTTGAGCAGCTCAGATGATAAAACCAGCTGGTTGTGTTTCCAGACTTGGTTTTGATCTTTTCTCTGCTAATTTAGCAAACGACCGTTGTTTGGATTTTGTCTGAAATTTGCGGTTGAACTGAAACTATTTTCGAAACAGTTTCCTCCGCTGTGAGCTCCTCTGTAAGTTACCTGCTCTGTTTTGGTCTGGGAGGGGAGGGGCTTAGTGACGGAGAAGCCTGGGTCTGTGCTTCTGATTGGTTAGGAGTAAGTAATGACTCTAGTGTCACGTTACCAGTTGGATGAAATGAAAAAAGACGGGAAACTTTTTTATTGAACTTTTTATCAACCCGTTTTTTTTTTCTATCGAGCCTCCCGTCTATCGATAGATAGACACTGATATTGAATTATCGTCCAGGCCTAGGCGAGACTTTTCTCTCTTGTTTAAACACTCTTGTTGTACCGGCTGGGCCGTCAGAATGGCAGAATAAAAGATCAGACCCAAACACCGTGTTTGGTCACAGTCAGCCCGCAGCACCGTTTTCCCCTGCTGAGAGGCAGCGCTGCAACAGACCTCCTCAGGACGCAGAACAACACAATGTGCTCTATTTTTGAAAAAGCATGTAAAATTGCATTTAAAAAATCAACAAGGCCACAAAAGATGTACTTATTTTATTTAGGAGCATTTACTTTTTTATTAAAGACCATACCTAGGTGCTGTTGTCAGCATTGAGTGTGGAGGGTTTTCCTCCTCTGGTTCAGTTTTTCCTGTGCCCCCCCATCCTGGCACCTCCAGAGTAACACTAGTTACTGGTTGGCCTGAATCCGTGTACTCTTTATTAGCAAAAAGGGAATAATGAACTAATGAAAAGTGGAACAGTTTTCCCGTTTGGTCATATTTCCGATGTTGTTTTTCCATAACAAAAACCAAATAACGGTTACTTTCGGTTATCCAGTTTCTGTTTCAGAAACAAAAAAACAAAAGAAAGAGTTCATGGATTGTAAGACAGTGTCAGTTAACAGAAAGTTCCCGAGATAAGAGATAAATAAATAATAATAAAAGCATAAATATGCCATAAAACGGTGTGTTTTTTTGGTTTAATAAAAAAAAAAAATTTAGTACGTTTTTAGTTTCTTTAAGAATTATACATATACTGTAGGTACTGAAAAAAGTATCGTTAAGGTACCGGTATCAAAAACCAGGTATCGTTAAAGTAGTAGTATCGAAAAATATTTAGCGGTACCCAGCCCTACCTGTCTTCATCACTGACTGACTATTGTACAAAACAAAACAGCGTTATTTATTCTGAAACTCCACCCACTCAGTTCTAGCAAGTGTTTTTGAATGTGTGTGCGTTCACATGCAACTTCTGATGTTAATAATCTAGTCCGTTTGAGCGTTTCTTTATCAGGAAACTTCTCAGTTCGCTTCAGTTTCCGCGCTGCGGGCTTTGGTTGTCGTGAGCGCGCAGGACTTGTGCAGCGCACGCGACTTGTGCGCGCTCCTCCGACACAGTTCGGAACCACGCATGAGTTTGCTGCGTGGCCCAGACAGAACCGGACTCCTCTCTGCTCTGTCTGACTACAGGAAGTGAAACATTTGGCGCTGAGTGACGTTTCTCCTCTGGAAAACCCACCGCTTCAGTCCGGGTTAAACATGCACTGTAATGCGCGCGTTACTGACATTGCACCGAGTAAAATATTACAGATTTTTTTTCTGTAATGCCTTACATTACTGCGTTACCGCAAAAAACAATGCATTACAGTAATTAATTACTTTTGTAACTCGTTACTCCCAACACTGGTGAGGAGAGGGGGAGAAGGGTAGCCACCTCCAGGTGCCTCTGGGGTAGCTGAGTTCAGTCTTCAGCCTTTTCCAAGGCCGGCAGGGAGGTTAAGATAAAAGATTTGTTTTGGAGCAGGCAGTGGTAAATTTCCCCTGCCTTCAGTCCTAAGTGGTCTAGATCCATCCAAAACAGCCGAAATATGGGTCAGATCCATCAAACCCGGCTGAGTGTTCCTCTCAGCTGTTTATCTCTCCGCCGACAAGTCCAAAACTACGGCCAGATCACTGCTGAGTCTTCCTCTGAGATGTTTTCCTGTGTGTGAGTCAGAAAACGCAACCAGATCACTGCAGAGCGTCTAGTCTTCATCTCAGCTCAGCCAGCCGAGACTGAGAGTTCACCGCAGCACGGCTCCATCCATAGAGCCCGGGTTGTTCGTCAGTCACTCCCACAGCTCCCAATTTGCCGACGTTTCCAGATCCCACACACACCAAACAGCAGTAGTGGGGAAAAAAAGAAAAAAAAAAGTTTGTCCATTGCATTCCTAGATCAGCTGATTTTTACAGGTTTTGTTTGTTTTAGCATGATATTAAAGCTCCACTGTGAAGGATAACAGTCTGCACTTCATTTGTTATTATGCTTTTTTTTTTTCAGTTTCATAATTTTTCATTGAGATGAGTTTAGATGTTATATTAAAACAAATACACTTATCATTTATATTTGTCTTGTTTTTATGCGACTGTAGATTCTGTACTTTTTTTGTAACTGACTGCACTACAAATAAAATATGAATGTTCTAAAAATCAAGATGTCTGCTGAGTCATTTTAATTACTGTACCATCTAAATAAAAATAGAGCTAATTATTTTATTAAATTAATTTAAAGTACCGTGCTCAATCTTTGGTACAAGCAGCCAAAATGAAGTCCCTCCTATAGGGTGACGGGACTCAGCTTTACTGCTTCTTCACACCGGATGTGTGCCGCGTGCCCGCAAGTACAATCTTACCTGTCTGTCTGTTATGTATGTGTCTCTAATAGGGATGCACGATAATATCAGTTACAGATATTATCGGCTGATAATGGACAATTATGACGTCATACAGATAATTCCGATAATTAAAAATTCACAGAACAAATGGACCGATAATAAAAAGCTCAAACTGCTCGCTCGCACCGATGTTTCTCCCGTGAAAATCAACTCCTCACGTCTCCTCCTCCCCCGCCCTTCTTGCAAATAGGAAGAGGAGGGGCGAGGGCACAGCTTTTCGTTCCGTGCACGTCAGAGCGACTCGGTGCACGGACTCGCCAAAGAGTCTCGCGATGCCCTACGACTCTGTGGCATCTTGCGGTGTGAAACGCCGTTGCAGAACCACAGAGTTAACGTCTGTCTGTCTGATATCCACTAACTTCACCAACTGACTGACTGATCGACCAGGAAATGATCAGTTCAACACAGAGCTCGCCGAGGAGCTGACTCTGTATCTCCGCCCACCAGGCCCCCCTCCCCCCTCCCCTCCTCTCCCCCTTCACCAGTTAGTCACAAGGAGTCAGAAGGGAAAAAAGGGAGAATGAAGAAATGACAAAAAAAACTGAAAAATAAACGGACAAAGAGGAAATAGGGGAAAAAAGTGACAGTAAACATTTAAAAATGATTAATAAATACTGAATAAAAATAGGGTTAGCAAGCAAAATGTGAGTAAATAAAAGACATTGTATTAAATAGAGAATATGAAAAAATGGTAAAAATAAAACTGATAAAATAGGAAATAAAATGGAAAGTCAGATAATAATGATTATGTTACATTAATAAAGTTAATGACTAAAAATATTAATTTATGTCAGACATTATAATCCAATAACTTTGAAAAGGACATATTTGCAGGTAACAGTAGTGCTGTAAGTTTACTGAATTAAATCAAACCTATAGTCTGTACTTAGAAATCATTTTCTCTGAGGTATTTTATAAAATGCAATTATCGGTTGATCATTGGATATAAGAAGTAGAAATGATCAGTTATCGTATCTGTCCTAAAAAGTCAATATCATGCATCACTAGTGTTTAATCCTGTAAGATTGTAATGAAAGTGAACTTCCCCTCTGAAGGATCAATAAAGATAATCTCATCTCATCTGGGAGTCGACAGCATCCATACATGGTAGCCATCTTACCACAGACAGCTGACGTTCTGCTCTCTATGGCAGCAGATGGAAGGTGAGCATCAACTGAACTAAAAACACTCTGAACTCGATGAAAAATGAACGGATTTACAAACGGTTTACTTTCTTACAAACCTTATTATGTATAGACTTGAGATATACTTTTACAATTTACGAGTTTCCTGACCATTATTGATATTTAAAATGGTACCCTCAAAAGGTACAATTTTGTACCTTAACTGGGGGTACAAATTTTTACCTTTGTAGTTTGTACCTTTTACTAGTCACACCTTTACCTTAGGGTACAAATTTGTTCCCCTAAAGGGTACATATTTGTACCCCTTAGGATACAGCCCTGCAGTTAAAGGTACAAAACTGTACTTTTGAGGGTACCACCCCAGTGACAAAAAAGGTACAATTCTTGCCCTTTCATTTCTGACAGTGTAGTGGGATGTGGCAATTTCCTGTTTTTTTTTTTAGTTTCACTTTTATGGTCCTGAGCGAGGAAGACGATGATTTTCTCTGCTTTAACCTGCGTTTAAAAGGTATTATACATCATTTCTTATATATTTAAGTTAAGTCAGCGATCAGTGGTTTATTTCTGTCAGAATTCTGCTCCATATAGTCCACATTAACGGACTCCACGGGATAGAAGTCAGGATGTGACCTTTAACTCGTAAAAGTGTTGAATAAATAAACAGTAGAGTTTTATTTGAACCCAGGGTTTCCTTTTGGGATAAAACCTCAAAATGACCAGACTCATGTAATCCTGTGAAACTCTTTCTGCCACTTTTCATCCAGAAGTCATCCATTACACCCCTGATGGATGTTAGAGATGACGCCTAGGGCTGATTCATGTCACAACATGTTAACATGGAGATTCAAGGTTTCATCTGGCTGCTCCTCCTGCTCTCTGAGACTCTGAATGCAGCCTGAACCCAGCAGAGGAGCTCCATGTCTCTGGAGCTAACCTGCTGTTCCACCTCCCCCTCTGAGATCAAACACAACTGTAGAGAAAACTTTAACCCCTTATAGACTAAATCCACTTCTGACCTTAAAACAAACAGATGGAGTATTAGTATTTGTACTTTCACCAAATACCTGCAGTAACCAGTCCTATACATGTCTACTGCCCCCTGGTGGAAGATCAACAGGTGGAAAGGGACCATTTTATTTCTTTATTATCGTTATGTTGTTTTATAATTACAGTATTGACCCAAATATAGGACTCCGATTATAAGACGACCCCCCTTTTCAAGACTGGTCTTCAGAAAAAAGACTAAACTCACTTTTTAAAGAAACTATTTTTATTGAAATTTTGAGAAAATGGTTTAAATAAAACCGTATTTACAGACTGCTTTAATATTTATCTATTAATCAGGGGATAAAGTTATCCACCATGATGGATTTCAGCCACTTGGAAAAAACAAGAAAAAAGTTTGCTGTCTCAGTCTCCCCCCCCCCCTCTCTCTGTAGTGCTAATAAAAGCTGAGACGTGAGACATAAGTGTTGAAGTAAACAGACAGACAGGCTGAGGCGACAGCTTCTGCTCTTCACTACGTGAGAGTCGGATACAGAAAAAGCCAGGAGGAGGGAGGAGATGTGTTTGACGTCTACTGCCCTCTGGTGGAGGTAATATACCATAGGTGGAAAGAGCCAATTTTATTTAATTATTAAGGTTATATTGAGATATATATGTATCAGGCTTTATAATAACAAAAGCAACAACTGTGTGTAGATAGTATCACTTAGTTTTAATGCAGCATTCTTGAAAAACTGGCACCAAATGATGTTCTATCATCTGTCTGTAAAACACAACAATCAGATTAGAATTCCCAGAATTCAATGTCCTGGAAATCACCTCATAGGATAAAGTCGTATGCATCAGTGTCATCATCTGAGGTTTTGTGAGGATCCTGGAGCAACACAACAGTCTGAGGGAAACAAGAGGTAAGTAAAATAATGTTTTTATTGTACGGTTTTGGTGGTGTGGAGGCGGATCCGGGAGGATCCGTGGGATCCTGGTACAGGGGACTTCTCTGAGAGGAGAGAGGAGAGTGAGTAACTGGAGATGAGGATAATACGTGCTGAGATGAGTTTTGAGTGGAGGTCTTACTAGTAGGATGAAGATGGGGTCTTGGGGAGGTTTTGTCTGTCCTGGGTGAGGATGGTTGGAGCGGTGGTGAGGAAGGGAGTGGAGGCAGCTGGCTGGCAGGGGGACAGGCAGACCAGGCGGACATGAGATTGAGGAGGACTCCGGAGGATCTTGAGGTGGACGGCGCCGGGTAGATGGACTGGAGGAACAAGGATATAAGATTACAAAAGGTCAAAGACAAGGTTTTAGATAGCAGACCTGTGTTTACCACTGGTGAGGTGGAAAAGACTGGCGTCGTCCCTCTGTGGATCTGCTCCTTAAGAAGGGTCCTCCTCTGATGACGCTGATGAGCTGTAGCTGGGAGCTGCAGCTGGAGAGAATCTGCCTGCCACGCCCTGAGGGAAAAACACAGACTGCCTGCAGGCACCCAGGACATGACAGTACCCCCCCCTCAACGGACGCCACCTGGCGGACGAGCGGAGGTCGACGGAGCAGACTGCTCGAAGTCGGCAATGAGAGTGGGGTCCAGGATAAAGGACCGAGGAACCCAGGACCGTTCCTCGGGACCGTAGCCCTCCCAGTCCACCAGAAACTGGAAACCACGACCACGGGGCCGAGAGGCGAGGATGCGGCGGACCGTGTAGGCGGGATGGCCGTCGATGACTCGGGCAGGAGGAGGGGGCTCCGCCGGAGGGGCCATAGGAGAGGACTGGACAGGTTTAATCCGAGAGACGTGGAAAGTGGGATGGACCCGGAGGTGAGACGGAAGGGCAAGACGCACCGCAGAAGGACTCAGGACCGCCTCGATGGGGAAGGGGCCAAGGAAGCGTTGGGAAAGCTTCCGGGAACCGGACCTGAGGGGAAAGTCCTTAGAGGACAACCAGACCTTCTGACCAACAGTGTAGACCGGAGCAGGAATGCGTCGACGGTCAGCGATGCGCTTGTTTTGGGCCGATGTGCGTTGAAGGGCGGCCCGGGTCTGATCCCAAACCCGACGACACCTATTGAGGTGAGTACGAACAGAAGGCAGGGCAGAATCAGGGAAGGTAGATGGAAGGAGGGAAGGCTGGAAGCCCAGGGAGGCTTCGAAAGGAGAGATGCCAGAGGCTGCGGAGATGTGAGAGTTGTGAGCATATTCAATCCAGACCAGGTGCTGGCTCCAGGTTGTGGGATTAGCAGAACAGAGACAACGAAGCATGTTTTCAACCTCTTGATTGAGGCGTTCACACTGACCGTTAGTCTGCGGGTGGTAGCCGGACGTCAGTTGGGGTTTGGCGCCCAACAGGGAGCAGAATCCTTTCCAGACCTGGGAGGTGAACTGGGGTCCCCTGTCCGATAGGATCTCCGTGGGGATACCATGAAGACGAAAGACATGCTGAACGAGGAGACGAGCAGTAACCGCAGCAGATGGGAGTCTGGACAGAGCAACAAGATGGCATGCCTTGGAAAAACGGTCAATAATGGTAAGGATGACTGACCTGTTGTTGGAGGTTGGCAAGCCAGTAACAAAGTCGAGAGCGATGTGGGACCAAGGACGTGTGGGAATGGCGAGTGGCTGAAGGAGACCCGAAGGGGGCCGATGAGAGGTCTTGTTTTTTGCACACGTAGCACATGCCAGCACGTAGTCCGTGACATCCTTATTGAGGGATGGCCACCAGAAGTACCGGCGTAGAAGCCCAATGGTACGGCTGGCCCCCGGGTGACACGAGAAGCGGGAGGAGTGTCCCCATTGGAGGACTGAAGGGCGGACCGTGACAGGAACAAAAAGACGACCAGGGGGTCCACCTCCGGGATCGGGGTCCAGCAGGAGTGCGGCTCGGACCCGGTTTTCCAGGTCCCAGGTCAGTGCACCAATGGTGCAAGTCTGAGGCAGGATGAGTTCAGGACCTTCAGGAGAGCTGTCAGGGGAAAACTGACGGGAGAGAGCATCAGGTTTAATATTTCTGGTACCTGGGCGATAGGTGATGGTGAAGTTGAACCTCGAGAAAAAGAGAGACCAGCGGGACTGTCTGGAGTTTAGGCGTTTGGCGGTTCTGAGGTACTGTAGGTTCTTGTGATCTGTCCATACGATGACCGGGTGTTCAGTGCCTTCAAGCCAGTGCCTCCACTCCTCCAGTGCCAGTTTGATGGCCAACAACTCCCTGTCTCCGACGTCATAATTACGTTCTGCAGGGGAGAAACGTTTGGAAAAAAAAGCACAGGGATGGAGTTTACCGTCAGAGGTGTTACGTTGAGAGAGGACGGCTCCAGCTCCACTGTCGGATGCATCCACCTCCAGGACAAACTGGGAGGTAGGTTCTGGGTAGGTGAGAATGGGGACTGACGAGAAACGGTCTTTGAGGAGGTTGAAAGCCTTCTCTGCATCCGGGTTCCAGGAGAAAATCTGCTTGGTGGAGGTGAGAGCGGTCAAGGGAGAAGCAATTTGACTGTAGTTACGTATAAATCGACGGTAGAAGTTTGCAAAACCAAGGAAGCGTTGGAGCTGCTTCCGGGTCTCAGGTCTCGGCCATTCCTTGACTGCTTTTACCTTGTCTGGTGTGGTCTGTACCTGCCCCCCACTGAAGATATGTCCGAGAAAGGTGATGGTGTGTTTGTGGAATTCACATTTCTCGGCTTTCACGAACAGACGGTTCTCCAGTAAGCGTTGCAGGACCAGAGAGACATGGCGAGTGTGTTCCTGGGGGTTAGAGGAGAATATTAGGATGTCATCCAGATAGGCAAACACAAAGACATTGAGATAGTCCCTGAGGATGTCGTTTATGAAGTTCTGGAAGACAGCTGGGGCATTAGTGAGTCCGAACGGCATGACCAAGTACTCGAAGTGTCCTATGGGGGTCTTGAAGGCGGTCTTCCATTCATCTCCCTCACGTACACGCACCAAGTGGTAGGCATTACGGAGATCCAGTTTGGTGAAGATGGAGGATCCTAGGACGGGTTCAAAAGCAGAGGTGAGTAAAGGCAGAGAGTACTTGTTTTTTACCGTGATTTGGTTGAGTCCCCGGTAGTCAATGCAGGGTCTGAGACCGCCATCTTTTTTGGAGACGAAGAAGAAACCAGCCCCAACAGGCGATGAAGATGGACGAATGAGACCCGCCTGCAGGGATTCATTTATGTATGTCTCCATAGCGGTTCGTTCAGGCCTGGACAGGTTGTAGAGGCGACCTGAGGGGAGTGGAGCCCCGGGGAGCAGGTCAATAGCACAGTCGTAGGGCCTGTGTGGAGGGAGAGAAGCAGCTTGCTCTTTACTGAAGACTTGGGCTAGACCATGGTACTCGGGCGGAACGAGCTCTAGGTCAAGAGGAGGGCTGCTGTGGGACTCGGGACTCCCAATACGGAGAACAGCAGAGCGAAGACAGGTGGAAGAACAATAGGGACTCCAGGCTTCGATACGGGACTCAGCCCAGTTTATCTGAGGGTTGTGTAATCTCAACCAGGGATAGCCTAGGACCACAGGGCAGGAGTTGGTGGGAAACACTAGGAACTCGAGCTCCTCCTGATGGTTACCGGAGGCAGTGAAGAAAAGGGGAAACGTGCGGTGTGTAATAGTGACTAGGGGGTGTCCATCTAGTGCACTCACAGACAGAGGAGGTTCCAGTGGTCGAACAGGGACTTGTAGCTGGTTAACAAGTGTGGGATTTATGAGGTTCTGTTCAGCACCAGAATCAACTAGGGCTTGAACAGGGAGTTGATGTTGGTTGTGCTGGAGAGTTATGTTGAGGGTGAATCGAGGCTTGTCAGAGTTGGCGCATCCACCCACCAATAACCTCGGTTCTATTGGCGGGCGACCCCGTTTGGGCGTATGGGACAAGAAGAGAGGTGATGTGAGGGGGAGCCACAATACATACAGCAACCTGAGGTTCGTCTGCGAGCCTTCTCCTCAGGGGTGAGATGGGTCTGGCCCAACTGCATGGGTTCAGAGTGATCCTGTTCAGGTTCAGGCTGGTTATGTTTGGGGCGAACAGCAAGCAAAGAGTCGGGAGCAGGCATGAGAGCCAGGCGAGGTGGTTTGGGTGAAACGACAGGACCACGACCTCGTTCGGTGGCCCTTTCACGCATCCTGGCGTCGATGCGACTAGCCAGGCTGATGAGTTCCTCCAGGGTCTTAGGTGGGTCCCGGTAGGCAATCTCATCCTTTATTCGGTTGTTAATGGCGTGCCAGAAAGCCCCCTTCAACGCCACCGGGTCCCAGCCAGACTCCGCTGCAACAGTCCGAAACTCAACGATAAAGGTTGACATAGGACGGTTACCTTGGTTTAGGGTCCAGAGGCGCCTGGCAGCAGCATCAGGGTCTGTGTCTCCAGTGAAGGTCTGTTTGAATAGACTCAGAAACAGATTGAAAGGGAATGACTGTATGTTGTCTATTGTAATGACAGACTCCACCCACTGGAGGGCGCTGTCTCGGAGGAGACCGATTATGAATGATATCTTACTTTCGTCGGAGCTGAACCTCCGGGGTGATTGACGGAAGGTTAGCGAGCACTGGAGGAGAAACCCACGAGCTCTATTAACATCCCCAGAGAAAGGAGCCGGAGAGGGGAGACCGACGTCAGACTGAGGCGATGAGGAAGCCGCCGCGTCATCAGGAGCCTGTCGCGGCTCGTCCGGTATGGGACCGGCTGGGGAGGAGGAAACAGAGGGATTAACAGCGTCTTTACTCACAGCTTCCTTAATGAGTTGTTGGAGGGAATCGAAGTTTTGAGCCTGGGTCTGGAGCTGTTGGGTCACTGTTTGAAATTGGATCTGGAGCTGTTGAGCCAGCTGTTGGATCAGGGTTTCATGGCGGCCGAGAGTCGCGCCCTGGTGGGCGACAGCGTTATGGAGTTGTGTCGCAGGATCCAAGTGGCCAGTCTTTTCTGTCATCATCTGAGGTTTTGTGAGGATCCTGGAGCAACACAACAGTCTGAGGGAAACAAGAGGTAAGTAAAATAATGTTTTTATTGTACGGTTTTGGTGGTGTGGAGGCGGATCCGGGAGGATCCGTGGGATCCTGGTACAGGGGACTTCTCTGAGAGGAGAGAGGAGAGTGAGTAACTGGAGATGAGGATAATACGTGCTGAGATGAGTTTTGAGTGGAGGTCTTACTAGTAGGATGAAGATGGGGTCTTGGGGAGGTTTTGTCTGTCCTGGGTGAGGATGGTTGGAGCGGTGGTGAGGAAGGGAGTGGAGGCAGCTGGCTGGCAGGGGGACAGGCAGACCAGGCGGACATGAGATTGAGGAGGACTCCGGAGGATCTTGAGGTGGACGGCGCCGGGTAGATGGACTGGAGGAACAAGGATATAAGATTACAAAAGGTCAAAGACAAGGTTTTAGATAGCAGACCTGTGTTTACCACTGGTGAGGTGGAAAAGACTGGCGTCGTCCCTCTGTGGATCTGCTCCTTAAGAAGGGTCCTCCTCTGATGACGCTGATGAGCTGCAGCTGGGAGCTGCAGCTGGAGAGAATCTGCCTGCCACGCCCTGAGGGAAAAACACAGACTGCCTGCAGGCACCCAGGACATGACAATCAGAAGGAGTTATATAGAGAGCTGCCATGAGTGATCGTCACAATCGATTATGTGATCAACTGTGATAATTAGTCCACATTAATATTTGGAGTCAACACATTTTTAAATCAACTATAAATTTTGATTTCTTAAACATGAACAACAAAGGCAACGCCCCATCACTGACATGTTTACCTTGGCTTACTCATTGTCTTTGTCGTTTAAATGTCATGTGATGGAAACAAAATGCT
The DNA here is from genome assembly GCA_006937965.1 of Callopanchax toddi. Classification (NCBI taxonomy): domain Eukaryota; kingdom Metazoa; phylum Chordata; class Actinopteri; order Cyprinodontiformes; family Nothobranchiidae; genus Callopanchax; species Callopanchax toddi. The sequence continues at coordinate 671,210 of SSNR01000255.1, read as the reverse complement.
GTATCTACTAGTAACAACCACAGGACTTCCCTCAATGGAGAAAAGCATTTAGGAAAACCCTCTCCTACTGTAAGTCTTTTATATTTGTTCCATAGTTGTAGTTATTACTTTGTTTTGTTTCTGTGTTTCCTCTACAGGTGAAAGTGTGTGTCAGCAGCATGGATCAGAGTAAGGACAGAGAGGAGGGAGTCCCTCCCTCTAGAACCAGTCTGAGTGGAAAACATGAGAGCAAAGGTCAAAGGTCAGATCATCATCTCTAACTGTCCAGGACTCTTCTCTGTGTCAGAAACATTACATCACTAAAACATCTTCATTCACAGGATGGAACCAGACCCTAGATCAGAACCTGAATCTGGACCTGAACCCAGCTGTTTGTCCTTTAAGAGCGACGGGTCGAAGGACAACCCACTTGTCAACTTTAGGAGACAACATGCGTCTAAATCACAGTAAGTGTACATTACTTGGGTCATAATAGTTTAAATAAAGAAGGGTTTAATTTGATTTATGAGCTTGTTTTTCATAAGGACCAATCATTGTTAGCAAAAAGTAGACAGTGAGAAAAATACATCCATTTAGCAAAAGGTACTACAGCAGAGAAAGACGAAGGAAGTTATCAAATTTACAGTTTACAACTTTTTAAATTAATGCAGGCTGATTTAAAGTTGTTGTTTTTACCTTTAAACAACTTCGGAAAAAGGTAAAAGTCTATCTGTGAGATTAGCATAGATATTAAACCTTTTTAATAACAGAAAGTCATTAATCCTTAGAGAAATATAATTTCCTGGTCCTGTTTTCTACGCTTTAGCTAACTGTTGATCATTCCTAACAGGGTCAACCAGAAGAGCTCAGAGGTTCCTGGTGGTCGGTCTACACAGCTCCATCACACACAGCTGGACTCCATATTTATGGTGTGTATATAGAAAACAGTGTTGATAATAGAGGGCAGCAGTAGCTCAGTATAGAACGTTTACATTGCTGTTTGAACCCCACTGCCAGCTGGGTGACTTTGTCTTTAGCCCTCTGGTGGTGGTCAGATGGTCCAGCAATGCCTGTGTAGAGGATACATATTAATAAGGGAGTCGAATCAGGTATCAGAGTGATCAAAAAATTATAATATTTATAAATATGAATATTAATTATGTTTGGCTTCGATGTACGATTGGACCTGAAGGCAGATTGTTGTTTTTTGGGGGGCTGTTATAAGAAACTTAGGACACTCAGCTGCCCTGACATTTTTTTTCGAGGGAAGCCAACGAGGTCATGTGTTTATTGAGTGAGCGGCAGCAAGGTTACTATAGCAACCAGGATGTGTACGCTCAGTACAGTGGCCCAAAAAGGCTGTTTTTCAACTGAAGATGAAGCAACACAGAAACTGGATGGATGGATTTTAGACTGATTATTTCTTATAATTATGTTCACTTCCAGGTCCTGGAGGACAACATTTTCACTTTTGTGAAGAACGAGCTGAAGAAGATCCAGAAGGTTCTTAGTTCAGATGATTCAGAATCCTTTGATAGTCAAACTGAAGATGAAGATGTCTTGGATCAAGCGGGTGAGGAAAAGAGAAGCATCAGAAACGCGTTTTTGAAGATCACACTTCAATTCCTGAGATTGATGAAACACGAGGAGTTGGCTGATCATCTGCAGAGCAGTAAGGAGATAATAATAAGCACTTACTTGACTTACATTCAAGAAAATAATTATTTGAGTCCCTGCTGATTTTGTAAGTTTGCCTTCTAAGAATGAAATGATCAGACTATAATTTTCAGAACAATATATATTTTTTAAATCCTAAAAAATGAATTTCAAAAAAGTTATACATTAATTTGTATTTTCATGACTGAAATAAATATTTGATCCCCCATCAATCAGCAAGATTCCTGGCTCCCAGGTGTATTTTATACAGGTAACGAGCTGACATTAGGAGCCTTCTCAACTTGTTACCTGTATTAAAGACACCTGTGCATAGAAGCAGCTTTTCCAGATTCCACACTCTGCACCATGGTCATGATGTCAGGGACAGATTGTGGACCTACACAAGGTTGGAATGGCCTACAACAGCGGTTCCCAAACTTTTTTTGCCGTGCACCCCCTTCTATGTTCCAACCATGTTGACGCACCCCCAATCCCCAAAGGGATGGGTACCTTTCACATTTGAACAAATTCCCGGTACCTAGGACTCAATACCGGTACTTAACGGTACCAATTTTAGATACTTTTGTGTGTTTAATAATTACATAAATCACTTTTTATATTAAAAATATATATTCTCCCTCTGGAATAACTATAATAGGGAGACCATTTATTATGAACGTTCGGCCATAATGATAACAAAGACATGTCTCTGTTTAATGAATAAAATCACTTATCAGGGATTAAAGCTTGCTAGCCTAGCCATTAGCTCATCAACGTAGCACCACATTTTTAGTAAAACAAACAAATGACTCACCGTGGAGTTGATTAAATCAGGACACAATATGGAATCAATCAGCAGGGTTGTCACAAGCTGTCAAGAAGGAGTCTTTGAATAAATATCCATTTGATGAGATTAGCGCTCCTGCAGCGCCATGCAACAGATCGCCCCGGAACTAACTGAAGAAGAGTTCGTCCCCTTCAAAATAAAATGCTCTGGGGAGTTCACATGACTGTTAGAAAAAAAGACTCAGAGTTCATCCAAATACTGTCCCATAGCTGTTACATTTTTCATCTTGCGCACCCCCTAGCCGCAGCTCGCGCATCACACTTCGGGAATCCCTGGGCTACAAGACCATCGTCAAGCAGCTGGGTGAGAAGACGATTATTTGCAAATGGAAGAACCATATGGTGTGGAACCAGCTGAAAACTACTTGGGAGGAACTTGTCAATGATCTTAAGGCAGCTGGGTCCACAATCACCAATAAAACAGTCAATAACGCAGTACGCCATGAAGGACTGAAACCCTGCAGTGTTCCCCAGCAAGGTCCCCCTGCTAAAGAAAGCACATGTACAGACCTGTTGAAGTTTGCCACTGACATCTAAATGACTCAGAACTGGACCAGGTGAAAGTGTTGTGGTCAGGTAAAACCTAAATTGAGCTCTTTGGCATCAACTCAACTTGCCGTTTGGAGGAGGAAGAATGCTGCCTATGACTCCAAGAACACCATCCTCACCATCAAATATGGAGGTGGAAACATGCTTTGGGGTGTTTTTCTGTCAAAGGAACAGGACAGCTGCACTGTCAAGGCCATGCACTGTCAAATCTTGAGACCCTACTTCCAGCATGATTATTATTCACTTGGCACACACATGGCCAAGGCAACAGAGGGTTGGCCCAAGAAGAAGGATATTAAGGTCTTGAAGTGGTTGAGTCAGTCTACAAACTTTAATTCCATAAACAATATGTGGAGGGAGCTGAAGGTTTGAGTTGCCAAACATCAGCCATGAAACATTAATAACTTATAGAGGATCTGCAAGAGGAGTTGGACAAAATCCCCCCGAGATGTGTGCAAAACCTTTGGTTAAGTAAAAGATACGTCTGACCTCTGTGATTGCCAACAAACTTTTGTCATGGCAGAGGGATCAAATGCTTACAGTACATCAATCATGGGAATGCTAATTAATGTTTACATTTTTTGAAATTCATTTTTTCCATTTTTTTAATTGTTGTAACATTTTTAAAGTTGTCACACTTAATAAACTGTCAATAAAATATAAAAAGTGTCTAACAAAGTATAATGTCTCATAAATTATGAGTCATTATCTCTGTTAGACCTTTAATAGCAGATTGACTCTAGATTTAGGTTCTTTTGGGTTGCCAGGGAATCAACACATTAATAATTTGACACAGAGGCAAAATATAGTTTTATAAAAACCAGATGTCAGCTTCTTGTGAATCCAAGTGAGAAGTCTGTCTCAACGAGTTCAGAGGAAGTCCTTCCCACGACTCGGATGGCGACTTGATGGCCTTGGTGATCGATGTCACTTAGGCTGGACGGAGACTTGTCCAAGGTAGCGCTCTCTGGTAAAGATGTTGGCCTTGGCATGCAGACGGTGTCAAGTTCAATCTAGTTCTGACAAACTGGAGCCGGATTCAGAATTATGGTTCCTCTCTGGATCAAATTAGAAGTTCTGTTACAAAACATGAGTCCTCTTAGACCACTAACCTGACCTGAGTCTAGAAAGCAATATGACTAACCAATGATCAGCCAGGAAAATTGGAAGGCGTTACCAAGAGAGACTGTTTCACTCCCCCTATGAAACTCAAAAGCAAACGTTTTTCATTAGAGTCATGGTTTAAGCTTATTAAAGGTTCATTATTAATATATTGATAATAATATGAAACATGACTAACAAGAAAACATGATTAAATCATCAAGTAAATGCATTTAAGATTTAAAATAATGCTTTTCAAATATGATCATTCTGTACTTCATAAACCATTATTCTCAAAGCAATCAAGTCTGATTAAATACACCTTAGGTAAAACAATCCTCATTTGTAATCAAAGTTAACAAGTTAACACAAAAACCACGAGTTTCTTCAGGACATCTGTAGCTTCACAGGATATTTTAGTCTGAAACACAGGTGGTAAGAAGGAGTTTGTGCAGAGTGGAAGAAAACAAAGCATCTGTTTTGGTTTCAAAAGCACACTGTGTGTCTTAATCAAAGCATGCATGTCTGGTCTGACCAGTGACCGTTGACCTTTGACATCTGCATGACCTTTTGACTCCTACATTGTTCTTTTTTCCTCACTGTTTACATAAACCTACTATTGAATTTATAGACCGATCATTTCTTTGTTACTGGGCAAACTTATAATTCAGCAAGGGTTCAAATGCATGTACCATATTGACCCAAATATAGAGTTTTTTCCATTGAAAATAATGTAAAAATGTTGGGTTGTCTGTTAATCTGAGTCTAATCAGTGACACGTTGATTATTGTTTGGGATCATTACACGACCACAACAGCAGAGGGCGCCAGCGTTTTGTACAGCTAGCGTCAGGAGCATTGGATCAAAAGTGGGGCGAGTTAACTGAGGCAGAGTTACAACACTCATTATAAAAGGTCTATGCAGCAGAGGTGTTTGGGTCATCCTATATTCGAGTCAATATAAAAGATAACATAAATTTAAAAAATGTATTACATTTATTTACCATTTTTTTGTTGTTGATTTAGAAACTAGTGGCATTTGTCAATGTCATTTCAAGTCTAACCTGAAGGAGAAGTTCCAGTGTGTGTTTGAGGGGATCGCTACAGCAGGAAGTCCAACCCTCCTGAAGCAGATCTACACAGAGCTCTACATCACAGAGGGAGGGACTGGAGAGGTCAATGATCAACATGAGGTCAGACAGATTGAAACAGCCTCCAGGAAACCACACAGACCAGAAACCACCATCAGACAAGAAGACATCTTTAAAGTCCCACCTGGAAGACATGGACCAATCAGAACAGTGATGACAAAGGGCGTGGCCGGCATCGGGAAAACGGTCTTAACTCAGAAGTTCACTCTGGACTGGGCTGAAGACAAAGCCAACCACAACATCCACTTCCTGTTTCCATTCACCTTCAGAGAGCTGAATGTGCTGAAGGAGAAAAAGTTCAGCTTGGTGGAACTCGTTCATCACTTCTTCACTGAAACCAGAAGAATCCACAGCTTTGAAGACTTCCAGGTGGTCTTCATCTTTGATGGTCTGGATGAGTGTCGACTTCCTCTGGACTTCCATAAAACTAAAACTCTGAATGACCCAAGAAAATCCACCTCAGTGGATGTTCTGCTGACAAACCTCATCAGGGGGAACCTGCTTCCCTCTGCTTGCCTCTGGATCACCACACGACCTGCAGCAGCCAATCAGATCCCTCCTGGCTATGTTGACATAGTGACAGAGGTGAGAGGGTTCACTGACCCACAGAAGGAGGAGTACTTCAGGAAGAGGTTCAGAGATGAGGAGCAGGCCAGCAGGATCATCTCCCACATCAAGACATCACGAAGCGTCCACATCATGTGTCACATCCCAGTCTTCTGCTGGATCACTGCTACAGTTCTGGAGGACGTGTTGGAGGACGTGTTGAAGACCAGAAAGGGAGGAGGTCTCCCAAGGACCCTGACTGAGATGTTCATCCACTTCCTGGTGGTTCAGACCAAAGTGAAGAAGGTCAAGTATGATGGAGGAGCTGAGACAGATCCAGACTGGAGTCCAGAGAGCAGGGAGATGATTGAGTCTCTGGGAAAACTGGCTTTTGATCAGCTGGAGAAAGGAAACCTGATCTTCTATGAATCAGACCTGACAGAGTGTGGCATCCATATCAGAGCAGCCTCAGTTTACTCAGGAGTGTTCACATAGATCTTCAGAGAGGAGAGAGGAGGACTGTACCAGGACAAGGTCTTCTGCTTCGTCCATCTGAGTGTTCAGGAGTTTCTGGCTGCTCTTCATGTCCATCGGACCTTCAGCAACCATAGAGTCAACCTGATTGATAAAGACAAATTCTTGGCGCCCGAAGCCTGTAATCTAAATGATCTTCACCAGAGTGCTGTGGACAAGGCCGTACAGAGTCCAAATGGACACCTGGACTTGTTTCTTTGCTTTCTGGTGGGTCTTTCACTCAAGAGAAATCAGATTCTTCTTCGTGGTCTGCTGACACAGACAGAAAGTACCTTACAGACCAATGAAGAAACTATTTGCTGTATCAAGAGAAAGATAGAAGATTTGTCATCTTCAGTGAAAGTCTTAGTTTTGTTCCACTGTCTGAACGAACTTAAATACAGCTCTCTAGTGGAGGAGATCCAACGGTGCCTGACTTCACGACATCTAGTGGTAAATCAACGATCTTCTGCTCAGTGGTCAGATCTGGTCCCCATCATACTGTCTTCAGAAAGTGATCTGGATGTGTTTGACCTGAAGAAATACTCATATTCAGCAAATGTCCTTCTGATGCTGCCTTTGGTAAATGTCGCTAAGAAAGTTATGTGAGTATACAAAACAGGCAAATATTGCAAACATTATTTCTTCTGGTTGCTGTCTGTTGATTTCTGTTGATGTGCTTTTTCCATTAGTGTGAGTGGCTGTGATCTGGATTCCAACACTTGGAAGGGTCTGTTCCCAGTTCTTCGCTCTCGTTCTTCTGGTCTACAAGAGTTAGATTTAAGTAACAACCATCTGGAAGATTCCGGACTGAAGCTGTTGTTTGATGGAACGGAAGATTTAAATGGTAAACTGGATAAGCTGAGGTAAGATTTTTACTGACGAACTCAAAAAATTCCTGCTTCAAAAATGTATTATTTTGTGATACATAATCTAGCTTACGTTCAATTAAATTTCTCTTTTATTGTCTTGATTCAAGAGTTTGTGATCATCTGGATGAGAGAGGATCTTGAGGGAAACTTTACCAACATTTAAACTGAATAAGATTTCTTCTTGTTCTTTGTGTCATCAGACTGAGTCTCTGCAGTCTGACGGAGAAAAGCTGTGAGACGGTATCCTCAGTTCTCAGCTCACAGTGTTCTGGTCTGCAAGAGCTGGACCTGAGTAACAACAAGTTGCAAGATTCGGGAGTGAAGCTGATATGTGCTGGGCTGGAGAATCCACATTGTAACCTGAAAACTCTCAGGTACTTATGTTAAACCTTTGTTAACCACTCTAAAATACTTCTAAAATAAAGTAGGCATGCTTTATACTTTAACCCCTTGCAGACTATTGCTGCAAATTAGCATCAAACCACTTCTGGCCTTAAAAAAGACTGATAAAGTTTTAGTATTAGTACTTCAAAGTACTCAAACTTGAACTGCCACCTTACCGTGGCGGAGGAGTTTTAAGTGCCAAGCTACAGTATGTTGTCAGGGGCACATTACCGCTGGTAGAGTCTCCCATGGCATATTGATTCTAGGTAAAGGGTGAGACAATGAGTGGTTCAGAAGACCTTTCATGGGGGACACCTCATAGTACCAGAGTACCCAGCCTGAAGGGATACTGGGTTCCAGCCTTGGAGCCAGGCATGACTTGTAGCCTGTGAGCGAGCGCCTGGTGGCTAGTCTTTTGCCCATCGGGCCCAGCTGGGTCCAGCCCGAACTTGTTGAATGGTTTCAACCACCTGTGGACCCACCACCTACAGGAAGTGCATTAAGGGTCCATTTCATGATGCATGATGACATGATGCATCACCTCTTTGGTGGGAAACGAGCTGGGGCATGTGGAAGATGCTGAGCAATACTGACTTTAAAAAGTCTGACTCATCTCATCCCAAAAAGCATTGGCTCTGAAACCCAGAGAGTCCTTGGTAAATGGTAAATGTCCTGTATTTATAGAGCGCTCTCTAAAGTGTTTAATACTCCCCAAAGCGCTGTACAACACAACAGTCATTCACACACTGGTGGCAGGGGCGTGGCTATGGGTGGGCCTGGGCGGGCCTGGGCGGGCCTGGGCCCACCTACTGTGTACCTGGGCCCACCCAATCAAATGGCTTCCTCAACAAAATTATATATATTTGTTTTATTTTTGAGGGATCTCATTTAAGTCATCATGAAATGAAATAGAACAGAGTAAATTTGACATCAACAGCATGAATGTGTCGTGGTGATTTCATAACTATTACATCATTTGTAAGTCTTGCTCTCATTGGCTATTTTGAATAATTTCAGAACTCTCCAGACAAGCTACAGTAACAGCGCAACTGTGCGTATGCTGCTGTGACTTGTAGTGTCAACCAAAGCATTTAAGAAATGGCAAAACAAATCTTCATTTCAAAATGTTTCAAAAAAACAAAAAGTGGAGGACCTGTCCTGTGTTACAGGGTTAATGTGCTTTGGAATTTAGATGTTTTGTTCAAAGATCTTTCTGTCGGTTTCTGACAGTGGTTCCTCTCTTTTGCAGTTCACATTTTGCAGCCTTGTACTTTCGCGGAATGTTTTGTGCAAATTTGCATGCTTTAAAATTTTTTACAGCGCAGTGTTCATGCGTCCTGATGATCTCCTCCATGGAGCGGAGCGCAGTGCGTCCTGACTCTCTTTTGCGCGCTGACCAAGAGTCTGGATGAGTAGCGCCCTTATGCTCCTTCCCTTTACGAGCTTCTTTTCTGCAGCAAGGTGGGAATGAAAATCTACACTTTTACAAGTAGAAAAGATGTTTTTAACTGATTGACAGACTGCAGAATCAGAACCATGGAGCAGCATGATGTCTCCAAACGGTGCGCTCTCAAATAGAGATGGTGTTCTTTAATTTACTGTTTAGTTTTCCAGGTTTTTAAAGCACTGTGATTAATGCTTGTTCTAGTTTCAGCTTATTGGCACAAGAGGGTGACAGATACCAAGGTTTTTTTCAACTAAAAGCATTGTTAATAATGCTTGTTGTAATGTCACAGAACCGCCACAGGAGGGCGGGTGTGTGTCAGCAGAAACAGAAACCAAAGACCAAGAAGTCACAACAAGATAGTTTGCTGCTTTGTACTACCTGTGCTGCTGTGCGTGGACCTGTGTCCAGGGGATGGAGGCGTACATGTCTGGATTGACCAGTGCGAGCCACCCTGCACAGAGCCGCTTAAACCTACGGCACCTACTCTGAGTCTGGGTGGACCATCAGGCATTTTTCCGGTGATATTCACTTTGGGACCAGCGTTACAGTACATATCGCTTTATTCTTTTCTTTTCTTTTTTAAACCCCGTGTCCTGTCCGGCTGTGGAGCAAACAGAATAGATGTCTGAGTGCCAGGAATAAGCCCAACAGTGTTGCTGTTTCAGGTGAGACGTTACAGCCACTGCTATAATGCTCCTCCTGACTTGCGTTTAAATATAACCCCCATAAACTTTATTAGAATATTTTTATGGTTGATTTGAATACCAATGGACACGGAGCCGGAAAGGGAAGGGAAGGGTACAGAAAGAGGGATGGGGGAGAAAGTAAACAGAAAAAGAAGAGAACAAGAGACGTGAAGAGTCCACTTCTAGACCTGTAAATAAAGCACAAACAAACAAACAAAACAGGGAGAGAAGATACAACAGCAACAAACAGCATATGAATACACAACAGTTGTGATATCCTTAAAATGTATACGGTAAAGACTAATTCAAGAGAGTTCAGTGTCAACCACAGCCCCAGTCAATGTGTCTGAAAACACCTGAGTCCATCTTTATGTGAGCACCTTGTGATCACCTGTGTGTGTGTATATGCGCGCTTGTGTATGTAAGGTTTCTCTATTGAAACATTCAATAATAAGTTCGAGGAGCCACAGACCCGCCTCCAAGGCCCACGGAGGACGCGAAGGAGGTCCAGACCCCAGAGGCCACCCAGGGCACGGACACCCCAGGGAGACCACCGCCAGGGCAGTTGCTAAACTCTCCCCCAGAGAACGTAGAGGCTTACCCCGCGTGGGTCACCCGGCAGTCGCCGCGCTAGAGCCCCCGGAGGTCGCGGCCAGGGGCTCACAGGCACCGCCCACAGCCGGCCATCCAGGGAAGATCCAGTCGGAACCAGAGACCCGAGACCCAGGAGCGAACCAGCCCCAGCAGAGGCCCGACTGCACCCGGGGGCCCAGATCCCACCAGGCAGCCACAGGAGGGAGATCAGGCAGATGCCCCCAGCACCAGACCCCAAGACACCCCAATACGCCAGCGGAGAAAGGCACCACCCAATGCCGAGGCACAGCCGGGGAGGACAGTCTCAACAGAGGAGGGCCTAGCATGTCACAGGGGGGGGGGGGGGGG
>SSNR01000255.1:649006-660529 GCA_006937965.1 Callopanchax toddi | reverse complement strand
GGGGGGGGGGGGGGGGGGGGGGGGGGGAGAGACCAGACCTGACAGAAAAACAGTCACACACAGACACAATCACTCTCTCCCACCCTCATACGTACACACACACATCCCTGCAAACATACCAAGACACACAATAGACGCTGTACACCCACTCTTGCTCCCCATGCACACTCTATGTTCCCAGGACCGGCGACCAGCACCCTAAGGGTGAAGCCGGTCCTGAGATCCAGAAGATGGCCCCTCCCTTACTGAAGTGGGGATAAGCAGACCACCGTGCACACCGAGCAGCCTCCCGCCGCAGACCCCGACCAGACGGCCCGTTCCACTCTGGGCCCCAGGCAGCGTGCAGAGAACAGGGGTGTGTGAAGACCCCAAGTCTCCCCCCGCCTGCTCCAATGTGGTGTTGATGTGTGTTGTAGTAAGATGCATTTAAAAAGAGTGGGGGGCGGCCCGCCATCCTCCGCCCTGGATCCTAAGTGTCTAAATGCAACGTGTAGGTGGATAAGGACACCGGAGGAGAGGTTAGCCGGCTAGACCTCCCTCCCCCCCAGATATCACTGGGTGTTATCTCTCCAAAGACCCTAGATGCATAATGTAAGAATGTCTGGGGTGGAAGTGTTTAAATTGTGCATTAAAATTGGGCCACAGGACTGCAGATATGGTGTTCCACACCCATGACGTACCTGTAACCCAAAGTCCTGTGTGAGTGGTGACGTGACGGAGCAGAGGGAGGGAAAAGTCCGGGGATGGGGAGGCAAGACTGGGGGGGACAAGCCCTCCCAGGGAGCCAGCTCCCGCTGGCCCCACTAAGCACCCCCGTTCCCCAAAAACCACCCAGGGCAGAGAGATCTCCAGCCTACCCATCCAGGTCCACGGCAGAAGCCCCACACGGCGCTACGGAGCCCTCAATCACGCACATACAAACTTACATAGGACATAGACACCCAGGCAAAGTACCCCCCTCCTCCAGACCCAAGACTCCTCCCCTCCAGCGCCGATGGAACCAGCCCCACATGGCTAGGTGGTACCAAGGCCCACCAGTGCACCAACGGCCCCAGAGCCAGGGCCAGGCACTGAGACAGACACCAGCCCCCCAACCGGCAACACGCCAAGCGGAACACGAGCCGACCCTCCCCAGAACCCGAGCCCCCAGACCCCCCAGGAATGACCCAGCCGCCCAGCGGCTACCTGCAGCCACCGCCCCAGATCACCCCAGACACAGCCGCCAGAGAGACACCCTGAGGCAGCCAAAACGCCACCTTGGCAGGAGACGCAGCCCTACGTCAGACCCCCCCAACGGGTCCAGCCCCAGGAAACCCCCAGACACCCAAAACCCAGACCCCCCCCCCCCACACACACTGCCCGGGGGACAAAGTCCAGAACCCCCCTCATCCTCACTATGTGATGGAACTGATCAAAGTTGCCCAGAGAGATTTTTTTGGAGCGGAGGCAGAGGTCGTCTCAAGGTTAATATAGTCCAACAACAGATTCCTATACTGGTTCAAACTCAGATTATTTTTGTTTTTCCAGTTTATGAGGATCGTTTTCTTAGCGATGCATAGGGCCGTTAGAACCATGTGAGCTGAATTAATCTCTGTGATGACATCATCTAAATCTCCCAGCAAGCAAACTGGAGGGGAAGCTGGAATATTACATTTCAGACACTTTGACAGATCTTCACATATCCGGGACCAAAATCTCTGCACAGGTGGACAAAACCAAAGTGCATGAATATAGGTGTCAGGGGTGTTGTCTGTGCAGCTTGTGCAAATTTCAGATGGTGCATAACCCATCCTGAACATCCGTTGACCTGTATAGTGAACTCTATGTAAGATTTTATATTGGATTAATTGTAAACTGGGGGTTCTAGTCATTCTAAAAGATTTTAAACATGTCTGAGACCAGAAGTTTTGGTCATAACTGACTGACAGGTCTGCCTCCCACTTAGCTATAGGAAGAGATATCGAATCATCTAATTTAGACAGTAACTTTGGAGATTTAAGATTAAGGAAATCTAATACACTTGATGGTGTTTGTAGCTCTGTTCTATTAAGCTTAAATTTATGTTTTATTATAGATTTAATTTGTTGATATTCTAAAAATCTATTCCTGTCAACCCCATATTGCGAGACTATCCTGTTAAATGGGATGAAATCAGTTCCCTCAAAGAAATGTTCCAGGTATACGATTCCTTTACTCCTCCAGTCTGAGAAGTTGATCATATTGATGTTCTGTAGGATGTCAGGAAGACCAAAGATAGAGGAGGACTAGATCTACCCAACTTTTCTAATTACTTCTTAGCCAACAGGCTACAATACATCTCAAGATGGATTAAACAGAACCCACTAGATGAGTCCTGGTTAGACGTAGAACAGACAATATGCAACAATATAGAGATTTCAGATCTACCATTTATTAGCTCAAACATTAAACGAAATGCCTGCTTTCAAAGCCCTAACATCAGCTCTTCGCTGACAGCATGGTGGGAGTATCTGAAAATGACTGTCTTCACTGATTCCATGCAGGCGTACACCCATATCGCTTTATTCTGCAGCGCACGATACGCCCCCACTCACACTCTCCCACCTCCCACCTTGCCCTGGTCCCCACCAATGACAAGAGCAAATCTACGCCCTTGCCTCAGGACTGGTAACAATAATGAGTTAAATAGAATTTAGCTAGAAATTAAGATAGAGGAGGTGTAGAGATTCGTACAGATATAAACTTGAAGCAGAACTTTAAATAAACAATATTAGAGACGTGTGGGTGAGGACGATAAAGATGACAGATATCAACTTAGCTCAAGAAGTTAGAAGATGCTTGTATCAATAAACTTGTAATGTTTGTACATCAGTATTCAAGATAACTTCATATCTTACAAATATTCAAGCTCATTGTTTCTTTGTTTTTCTGTCTTCTTCATTATTGTGTCCTTAGCCTGAGTCTCTGCTGCCTGTCAGAAGGAAGCTGTCAAGCCCTGTCCTTCATTCTCAGCTCTCAGTCATCTCATTTGAGAGAGTTGGACCTGAGCAACAATGACCTGCGTGATTCAGGAGTGAAGCAGCTGTGTGGTGGACTGGAGAGTCCATACTCTCAACTGGAGTCTCTCAGGTCAGAATTGATCAATCTCCTTCCTTTGTCTTGAGTGAGATTAACTTTACCATAAAAATAAAAACAGCAAAACTGTACAGTTTTTTTTTTGTGGTCAGATGAATTGTTCTGGTTGTTATTTTGAGCACGGGAAAACTGCTGTAGAGTGATGGCTGTGGTGTGGCCTTGCATTGCCCTTTTCCACTTATCCGGGTCTGGGTCGCGGGGGCAGCATCCCAGTTAGGGAATCCCAGACTGTCCTCTTGATGTGAAGGAGCAGCGGCTCCACTTTGAGTCCCTCCTGGATGTCTGAGCTCACTACCCTATCTCCTGCTCCTATTCCACCATGACAGACCGGTTTAGCATCTGCATCACTGCAGACACCGCTCCGGTTCGCCTGTTGATCTCCCGCTGTGTTGTGGAATGAGAAGATATCTGGGTTATACTGTAGTACTGACATGAGATATTAGTATCGACCTGGCCAGATCTCACTCAGTATGTCTTGGAAATTTTGTAGAAAATAAATCGCCAATATGCACTTGCATTGCTGGAAATGGACAAGTAAAAACATTTAGTAGTAGTAGACCAGTAAGAGGGTTTATAAATCAAAATAAATAAATAGGACTGTTAAACTTTAATAAATAGTCACTTTATCATGGGCACACTTTTTTTAAAAGCTGCTTTTAACTAACAAGAAAGGTGATCATTTTTAATTTCTTCTCTTACAAACATCAGCGACCTAATCTTGGAACTATGCAGGCAAAGAGCATGTCATTTTAGTTTATTCTTGCCTAGTAGTTTAAATCCTGTAAAGGATATTTTAATTTCACCTCTGTAACATTTCATCTACTCTTGTGTGTTTTTAAACCACCCTCCGTTTTGACTTCTGGATCCCAAACAAAAACCTATAACACAGGACGAAATTCACCCTCTAAAAATGGCCGTGGTGAGACGATAAAACCTTCAAAATGTCCCAGAACCTTCAACATGCATTGTGGTGGGAGAGTAATACACACTTCTGATTGACTGAATACCCTCAGCTTTTCAACAACAATTCCGTAGAAATGTACATAGGATCAAAGACTACTATAATGTGTATTGTTGTTATAGGACCTTTTTCTGGTGTAATCTCCTACTAGTGAGTCCTCTTTCTGAGCCTGGTTCTGCTGGAGGTGTCTTTTCTGTCATGCTCTGAACCAGACATCATTCTCCATGCATTCATCTCTTCTGGGCTGGGCTGCTGCTCATTCTTCACCTGTCTTAACAAATCTTTCTTCGATCGGTTCCAGGTGGTTCAGAATGCTTGTGCTAGGCGTCTGACTAAGTCCTCCAAATTCACCCACGTCACCCCGCTACTCTAACAGCTTCAATTCAATATCCTGGTTCTGGTCTATCAGACCCTACATGGACCCAGCAGGTCCCTGAAATCTGGGGATCAGAGCCTCCTGGTTGTGAGGCACACCGGGCTAAAAACCAAAGGAGACAGAGCATTTACTGCTGTGGCCTCCAGTTCTGTGAAACTCTCCTCCTGAGCCCAAGCTCCTTTTTCATGAACTCCTATGACTTAGTTCTGTGCTCTGATGTCTTCTTCTGTTTTTATTATTCTGTTAAAAATGGCTCTCTGACTAGTCACATCTGGTTATATCTGTGAACCACCAAGGGTCAAGTAGTGCTCGCTGCAGAACCACAAAGGTGGAGCTGCACCAGAAGGTGGAGCTGCACCAGGTTCAGCCCCGCCCACACTGTAAAAAAAAAGTAATGTTTACAGTAAAAAACTGGCAGCTGTGGTTGCCAGAATAATTCCGTAAAAAAATACTGTGCACATGTAAAAAATGTTACTGAACAAATCATAATTAGAGGAAATAATACAGATGAAAAGCTATGAGGGGCCGTCTAGGCCATACCTGTCAAGTCTCCCGTTTTGCCCGGGAAACTACCGTATTTTACCCCTCTTTCCCGCCGTCCTCCCGTATTATTATTTTCCCGTAAATCTCCCGTATTATATAGATATTTTTTAAATTTCTCTGCCTCTCCAAACTGATCTGTCTGTAACCTCGCGAGAACTGCCACATGCAGTAGCCCGGGTGGAAGTTCTCGCGAGATTTGTGCAGACCGCGGGAATATAACAGGAAGAAAACAAACGAGAGAGATGGATGTGAGTGAAGAAGGCATTCCTGCCAAAAAACCAAAGAAGTCGTGTAAATATCTGGAAAAATGGGACAGCGAATTTACTTTCCTGAAGAAGAGCAGGATGGGGCATGGTCACGCATTCTGTAAGATTTGTAATTGCGACTTTAGCGTCTCCCACGGGGGGAGGAATGATGTCGGTCAGCATGAAAAATCGACCAAGCACAAACGCTGGCTAGAAGCGCAGAAACATGCCCAGGCAATGTCGGCATTTGTGACTAGGAATACCACAGAGGCTGACCAAGTCATAAATGCTGAGGTTAAAATGGCGATGCTGTGTGCCAAAAACAACATTTCATTCACCTTCTGTGATGACTTCAACAAGTGTGTAGCTGAGATGTTCCCGGACTCTGCTATTGCACGAAAATATTCAGCAGGAAAAACCAAGACTACACAACTCATCAAAGGTAAGATGATTCAAATTAAGTATAAATATTGTGTATGCGCATACATATTTGATAATGTCCAGCAGGCATATTGTCATCTAATTGTTAACATTACTGGGCACTAACTCAACAGGTGCCATAGCAGCAGAGCTAGATGACGAGTTGGCCAAAACATGCAGAGCTCAGCCCTTTTCATTGATGTGTGACGAGTCGAACAACAGAAAAACAGACAAAGAATTTGTCATCCTGACCAGACTCTACGATGAGGCCACTCTGCAGGTCGCTACAAAATTCATGGAGATGCCTATATGCAACGTGGGAAATGCAGAAAATCTGTATGAAAAGCTGAGTGAAGCATTAAGGTAGAGGAGCTGCATTGTGTTGTTGATGTGTAGTAGTTTGCATTTAATTATAACGTTGGGTTTTGTCTGAGACATTTTGTGGCATCTTTTCCTGTTTCCAATAGAAAAAGAGGCATTCCATGGGAGAACCTGATAGCCTTTAACTCTGACAATGCGAGTGTGATGAAAGGCAGACACAACTCTGTCATCAGCAGACTGAAGACCAGCCAGCCCCACGTCCAGGACCTCGGCTGCATCTGCCACCTAACACAGCTGGCCACTGGCTCAGAGCAGCACAGGTACCTGTGGAAGACATCCTGGTTGGGATATACACCCACTTTGATAAAAGGTAAATGTATATAAATAAACAGGCCTGCAGTTGATATTTTTACAAACATACACATACATTTCCAGCCACTAACTAAATAATGTTCTGTATTACAGTGCAAAAAGATGTGAAATCTACAAAGAGTTTGTAGATTTTACTGATTCAGACCACCTGAAGCTCCTCAGGTACTGCAGCACCAGATGGCTNCACACACATATATTCTCCATACACACACATATATTCTCCATACACACACATATATTCTCCATGCACACACATATATTCTTTATACACACACATATATTCTTTATACACTAGGGATGTAACGAGACCCAAAACTCACGAGACGAGACGAGACTGGACATTGAGTTCGCGAGACGAGATTTAATAATAGTTTCAAGAAAACTTCAAAGATCAAATTTATGCAACAAAAAACACTTTTTCCCACACTTTTAGAAGTTTTTCCACAAACTCAACTGATGTCTTTCTTTTTCTGATTTCTTGACTCTTATCAGTAGGGGTATAACGATACTGAAAACTCACAAGATGAGATTTTAATCACATTTTCAAGAACTTTTCAAAGATCAAACTATTGCTACAAATGATTTTTTTTCCTGTCTCTCCTCCTCTCCTGTCTCACCAAAGATTAAAATTTAATTTCAGGTGAAGAGGAGAGGTTTGAACTGCTTAAACAGATTCATGATATTAAACCTACACCTATAAACAACCGGTATCCATTTAATATAGTATAACTATGTTTTTTGACAGTAAAAACTACAGGGCTCTAAACTGACTTTAAAAAGTGCAGAGGACATGTCCGTCACTATGTCCATGTGTTTTCAGTCCTTTACCACTTCTCACCTCTCTGGGACACACAGAAGACGGATGCGTCGCGCACACGCCGTTTTAAAAAGACAAAAACATAATAGTTACTGAGAGTGGCTGCACGGAGAGCGCAACGCAAACGCCGGTCCGTGCGGAGGCGCTAAAGATCGGTGCCGGTTCTATCTCAAGCGCCGCAGCGCGGCATTTACGGCTTTAATACGGTGATTTTCCAAGAAGCATTCAGCCTTGAATAGGCTGCAGAGCGCGTCCTGTGAACCCCTAGACCGCGGCGATTCTGTGGCGCAACGCATCCGTCTGTCTGTTTTCTCCCTACTTTATTTTCTCTCTTCTTGTTGAAAAATAGAATCAGTTCAGTTAAACTTCACTAAATCCTCAAATGATTTGATCATTAATAGAAAATAAATGCAAAACTAAGAAAAGCTTTTCATTTTATATAATAAAATTGTTTAATTCAGTGATAATAGTGTTTCATATAGATTGTTTACAGATGCACACACCTCTCTGTCTCCTCTCCTCTCCTCTCCTCTCCTCTCCTCTCCTCTCCTCTCTCCTCCTCGTGTCAGTCTGTTCTTTATTGAGGGAGGTTTCAGGGTAGGGATCCATGTCTTTCTGCTCCGAGCCACACACCAAGCCCCCAGTTGTTCTTCTTTTACTGTTTCCACAGCAGGCACGCGATTTTCTAACAGGGCGTCTGAGCGCTGCATTTACAGTGATATGAACGGCAGCGTTTTAAGTTTCACTTTCGCTTTAGGTGCAACGTTTTCACTCGCGTGCCCAAATGCAAATAATGACATAATCAGGTCATGCGGGTTCGCGAGATCGAACTTATCTCAACGAGAAATATCGTGGCGTTTTAATATCGCGAGATCTCGTGGCACGAGATCACACATATATTCTCCATACACACACATACATTCTCCATACACACACATATATTCTTTATACACACACATATATTCTTTATACACACACATATATTCTTTATACACACACATATATTCTCCACGCACACACATATATTCTCAACGCACACACATATATTCTCAACGCACACACATATATTCTCAACGCACACACATATATTCTCCACGCACACACATATATTCTCCACGCACACACATATATTCTCCACGCACACACATATATTCTCCACGCACACACATATATTCTCCATGCACACACATATACACACACATATATTCTCCACGCACACACATATATTCTCCATGCACACACATATATTCTCCATACACACACATATATTCTCTATACACACACATATATTCTCCATGCACATGCATATTCTTAACATTCACATCTATATATTTTTATTTCTTATGTTATTTTTTGTCAAACCATAAAGTATCAAAAATCAATCAATCAAAAAATTTTTATTTCATTCAGTAAAAAAAAAAAAACTAAAACTAAAATACACAAAACTGCTAATAAGCATAAAGAATGAAAAGGAACAGAAAGAAGAGGAAAACTCTTATTAATATCTGCCCCTTTAAAAAGAAAATAGTAATATTAAAAAAATAAAAACAAAATAGAATTAAAAAGAAAGGCTTTAAATGAAAATTAGTTTGTTTACTGTCCAAGCCCTTTCGGCAATTAATGTGTAAAAAACAAAAAGCTGAATGTTTACCGCGGTTTACCCAGAACTCAAAAATTATCATTTATATATACATACTCATATATATGCATATACATACCCGTACATCACACATACATAAATCAAACATAGCCCATTAAAGGTCTAAATCATTTCTTTATAAACTTTAAATATAAAGTCTTTTGTCTTCTTTTTAAACTTTTTAATGTTTTGACATTTTTTCATGTCATCACTAATATTGTTCCATAACTGGACTCCTCTTGATGAAACACAATGTAACTTAGCATTAGTTCTAGGGCTGGGACGACGCGTCAACGTAATCGATTACGTCGACACGTAAAATACGTCGACACAAAAAATGTGCGTCGATGCGTCATCGCTTTCAAAACAAACATGGCGCCAGTGAGTAAATCAGTCCACCCGGACTTGTAGTTAAAAAGTATGGGACTATTTTAACAGAAAAGGAAGCGAATCAGTCGTTTGTCGGCTTTGTAAAATGGAAATGGCCGATCATAAAAGCACGACGGTGCACCAGCATCTCAAGCGGCATCCAGGAGCAGCTTCCGCAAATGACAAAACACCGAAAGTGTTCTACTTTTTTACTAACGCTGGTTTTTACTAGGGGCGCAACGGAACGCTGGTTTTTACTAGGGGTACAACGGATTGTCACTGATCCAGATCCCTGTGGATCGCCCTCTATAGTTTGGAACGCATGTGTTCCGGACGACGCAGCGCTCGCTAAATCATCTCCGACACTCTGCTTATCTGCTTGCGTGCTCTGAATCTGCAAATAATTCCCCTCTGAGAAAGACGTTCGTTTTGCCATCACGTGTAGAGGTTCAGGCTGTTGGAGTCGGTCGTTTTAGTACACCAGAACAAAGATCCCCGATCAGTATCTGGTCAAGTCTGTTGCGCGCCCGCGGAGCAGCTGATTCCTCTGTCTCTCTCTGTCAGCTAGAATAAATAGACAGATAGACAAACCAGACTCATCTATTTCTGTCTAAGATAACGTAGTATGTTGGGCTTTTATATGAGCTAATGGACGTTAATATAACCGGAGTTCTAGCAGGAGGCTCAGAGCAGCGCCTGGAGCGTCACGCCCCTCCGCCCAGCTGTGACCGCAGGGAGAGACTAGCTTCACAGAAACAGGTCTGTGACCCCGGAGATTTGCATTTAAGTCCATCTCCCCCATTAATTAGTTTTAATATGATTCAATATTATTATTATTATTACTATTATTATTTATTGGTTAATATAGCCCTTTACAACAGTCAACTAGACAGCCAAAGTGCTTTACAAGCCTAAGTAAAAGCATAAATACATATAAAAGAATGCATTAAAAACAAACAAAACTAAGAATTAAAAGGAATCAGAAAACTGGAATAAAAGTCACCACTACGGAGTGTTAAAAGCGTTCCTGAATGAAAACGTTTTAAGATTGAATTTAAAAAGGCCCAGGTCAGTGACTAGTCGTAGGTCCAATGGAAGCTGGTTCCAGAGTCGGGGTGCCGCCACAGAGAAAGCCCAGTCACCCCAGTGTTTATATCTGGTCCTCAGAACTTTTAGAAGAAACTGGAATGAAAATTGTATTGAAGCATTGGATTGACATCTTGAGTTAAATGTTGTACTACTACAAACTTTATTTTCAAGTTTTTTATTAAAATGTGTTCAAATGAAGAAATTTGTGTTTATTTCATTTAGATACTTAAAATAGCAAATGTCAAATTACTATACAAGTCAAATAATGGGGAAATAATCGGTAATCGAATCGAATCAAAATCGAATCGAATAGAAAAATGAATCGTTAGATGAATCGATGCATCGAAAAAATAATCGCTAGATTAATCGATTACAAAAATAATCGTTTTGCCCAGCCCTAATTAGTTCGTACGGCTGGCTTCATAAACATGTTTGTTCCTCTCAAACCAAATCTACTCTCCCTGAATTGGAAAAGCTTTTGGATACTGCCCGGTAATTGTTGATTTTTGATTTTGAACATAAACTGAAGTATTTTGAAGTCAACTAGATCTTCAAATTTCAATATGTTTAATTTAATAAATAGAGCATTTGTTGGTTCTGTGTAAGATGATCTAGTAATAATTCTTATGGCCTTTTTTTGAAGAAGAAATATAGAATTGATTGTTGTCCTGTATGTGCTCCCTCAGACTTCAACACAATAAGTCATGTATGGGAGAATGAAGGAGCTGTACAAGATGTATAATGATGACTGGTTTAAGAAATATTTGACTTTGTTAAGTATTGAAATTGATTTTGATATTTTTGAGTTGATATATTTGATATGCTTCTTCCAACTCAGTTTTTCATCAATCAGGACACCAAGGAATTTAATTTCAGCCACTCTTTCAATTTCTATATGATTTATTGTGAGTTTCTTATTGGTGATGGTTGATCTATTGCCAAATATTATGAACTTTGTTTTATTTAAATTCAGTGTTAATTTATTGGAGGCAAACCAATCCTTAAATTTATTAATTTCATTTCCAACTGCATCCAAAAGCTCCTCCAAGTTGTCACCACAACAAATTAAACTTGTGTCGTCAGCAAACAAAATTGTTTTTAACAAACTGGACACCTCACAAATATTATTAATATATAAAATAAACAATAACGGTCCCAAAACTGAACCTTGAGGACTCCAAACCCTATTTTCATTAATTTAGATTTGACCTGATTTATTTCTACATACTGTTCTCTATCACTCAGATAACTAGCCAA
>SSNR01000255.1:638797-648990 GCA_006937965.1 Callopanchax toddi | reverse complement strand
CACATATATTCTTTATACACACACATATATTCCCCATACACACACATATATTCTCCATGCACACACATATATTCTTTATACACACACATATATTCTTTATACACACACATATATTCTTTATACACACACATATATTCTTTATACACACACATATATTCTCCATACACACACATATATTCTCCATGCACACACATATATTCTCCATACACACACACATATATTCTCCATACACACACATATATTCTCCATACACACACATATATTCTCCATACACACACATATTCTTTATACACACACATATATTCTTTATACACACACATATATTCTTTATACACACACATATTACACACACATATATTCTCCATACACACGCATATATTCTCCATACACACACATATATTCTCCATACACACACATATATTCTCCATACACACACATATTCTTTATGCACACACATATATTCTTTATACACACACATATATTCTTTATACACACACATATATTCTTTATACACACACATATATTCTCCATACACACGCATATATTCTCCACACACACACACATATATTCTTTATACACACACATATATTCTCCACACACACACACATATATTCTTTATACACACACATATATTCTCCACATACACACATATATTCTTTATACACACACATATATTCTCCACACACACACATATATTCTTTATACACACACATATATTCTCAATGCACACACATATATTCTTTATGCACACACATATATTCTTTATGCACACACATATATTCTTTATGCACACACATATTCTTTATGCACACACATATATTCTTTATACACACACATATATTCTCCATGCACACACATATATTCTTTATACACACATATATTCTTTATACACACACATATTCTTTATACACACACACATATATTCTTTATACACACACATATATTCTTTATACACACACATTTATTCTCCATACACACACATATATTCTCCATGCACACACATATATTCTCCATACACACACATATATTCTCCATACACACNGCATTCTGTAAGATTTGTAATTGCGACTTTAGCGTCTCCCACGGGGGGAGGAATGATGTCGGTCAGCATGAAAAATCGACCAAGCACAAACGCTGGCTAGAAGCGCAGAAACATGCCCAGGCAATGTCGGCATTTGTGACTAGGAATACCACAGAGGCTGACCAAGTCATAAATGCTGAGGTTAAAATGGCGATGCTGTGTGCCAAAAACAACATTTCATTCACCTTCTGTGATGACTTCAACAAGTGTGTAGCTGAGATGTTCCCGGACTCTGCTATTGCACGAAAATATTCAGCAGGAAAAACCAAGACTACACAACTCATCAAAGGTAAGATGATTCAAATTAAGTATAAATATTGTGTATGCGCATACATATTTGATAATGTCCAGCAGGCATATTGTCATCTAATTGTTAACATTACTGGGCACTAACTCAACAGGTGCCATAGCAGCAGAGCTAGATGACGAGTTGGCCAAAACATGCAGAGCTCAGCCCTTTTCATTGATGTGTGACGAGTCGAACAACAGAAAAACAGACAAAGAATTTGTCATCCTGACCAGACTCTACGATGAGGCCACTCTGCAGGTCGCTACAAAATTCATGGAGATGCCTATATGCAACGTGGGAAATGCAGAAAATCTGTATGAAAAGCTGAGTGAAGCATTAAGGTAGAGGAGCTGCATTGTGTTGTTGATGTGTAGTAGTTTGCATTTAATTATAACGTTGGGTTTTGTCTGAGACATTTTGTGGCATCTTTTCCTGTTTCCAATAGAAAAAGAGGCATTCCATGGGAGAACCTGATAGCCTTTAACTCTGACAATGCGAGTGTGATGAAAGGCAGACACAACTCTGTCATCAGCAGACTGAAGACCAGCCAGCCCCACGTCCAGGACCTCGGCTGCATCTGCCACCTAACACAGCTGGCCACTGGCTCAGAGCAGCACAGGTACCTGTGGAAGACATCCTGGTTGGGATATACACCCACTTTGATAAAAGGTAAATGTATATAAATAAACAGGCCTGCAGTTGATATTTTTACAAACATACACATACATTTCCAGCCACTAACTAAATAATGTTCTGTATTACAGTGCAAAAAGATGTGAAATCTACAAAGAGTTTGTAGATTTTACTGATTCAGACCACCTGAAGCTCCTCAGGTACTGCAGCACCAGATGGCTGAGTCTGTTAACCTGCATCCAGAGAGTGTTGAACCAGTGGGATGCACTACAGGTAAGGATGGCAACTTCAGGAGATACATTCAGTTTACTATGCTATGTTTTCCTTTTAATAATGAATTGCCACCCTGTGTCCCTATGTACTCTAGGCCTACTTTAACAGCCATGAGGAGGTGGAGAGGAGTGCCAAAGTGCATGATCTAGCCAGCCATCTGCGCGATCCAGTAGTGAAGATCTACTTCATGTTCCTGACCGCTGCTCTTAAACCTTTATCAGAATTTAATATTGCCTTCCAGGTGGGTGTCAATGTTATTGAATGTATGTGTGAATAATAATCAGTTATAATTAAATGTGATTTTGGTAATTGTAGCATTCTTAATTCACTGTTTTTTTGTTGTGATCAATGATATTTCCTGCAGTCAGAGGGAGTACAAATCCACAGACTTGAAGAGGAGATGTGCAGGCTGATCAGGAGGATCCTGGGATACCTCATACCAGCCAGGGCCATCGTGGGTGTACCGCTCAGGGAGGTGGAGTATGGCAAAGGACATCAGTTGGCTGATGAAGAGCTCTTTATTGGAGCAGACACAAAGGCCTTCATGAAAAGTGCAGAGCTTCCTGTGTCTGCTGAGAAGAAAATCTTTCAGTGAGTATATTACCCAGCAGTTATATAATTAGAATCTTTTGACAGTATGAGGGAATAGGCTGTAGTGTGCCTAAAATGTTGCCACTAATGCAGTTTTATGCTGTTGTAGAACTGTGAGAAGATTCTATGAAGCAACGCTTCAGAAGATGTTCTCCTCCTTTCCCCTCCACCATCCGCTCCTGAGGGACTTGAAAGTGCTGGACCCTGCTGCTCGCCTCGACATTACTCCAGGGACAGGTAGATGTTAGGGGCAGTTCCCCATTGATAGAATTAGTTAAATACTGCATAATGTAGAACTGCACTGTTCAAACACTTGCTTTATTTCACAGTGGAAAGGCTAGGGGCCCTGTTCCCTCAGTTGAGCTTGAGTGAAGATAGGCTGAGAGAGGAACTCATTGACTACCAGGTGACAGATAGCAATCAACTCCCCCAAGAAGACAAACTTGACAGATTCTGGGGTCTGCTAGGGAAGGATATGAGGTTCAGTGAGCTGCCAAGATTAATGAAGGCTTTACTCTGCATTCCCCACAGCAATGCCAGTTCTGAAAGGGTGTTTAGTATGGTGAGAAAGATTGTTACAGAGAATAGGATGTCATTAGACAACAGCACAGTTTGTGCTTTACTGTCATGTAAAATCAACCACTCTGGACCAGCTTACAAATACACTCCATCCACAAAAGTATTAAAGAATGCAAAATCTGCAACACATTTGTATAATCAGTCATTATTGAATGTCAGAGAGGCACATGAGTGAACATGATAGATTAAAAGAAAATGTGCAATGAAAATAACATGTAAATGTTTAACTTAAAGACAAGCAATGTGAGATAAACAGTAAATATGTAATGTGTTGATTACTATATAAACTGAAAAATTTCAAATCAATAAATGTGCTTCATTTACCCATTTGTGTTTTCATTTAGGCTGTTTTATAACATAACAATGTTCACAGCATTTCAATGTCAACAAAGGTAGGCCTATCAAATTCTGATCAACTAATTGTAGTTAGTAAGTGGTTGACAAGTGGTTATTTTAGATTTCTTGAACACGTTATGTATCTTAAAATGTAAGACACTGGAGCTTGGTTGTGGTGGTGGGTTGGCTCACGGCGGGTGTTGGAAAATTTCCCTTATTTTCAAATCCAAAACTTGACAGGTATGGTGCACACGCGTGCAGAGGTGGGGCTATAGGAAGCAGGAGGGGGAGAATGGATGATTCAGGAAGGGCCGTGCTACGTTGGATTTAAAAAATGCTCTCCTGCTGAAAAACTCCACACAGCTGCTTTAATGTCACAGTGGTGGAGCGAGTGCAGTCCTGTAGATTCCTGGTCCTCCATGTTTCCAAGGACTCAGCTGGTCACCAAACACCACACAACTGGTTTGGAGAGCCCAGCAGAGGCTGTACTTCCTCAGAGTGCTCAGGAGGAATAACATGGAGAGGAAACTGCTGGTGGCGTTCTACCAGAGCCTAGTATACTAGACCGTCACTTCTGCTCTGCACACTTTGGTCTAGACACGCTCCATTGGAACCTCAGCAGCCCACTGATTGGTCCGCTCAGTCTTTTACCGGGCCAATCACAACGCTCTAACGGGTTAGTGGGCGGGATTTGCCGATGATGTCAGAGCTCTGACTGAATTTAAACAACATGGCGGCAGCTCAGGAACGGCGTTTGTTAGAAACGTCTTTGTCATCAATTTTGGACGATTTAGATTTGGGCTTTTCTCTAAGACGTGAACAGATAGAGGCACTTAAGGCTTTTATTTTGAAAGAGGATTTATTACACGCTTTGCCGACGGGATACGGTAAAAGTTTAATTTACCAGCTGGTTCTGGTTGTTGCTAAATGGCTCTGATTGGTCCTAGTGCTATCCAATAGCATGTGAAGATGGTTTGATTGACAACCGTTGATCCCGCCCCATGAATGAGTCGTTTCAGTGGACCGTGGCCAGACTATATATCCACAGTCTGGTCTACCAGGCTAGTCCTACCAGGAAACCATGGAGAGCATCCTCCAGTTCTGCATCTCAGTGGGTTTACTGGCTGCTCTGCTGCAGATAGAAAGGCCCTGCAGAGAGTCATCAAATCTGCAGAAAACAGCACTGACTTCTGCAGGAAGATCTCACCACCTCCAGCTACATCAGCAGAGACTAAACATNCCGCTGACTGGACCGGTTCATAACACCGCCAGTCCAGCGGTGTACTAGGCCTACTGGTAACCAGTGGTCAGCGCTGTGCTGGACAAGCGGTGGAAGCTGTGAGCCGGCCGGTCGCGCACCGGACCAGCTGATATTTAAGGCTGAAATACACCAGCGATCAGCGCTGCGCCACGT
The DNA here is from genome assembly GCA_006937965.1 of Callopanchax toddi. NCBI lineage: Eukaryota > Metazoa > Chordata > Actinopteri > Cyprinodontiformes > Nothobranchiidae > Callopanchax > Callopanchax toddi. The sequence continues at coordinate 643,794 of SSNR01000255.1, read as the reverse complement.
CGCGCCGTTACTTTGAATATAAACCGTTGTAGTCCGTCAGATCACTCAGTGTAGACTACTAGTGATCAGCACGGCGCTCCACAAGCGGTGGAAGCTGTCAGCCGGCCGGTCGCGCACCGAACCGGCTGACAGCTACGTGTAATCAGAGCTGTGCTGGGCTGACGGTGGTCATCGGTTCCGGTCGAGTAGCTCGTGAAATGAGCAGGTCGTTTTAATTTGCACTTCCTGTTGCAGCGGGGTCAGATAAATAGCGCTCTAAAAGGTGATGCCGGTTTCATAACACCGCTATGGCCATCAGCTGTTTGTTTTGTCTCGGCGTCATGCGTAGGTCACGTGATCACTTCCTGAAAGTGAGGCGCTCTGAGCCTCACAGAGCTGCTCAGTGACACACAAACACCGCGAGGAGACCAGCTCAGCACACACACTGCAGCGGCAGACTGCAGGCAGAAACGGTCAAGGGATTAAAAATGCGATTAACGCGATTAAAAAAAATAACGCGTTAATTAGGGCTGTAATTAATTAATCGTAATTAACGCGCTAATCTGACACCTCTAATATTTAGTTAAAAGCAGTTTTAAATAATTGGGTCTTCAACTGCTTTTTAAAGGAGTCCAGACTGTCTATACAGCGTAAAACTAAAGGAAGGTCATTCCAAAGTCGCGGTGCAACAGACTGGAAGGAGCGATCACCTCGACTTTTAAATCTGGTCCTTGGAACTGTTAGGAGATTCTGGTCTGTGGACCTGAGAGCTCGGGTTGGAGCGTACGGCTTTATCAGTTCAGTAACATAAACAGGAGCTTGACCATGTAGGGCCCTGAAAGTTAGAGTCAGGATTTTAAAATGAACTCTACATTTAATAGGTAACCAGTGCAGAGACTTCAGAATAGGAGTGATGTGATCTTTTCTGTTTGCTCCAGTGAGGAGCCTCGCTGCAGAGTTCTGGACCAGCTGAAGGCGGTCAAGGGCTTTTTGGTTCAAACATGTGAAAAGTGTGTTACAGTAATCTAGACGGGAGGAGATAAAAGCATGAAGAACCATTTCCAGTTCAGGTTTTGACACCAACTTTCTCAGTTTGGAAATATTTCTCAGATGATAAAAACAGTTTCTGACCAGCTGTTTTGAGTGACCTTCAAGAGACATTGATTGGTCGAAAATAACACCCAGATTCCTCAGGTTTGACTTTACAGCAGAACTTAAATGTCCAATATGTTGACTGATCAGAGGGACCATCCTATCAGGGGCAACAATCAGACATTCAGTCTTTTCAGGGTTTAACTGAAGGAAGTTATTTTCTAACCAGTTAGTAATAGCTGACAGACACTCCAGTAGTTCAGACAGTTTGTAGAACTCTGAGTCCTTGAAGGAGCAGTACAGCTGAATGTCATCTGCATAAAGGTGGTAGGAGACATTGTGACATCTATTAATGATCTGTCCAAGAGGATGGATATATAGTAAAAACAGGAGTGGACCCAGAACAGAGCCTTGGGGTACCCCACAGAACAGATCTGTAGTATCTGACATGATGTTGTTTATATGGACACTGAAACTTCTGTTTGAGAGGTACGATCGGAACCAGTCTAAAACTGTTCCAGAGATCCCCCCCAAGTCACGGAGTCTGTTCATTAAGGTGCTGTGATCAACAGAAAGGTCCAACAAAACTAAGACTGTAAACTCCCCAGAGTCTGCTGCCATCATGTCACTGGATACTTTGAGTAAAGCTGTTTCTGTTGAATGTTTTTTACGGAAACCAGATTGGAATTTATCAAAAATGTTGTGTTGTTCCAGAAAAGAGACCAGCTGATCAGCCACAACTCTTTCTAAGAGTTTAGAGATATAGCTCAGTTTGGAAATGGGCCTGTAGTTATTTGGTTGAGAGGAGTCCAGACTGGGTTTTTTAAGGATGGGTTCAATAACAGCGTGTTTAAAGATGGAGGGGACGGAGCCGGTTTGGAGGGATAGATTGATAAAATCAACAATGCATGGGCCAACTAGGTCAAAAGCTTTAAGAAGCAAAGAGGTTGGGAGAATATCAACTGGGCTTGAAGATTTTTTCATGTTTTTAAGAATGAGACAGATGTTCTGAAAATGAACAGGTGTGAAGAAGGACCAGGTATGGGAAGGAGGAGGGTGGATGGGAGAACAGGGAGCAGATGGGGGTGAGAAACCTGACCTGATGTTTCTAATTTTGTTCTCAAAGAATGAAAGGAAGTTGTTACAATCAGACCTTGAGAACACAGGGATTTGGGGCGTTTTAGGTGAAACTATCTGATTGATCGTGTCAAACAGAACTTTGGAGTTTTTATTTGAGGAAATTAGTTGAGAGAAGTAAACAGCTCTGGAGTTTTTAACCATTTCATTTAAAGATGTTATCAATTCCTTAAGGTACAGTCGGTGAATTTCCATTCTTGTTGATTTCCAAAGCCTCTCAGCTTTACGGCATGTCCTTCTGAGATTATAAATATGTTCGTTCATCCAGGGACTGTTCCTTCTATGAGATACCNTCTGAGACATTTTGTGGCATCTTTTCCTGTTTCCAATAGAAAAAGAGGCATTCCATGGGAGAACCTGATAGCCTTTAACTCTGACAATGCAAGTGTGATGAAAGGCAGACACAACTCTGTCATCAGCAGACTGAAGACCAGCCAGCCCCACGTCCAGGACCTCGGCTGCATCTGCCACCTAACACAGCTGGCCACTGGCTGTGCCATCAGAGCAGCACAGGTACCTGTGGAAGACATCCTGGTTGGGATATACACCCACTTTGATAAAAGGTAAATGTATATAAATAAACAGGCCTGCAGTTGATATTTTTACGAACATACACATACATTTCCAGCCACTAACTAAATAATGTTCTGTATTACAGTGCAAAAAGATGTGAAATCTACAAAGAGTTTGTAGATTTTACTGATTCAGACCACCTGAAGCTCCTCAGGTACTGCAGCACCAGATGGCTGAGTCTGTTAACCTGCATCCAGAGAGTGTTGAACCAGTGGGATGCACTACAGGTAAGGATGGCAACTTCAGGAGATACATTCAGTTTACTATGCTATGTTTTCCTTTTAATAATGAATTGCCACCCTGTGTCCCTATGTACTCTAGGCCTACTTTAACAGCCATGAGGAGGTGGAGAGGAGTGCCAAAGTGCATGATCTAGCCAGCCATCTGCGCGATCCAGTAGTGAAGATCTACTTCATGTTCCTGACCGCTGCTCTTAAACCTTTATCAGAATTTAATATTGCCTTCCAGGTGGGTGTCAATGTTATTGAATGTATGTGTGAATAATAATCAGTTATAATTAAATGTGATTTTGGTAATTGTAGCATTCTTAATTCACTGTTTTTTTGTTGTGATCAATGATATTTCCTGCAGTCAGAGGGAGTACAAATCCACAGACTTGAAGAGGAGATGTGCAGGCTGATCAGGAGGATCCTGGGATACCTCATACCAGCCAGGGCCATCGTGGGTGTACCGCTCAGGGAGGTGGAGTATGGCAAAGGACATCAGTTGGCTGATGAAGAGCTCTTTATTGGAGCAGACACAAAGGCCTTCATGAAAAGTGCAGAGCTTCCTGTGTCTGCTGAGAAGAAAATCTTTCAGTGAGTATATTACCCAGCAGTTATATAATTAGAATCTTTTGACAGTATGAGGGAATAGGCTGTAGTGTGCCTAAAATGTTGCCACTAATGCAGTTTTATGCTGTTGTAGAACTGTGAGAAGATTCTATGAAGCAACGCTTCAGAAGATGTTCTCCTCCTTTCCCCTCCACCATCCGCTCCTGAGGGACTTGAAAGTGCTGGACCCTGCTGCTCGCCTCGACATTACTCCAGGGACAGGTAGATGTTAGGGGCAGTTCCCCATTGATAGAATTAGTTAAATACTGCATAATGTAGAACTGCACTGTTCAAACACTTGCTTTATTTCACAGTGGAAAGGCTAGGGGCCCTGTTCCCTCAGTTGAGCTTGAGTGAAGATAGGCTGAGAGAGGAACTCATTGACTACCAGGTGACAGATAGCAATCAACTCCCCCAAGAAGACAAACTTGACAGATTCTGGGGTCTGCTAGGGAAGGATATGAGGTTCAGTGAGCTGCCAAGATTAATGAAGGCTTTACTCTGCATTCCCCACAGCAATGCCAGTTCTGAAAGGGTGTTCAGTATGGTGAGAAAGATTGTTACAGAGAATAGGATGTCATTAGACAACAGCACAGTTTGTGCTTTACTGTCATGTAAAATCAACCACTCTGGACCAGCTTACAAATACACTCCATCCACAAAAGTATTAAAGAATGCAAAATCTGCAACACATTTGTATAATCAGTCATTATTGAATGTCAGAGAGCCACATGAGTGAACATGATAGATTAAAAGAAAATGTGCAATGAAAATAACATGTAAATGTTTAACTTAAAGACAAGCAATGTGAGATAAACAGTAAATATGTAATGTGTTGATTACTATATAAACTGAAAAATTTCAAATCAATAAATGTGCTTCATTTACCCTTTTGTGTTTTCATTTAGGCTGTTTTATAACATAACAATGTTCACAGCATTTCAATGTCAACAAAGGTAGGCCTATCAAATTCTGATCAACTAATTGTAGTTAGTAAGTGGTTGACAAGTGGTTATTTTAGATTTCTTGAACACGTTATGTATCTTAAAATGTAAGACACTGGAGCTTGGTTGTGGTGGTGGGTTGGCTCACGGCGGGTGTTGGAAAATTTCCCTTATTTTCAAATCCAAAACTTGACAGGTATGGTCTAGGCCATAATTCATTTAGTTACTCTCACATACATATATTCTCCTCACACATGCATACATTCTTCTTACACATATATTCATTGTTTTCCATACACACACATATATTCTCCACGCACACACATATATTCTTTATACACACACATATATTCTCAATGCACACACATATATTCTTTATGCACACACATATATTCTTTATGCACACACATATATTCTTTATGCACACACATATATTCTC
>SSNR01000255.1:537475-637732 GCA_006937965.1 Callopanchax toddi | reverse complement strand
CACACACATATATTCTTTATACACACACATATATTCTCCATGCACACACATATATTCTTTATACACACATATATTCTTTATACACACACATATTCTTTATACACACACATATATTCTTTATACACACACATATATTCTTTATACACACACATTTATTCTCCATACACACACATATATTCTCCATGCACACACATATATTCTCCATGCACACACATATATTCTCCATGCACACACATATATTCTTTATGCACACACATATATTCTTTATGCACACACATATATTCTCCATACACACACATATATTCTTTATGCACACACATATATTCTCCACGCACACACATATATTCTTTATACACACACATATATTCTTTATACACACACATATATTCCCCATACACACACATATATTCTCCATGCACACACATATATTCTTTATACACACACATATTCTTTATACACACACACATATATTCTTTATACACACACATATATTCTTTATACACACACATTTATTCTCCATACACACACATATATTCTCCATGCACACACATATATTCTCCATACACACACATATATTCTCCATACACACACATATATTCTCCATACACACACATATATTCTCCATACACACACATATATTCTCCATACACACACATATATTCTCCATACACACACATATATTCTCCATACACACACATATATTCTCAATGCACACAGATATATTCTCCATGCACACACATATATTCTCCATACACACACATATATTCTCAATGCACACAGATATATTCTCCGTGCACACACATATATCCTCCATACACACACATATATTCTCAATGCACACAGATATATTCTCCGTGCACACGCATATTCTTAACATTCACATCTATATATTTTTATTTCTTGTTATTTTTTGTCAAACCATAAAGTATGTATGTATGTGCAAGTGAGAATATATGTGTGTGAGAGAAAGTATAGTAGAAACGGAAGGAGTTTAGTGGAAACGGAAGGCAGTCCGTCGTACTGCCCTGTGATTGGCTGAGAGGACCGAGGGTCTTTCCCAGGAGAGACACCTGCTCATCATGGACGGCAGAGAGGAGCTGCACGGTGCACCACATGAAATGGTCACATCTTTGATTGTGTCTGGAGCAAAAAAGGATACGCTCAGCTGTCCCTAATATGACTCAAAGCAGGGTTAAAAACAAGATTAAAGAACTTTTCAGACCGACTACTGTTTAGGCCAGTCCAGCGCCATAGAGAAACAGAGTTCGGACACTTCCATTGGCTCCAATAGAAAGAATGGAATGCGGAAGTAACGTCGGTCATGGAGCTCTCAATAGTTCCAAACAAAGCCCAGACGCCAATAGTTCCACCACAGAGCGCTGTTCATTATCGCTGTTTCGGAGCTATTTTCTAATGTAAGTTGATGAAATGACAACATTTTTGACACTGTGAAGCGTTAGCTGACTACTCTGTACCAAAATAAGTCAGTAGTGATTTTTCTTGTAGCCAGTTTTAGTAAATTAATCGTGTCAACCGGCTAGTAATCTGTTTAGCTGAAGCTAGCTTGTTGTTAGCGGCAGGTCTGTGTGTTACACTGGCCCCTTTCTGTCTAATTTAGCTTTGTAAATATCCAGAACTTTTTGAAATATTTATCTTTAGAGTTTGATCAATTGTTTGGTGATTTTCTGGATTTAAATAAGTTCTAATCAGACACAAACATGTACGTGTAAACTTTAGGCTCCAACTCAAAGGAAAGTTTTTAACTTGTTGCTGTCAGGTCTTTACCTCTTTTAAAATCGTTATTAAATTATCTCAACTACATAAAAAGCATTTAGCATTTAATGGGTTAGTGGTTGACTGGTTCATGTCCAGTTTAATTGTTACTTTGACCTCTTGATCCTTTACAGACATAAATGTCTGCATAATGGTGATATTATCAGTGAAGAAAAATGTGATTTTGAACATGAGTTAATTATGGATTGTTTTTCAGTAAAACCACACGANATATTCTCCACGCACACACATATATTCTCCACGCACACACATATATTCTCCACGCACACACATATATTCTCCACGCACACACATATATTCTCCACGCACACACATATATTCTCCACGCACACACATATATTCTCCACGCACACACATATATTCTCCACGCACACACATATATTCTCCACGCACACACATATATTCTCCACGCACACACATATATTCTCCACGCACACACATACATTCTCCACGCACACACATACATTCTCCACGCACACACATATATTCTCCATACACACACATATATTCTCCATACACACACATATATTCTCCATGCACACACACATATATTCTCCACACATATATTCTCCATACACACACACATATATTCTCCACACATATATTCTACATGCACACGCATATTCTTAACATTCACATCTATATATTTTTATTTCTTATGTTATTTTTTGTCAAACCATAAAGTATGTATGTATGTGCAGGTGAGAATATATTTGTGTGAGAGAAAGTATAGTAGAAACGGAAGGAGTTTAGTGGAAACGGAAGGCAGTCCGTCTTACTGCCCTGTGATTGGCTGAGAGGACCGAGGGTCTTTCCCAGGAGAGACACCTGCTCATCATGGACGGCAGAGAGGAGCTGTACGGTCGGTGCACCACATGAAATGGTCACATCTTTGACTCTGTGTCTGGAGCAAAAAAGGATACGCTCAGCTGTCCCTAATGTGACTCAAAGCAGGGTTAAAAACAAGATGAAAGAACTTTTCAGACCGACTACTGTTTAGGCCAGTCGGGCCGAACCGGGCCAGGAGGCAAAACCGGAGGCTTCCAGCAGCATCCTCCGATATCAGACTCGGAAACACTTCGACAACTGGAGCTCCAGAGTCCAGACCAAAACAAGGTAAGGAATATATCGAGTCTAAACGTTGTTGTTAGCAGCTTTTAGTATCAAGTTTAGTAAAGCTAGCAGTTCGCAAATAAGATGTTTACATCCCATAATAACCAGCGTCCAGATCAGTCTGACGGGAAACCAACACGGTAGAAAATTATCGTTTTAAATGAGTTTAGTTTCACCCTGATAATTTAATTATACGGTGTAATTTCTGCTCCGGTGTTCTGTTAGAACTCCCGGTCCTCCGCCGTCCGGTCCTCACTCCAAGCAGCTTGGTGCTCAGGTCAGCTGGTCCAGCGCAGTGCTAACACAGCGGATGGATATTCTGCTCAGTGAACTCCTTTTGTGATGGCTATTTCGGATCCGTTTATCACGTCTGGTACTGAGACCTGGGGCCACACAGTGCCTCAAAGTCTTTTATAGGTTTTTATAAACGAACTTTATCCTGTTAATAGAACAGGCTGCATGGTACAGGGGGAGGTAATAAGGATAATATTCCACACAGCACAAACACTGAATCTTCAGCTTTTAGGTCAAAGAAAAATAAGGAAAAAAAAAAAAAAACAGATCATGTTTCAAAAGATACATGTAACTTAACCAAAAGAAATGCAGTGAAGTTGAACCAGTCAGTATTTTAATTGAGATGTTTTTGTTTATTCTTTTCAGTACCTGCTCCTCTATGCATAACTGCTGTCTGTATGGCAGGCCTAATTATCATATAATTGTTAGAAAGGATCTTCAAAGAAGATACATTTCCAATATGTTGAATTTACTGTTTAATTTTTTGGCAAGATGTAAATTTCAACCACCCAGAATGCAGAAAACATTTTCTTCTTTGGTCAAATATTCCTCTCCTCCCTTTTCACACACACAATAAAAGCTTGCTTAGAACTTTAATATCAGTAATGTTGGTCGTACCCTGAAGTACAACTTGTGAATTTTTTTAAAGCTAATTTCATTTGCTTAAAAATTTGTGTTTTTTTTTCTTTGACTCATCCATGTTGTTACTTGTGTACAACTCTCCAATATTACTTTTACTTTTTATCACTACTCAAACTAATCACCAGACACAGACCGGGGAGACAGCACCAAACTGCTCCCCTGACTGTCTGACTGAAACAGCCTTTTATGCTGCAGTGGTGATTGGGTGATGAGGCACAGCTGTGGAGCTCTGGGCGTGCCTCTGGTGCTGGAACTGCAGGCAGGGGGAGAAACAGGGCTGATGGCTGCAGCAGGAGCTGGTGACCCTGCAGCAGTGAACAGCCACAAATTACGGGGACCGTAACAGTGACGTAAACCAAACTTTTTTTATTTTAACCTAAAACTCACTTTACTGAAAAGTCACTTATTCAAATATTCTCAATTAAGGTTTCAGGATGGACTGAGAACTTAGAGTTTTGGCCCCTCCTGTGCTGGTCACCATCAACCCTAGCTGACCTGGTCTCTTCACTGTCCTCCTGTCTCCAGTTGACAGTAAAAGTCGTTTTGAGGAAACAGCGATTCTATTCTGGAGAGACCATCTTTCAGATGCAATTGGTAAATATGGATAAGTGCTTCTTGTTCTCACTGAAGTAACAGCTTCTAGTTTGTTAGTTGGAGTTGTGATGTGCCGTTTAGATTTGTTATCTAATTTTTTACAAATTGCATTTTTTTGAGGAAGAGGGACCCCAGAAACTGGGAATGATTCTCACCTTCTCCACTGGTGCCAGTACTGTTCCAGCAATCAGCTTCTCTCCTCAACCCAACCCCTCTCTTCACCAAGAGCTGGACTTGAGAACCACAGCTAAACTGCCCATTTCAAACACCTGCATCAATTGTTTGAAACTGCCACTGAACATCTCATACAAAGACTTTCAAGGAAATATGGACTTTGCGTAGGGATGCACTGAAATTTCACCACTGAAACACCTAAATCACTGAAACAACATGCCGAAATGTTTGATTTCGCGAGCAAATTGCACAGCCAGCACACGATCAAAGGACAAGAGCCAGCATGTCTGCGGTGTGGACTTATTTCACTATCTCTGCTCGTGATTTTGAGCTGGTTCGGACCACAACGAGCCTTCCCCACAGCGGCTTATTTTAATTTGCTCCTGCTGAAGAGCGTTGGATCAGCGCACTAGAACAGCACGCAGCTCCAAGTAACAGGTGGCATACGTGCACGTGACCTGGTTTACAGCCCTCAAGCCCCACTGAACAGAAACTGAACATCACCTGTAAGATCATGTTGGGCTGCTTCAACGTTTTTCCGTCCCAGTCCAGCCCTGAGTGGACCCGAGTCAGACCAGAACCAGAGTGTTGTTTTTTGTTTTTTCTCCCTGTCGCTGCTGCATGCTGCTGTCACATCTTCAGATAGGGGCTCTTCCAAGTTACAGACTGTCATGAACCGTGGTGAGGTGGACCCGATGGCGCAGAGAAGCAGGAGGCAGGAGACGGAGGTACAAAATCCAAAGGTGCGTTTTATTAAGAACTAAACTATGACTTGACTGACAACTAACTATGAACAGACTGTGACCATGACAAGAACCAGAACAACTATGACCAACAGAACAGATGAACCCAGGACGAGACAAGAAACAGAAGGGCTTAAATACTGTGGGTGAAAATCAATGAAACAAGAAACACCTGATGTCAATTAACACATGAGGGAGGGGCGAAAACAGGAGTAAGGAACAGACATGAACCAACAAGACAAGACAGACAGGGGAATCATGACATAACCCTTCCCACAAGGGGCGGATCCCAGACGCCCCAACAGGAACCAGGCAGGGAGGGAGGAGGGGGACCAGGCAGGAGGGCCGAAAACAGCCCGGCATGACGGGGCTCAGGGGGGCAGCCCGGAGGCAGCCCGGCGTGACGGGGCTCAGGGGGGCGGCCCGGCGTGACGGGGCTCAGGTGGGTCCGGCTCTGGATCAGGGAGGCCCGGGTCCGGCTCTGGATCTTCAGGACAGGACGCGGGACCCTCTGGACTTTGGCTTGGAGCGGGACCCTCAGGACTTTGGCTTGGAGCGGGACCCTCAGGACTTTGGCTTGGAGCGGGACCCTCAGGACTTTGGCTTGGAGCGGGACCCTCAGGACTGGGGAGCGAGGCGTCCGACGGCGGGACCCTCGGTGGATCAGGGAGCGAGGCGTCCGACGGCGGGACCCTCGGTGGATCAGGGAGCGAGGCGTCCGACGGCGGGACCCTCGGTGGATCAGGGAGCGAGGCGTCCGACGGCGGGACCCTCGGTGGATCAGGGAGCGAGGCGTCCGGCGGCGGGACCCTCGGTGGCTCGGGAAGCGAGGCGTCCGACGGCGGGACCCTCGGTGGATCAGGGAGCGAGGCGTCCGACGGCGGGACCCTCGGTGGATCAGGGAGCGAGGCGTCCGGTGGCGGGACCCTCGGTGGATCAGGGAGCGAGGCGTCCGGTGGCGGGACCCTCGGTGGCTCGGGAAGCGAGGCGTCCGACGGCGGGACCCTCGGTGGGGAGGTGACTAGCTGCGGGGCTCTTGGCAGGAGGGGAGGTGGAGCATCAGGCCCGACCTCCGGCTGAACCTGACACGGAGCGTCGGTCTCTACCTCCACACAGCAGGTAAGAGCCGCTGCCGAGGCGTCTGTCAGAGCGGACAGGAACTCAACCTTCAGCAGCTCGGCGTGGCCTGACAGCGACGGGACGGCAGCCAGCCAGGGATCTTCCCAAAACAGCCCACAAAGCAGCTTGGCCACACGGAGCCGTCTGTGGGGACACGCCGGGCCCTCCGGTCCACGGAAGACGGAGGAGGCAGCGGCGACCATCTGGAGCACCCTCCGTGTGGCTGCTTCCTCTGCTGGGTCCATGGCTGGGTTCATTCTGTCATGAACCGTGGTGAGGTGGACCCGATGGCGCAGAGAAGCAGGAGGCAGGAGACGGAGGTACAAAATCCAAAGGTGCGTTTTATTAAGAACTAAACTATGACTTGACTGACAACTAACTATGAACAGACTGTGACCATGTGACCATGACAAGAACCAGAACAACTATGACCAACAGAACAGATGAACCCAGGACGAGACAAGAAACAGAAGGGCTTAAATACTGTGGGTGAAAATCAATGAAACAAGAAACACCTGATGTCAATTAACACATGAGGGAGGGGCGAGAACAGGAGAAAGGAACAGACATGAACCAACAAGACAAGACAGACAGGGGAATCATGACAACAGACAGTATTTTTCCCTCCTCTCACCATTGTTTTCATAGTTTTGTAATTGATTAATTGCAATGCCTTGATTTTACTGAAGTTATTACACATTGTAGCCATAATTACTATGGTTCCAATAATTGACATAATCATTTCTTTCGTTGTTTTGGTTTTTGGCATGGGATTCTTCATTTTCGGTTTAAGTCTCGGCTAAGAATTTTCATTTTGGTGTATCCATATGCAATACCCATGGTTTGAATGGTCTTCATGAGACTATTCTTTCTGAAGATTAGAGTTTGCACAAGAAAAATCACCAGCAAGTTATTACTTGTTTTTGGTATAAATATGCAGTTTGTAAATAAAATATGAAATTTGTTGCATTTATGTTTTATAAGGAACATAGTTGTAAAAATGTTATAAATACAATTTATGTTATAGTTCACAGAAGTCGAACAAAATCTTAAATAAAAAATATATGGAGGAAAAAAAGATTGTGACCACATATGCAGGTTAGATTGAAATGCAAAATTATTTTTGTTTTTAACCCATGTTTTAAACATCATTTGTGATTGTGTTATGCTATTTACACACAGAGTTAACAGTTGAATGTATAAATTACTTTATATCATCTAATCAGGTCCTTTACTTTTTATAATTATTTCATTTTTGGAGGACACACCTTTTTATTATAGAACACAAAGATGAACTTGACATTTTTAGATGTTTGTGCTTCAGCACCTTATTGCATGTGAATTGATTGTTATTGACTGGATTCAAATGAACTATACTGTGTAGTTTTGTTATCCTGGGATAAATATTTAGATATTCATAAAAGGTAAAATCTTCTGATGACCAGAATTAGTTTTAATGAACTCTTTAAAATGTTTTTTCAGTAAAGGACTGTTTATGTTTAACAAACACTGCCTAAAAATATTGTGTATGCAGATCATAAGAAAATTATTTTTGTATTTTTCCGGCTTATGCTACTCTGTCTTTTATCTAATATTTTGATTTTGCTATTTTTTTTGTATGATCTGCTAACAATTAGTCTTACAGTTCTAAGGATCCACTAGGTTTTCTTCCTATTCAATAAATGTTAAAAACAGGTTAGAATTTGTACCATTTATTGAGATCACCAAAACCAAAAACATCAATAAAATGTTCCAAGTTTTAAACAGTTTGTCAGAACGTTGTTTTTAATCGATGCCCATAAAATAAAAACATGGAAATTTGAATAGTCAGAATCATAGCTGTATGACTTTTAATACACAGTGCTCATAAAATCTATTAAAAAACAGAAACTTGAAATGTGATTTAGTGTAAAACTATTATTACAAAGATGTCATCAGCAAAGACCAGCATTGACCAGCATATAAATCAAAACCAGCATGATTTGTTTGCTGGTCTTTGCTGATTTGGTGCTGGTTTAGCTGGTGGACCAGCATGATTCAATGCTGGTCTATGCTGGTTGAACTAATGGATCACTATGGACCAGCACACCAGCACCAAAACACAACATATGCTGGAAACCAGCTATGCTGGTTTTTTTCAGCAGGGCTGTGTAACAGACATGTGTATGTTTATGTTTATTCATTTATTAGACACTTTTATCCAAAGCAATTTACAATCACCCTATCAGGCATGTTGTGATCTGTGGGGGAAACTGGAGTATCTAGAGGAAACCCACATAAGTATGGGGAGAACATGCTAACTCCACGCAGAAAGGCTGCAGCTGGGATTTGAACCTGCAACCTTCTTGCTGTGATGCAACAGTGCTAACAACGGCATCACCATGCAGCCCGTGTAGAATGTATTATATGAGAGAAGAATGCATGTGTGTGAGAAGAGAATATATGTATGTGAGAGGAGAATATATGTATGCGGGAGGAGAATATATGTATGCGGGAGGAGAATATATGTATGCGGGAGGAGAATATATGTATGCGGGAGGAGAATATATGTATGCGAAAGGAGAATATATGTATGCGAAAGAAGAATATATGTATGCGGGAGGAGAATATATGTATGCGAAAGGAGAATATATGTATGCGAAAGGAGAATATATGTATGAGGGAGGAGAATATATGTATGCGGGAGGAGAATATATGTATGCGGGAGGAGAATATATGTATGCGAAAGGAGAATATATGTATGCAAAAGAAGAATATATGTATGCGAAAGAAGAATATATGTATGCGGGAGGAGAATATATGTATGCGAAAGGAGAATATATGTATGCGAGAGGAGAATATATGTATGCGAGAGGAGAATATATGTATGCGAAAGGAGAATATATGTATGCGAAAGGAGAATATATGTATGCAAAAGAAGAATATATGTATGCGGGAGGAGAATATATGTATGCGAAAGGAGAATATGTGTATGCGAAAGAAGAATATATGTATGCGAAAGGAGAATATATGTATGCGAGAGGAGAATATATATATATATATGCGAGAGGAGAATATATATGTGTATGAGAGAAGAATGTATGTATGTGTGAAGAGAATACATGTGCATGTGAAAGGACAATGAATGTCTGTGTAAAGAGAATATACATGTGTGCATGTAGAGAATACATGTGTGTGTGTGGAGTATGTATGCATGTGTAAGGAGAATATATGTATGTGAGAGTAACTGAATGAATTATGGCCTAGACGGCCCCTCATACTTTCATCTCTGATTAGAATATTAACTTTGGAGGTTGCAGCATAGCTTTAGAAGAACATACATTTTGTCTTATTAAAATTCAAAGTTAGACATGATTGATGGAGTCGATGTGTGATCTTCTCTAGCTCAGCTGTCAGCTTAGCTGCTGCAGCTTTAGCATGTTTAGTACCATATTGACCTGAATATAGGACGACCACGATTAAAAGACAAACCCCTTTTTCAAGACTAGTCTTCAGGGAAAAAGACTAATTTATCTTTTTAAAGAAACTAATTTTATTGACATTTTGAGAAAATCATTTAAATAATACCTTAATTGCAGACTGCTTTAATATTTGCTTATTAATCAGGGGTTAAAGTTCTCCATGGCAACATATTTCAGTCAATTGGAAAAAAGTTCAGTTTAATCTCTCTCTCTCTCTCTCTCTCTCTCTCTCTCTCTCATGCTGTCTCTGGACTCAGTCTGCCTCCCTCCCTCCTCCCTCTCTCACTCTGAGACTGTGTGTGTGTGTGTGTGTGTGTGTGTGTGTGTGTGTGTGTGTGTGTGTGTGTGTGTGTGTGTGTGTGTGTGTGTGTGTGTGTGTGTGTGTGTGAACAAAGATACGTGAGACAGACGAGGTTCTGAGGATGGATGCGTGTGTGAATCGAGCGACGCCCTCACCTGTAGAGTCCGCTCACGCTGAAAGCACCTTCAGCGGGTCCAGTAGTCCCGGTCTGACCACCGAGGAGTAGGTCCAAGAGGAGGTGTCGGCTCGGTACGAGAAACCCAGACCCTACCAGGTAGGGTCAAAATCCTGCAGGAGGACTAAAAGTTATCATTCTTAAAATGCAGCTGAGGGCCGCACAAAATCACTCTGAGGGCCCCCGTGGCCCCCGGGCTGCACTGTGGACATGCCTGCCCTACCCCATCTGAAAAGAAAAACCAGTACCAAACCGAGCCAAACCCACACTAGTCTGAAAACGCGAGAAGTGGACCTGGCTGCTGCTGGACTGGCCATCAGGCATTATAATCCTCAGTAGACCTGTAACTTTGAGCTGGTCCGGACCGCCAGGACCGCTCGCGGTCTGAGCTGCTTCCTGCTGCTGTCGCTTTGACCGAAAAGCACGCGCCATCTGCTGGTGGGGTTGTGTAATGACAAGGCCACGATTATAAGACGACCCCCCTTTTTTCACATTATTTTCTATGAAAAAACCTCATCTTATATTCGGGTCAGTACCGTATACAAGTCACAATGTCATAAGCATATATTTGCTGATCAGCATCAAGGCAGTGTTTTGGGACATCATTAATATAAAGTCTAACCTAATGCTGCAGTGAGTGAATGTATGAGTGAATGACTAATGTGTCGTGAAGCGCTTTGGGGAGTGAAGTACTCTGGGAAAGCGCTACAGGCCATTTACCATTTTACCATAATGCTGATCCTTGAGGAACACCCATAGTGCAATTTGCACTCCTGAACCAGACATCTACGACTTTGACAGCTTGTACCACTTTGATCAAAATGAAGACATCCAGGCATGTAACGAGTATGTTATCCAGAATGTTGAATCCCCAGCAGGTGGACTAAATATTGTCCTTGGTAATATGCAATGTTCATGAGGTGTATTCATGTTACATTTATTTTCTATGACTTGGGTTGACGGGTGTGAACCCTACAGTGAGCTTCAACACAATAATATAGAGTGTTACATTGTTTCATATACGTGTTTACACATATGTGCAAATGTAAATGACACAAAGTAACATGACTGACTCACTTGTTGTGAACATTAAACAAAACATTTTTTTAAACCTTTTAAAACGTTGTAAAATATTCAGGATTTGGCTGTAAATCAACAATTTAAAGCACTCTGTCAGGTGTGCTCTTTAATTTAAGGAAAACTTAAGAGTTTTTTAAAAATGTTTATTCATTTAGCTGATCTATACATTTCTCCCCTCAAACTCTTTAAATCCACAAGTCAACTCCCAGTGTTTGAATTCCATAAAAACAAGACCACATGTATATATATAGAGAAAAGCTTTTATTTTTCCTGTGAAAGCATATACACAGTCAAATAAAATGTTCATACACACTTTCTCATTTAATGTCTCAGACTCAGGACAGTCTTCGAATCAGTCGACTCAGCAGTCCAAAGACTCTTCTCAGCAGTAGGTCTCCCCCAGACGGCTTCTGGCTGCTGACCATGAGGAGGTGGAGAAGTCAAAGCTTCAGTGATGTTTCACTTTCAGGTCCAAAGGAACAGATTCATCTTTTCCTACATGTCATGGTTTGGAGGGTTTGTTGGATTTTTGTGTTAATTTAGTTCATTTTTCTTGTTGTGATTTGCTCTGGTTGTGGTGTTGTTCAGCTTCACACCTTTAATAGTACAGTATAGACAAGTAGACAGACTGTCTACTGTCAAATGGCAAGTACACAGACAAGTAGACAGTGTAGACTGTGTTTGGTTTGGTTGTGAGATCTTTGTTTTTCTTTTGCATTTTCACTATTACTGATCAAATTGAGCCATTTTTGCCAACAAATGTTGATTAGACTGAGTCAAACTGCCTTCATGAGAACATCAAGTTAGCAGCAGATGTTGTTACTGCAGTTTGCTGAGTTTAAGAAATTCCTTCTATTGATGTTTTGTTTGTTTTCTCTAGTTTGCGTTTTGGGGGATTTCAGTGTGTTGGATAATCATTTTCATCATAACAATAAAAAAACAATCTTCCAGCTTTAACTTCCATCTAACAGACTGATGATTCTGTTTTGGGATTTAAAGTAATGACATGAAAAGCTGTTGGAGTAGATGCTCAGTCAGGTCAAGTGTTGCTAATTCAGTTATTTTATTGTTTTAAATGTGATTGGACTTATTTTATTGAGCTTGTGCTGTTTTGTGCCCTGACTGTGCTAAAAACCACCGTTAAAGGGACATGAGGGAGCTTTTGAAGAAAAGTAATAATTGCATGTTCAGTTTATTTAGGTTAATAAGTGATGAAGCATTTTAAATCAAAAAGAACGAGGCCACCCATGTATCATTCCATTATCTTGAACAGGCTGTGAGCTGTAAAATGTTCTGCAATTCGGGGTCCGAATTTCCCGCGCTGTCCTACGGATGTGACGTCAACTGACGCTTCTGCGCGTTCTCGGGCTAAAAAAGTAATAATAAATGTATATCCAGTAGGTGGCAGTATTGCACCTTTGTGTAGTGTTGCTAGTCAATGGTGGACTTCCTTATCTAAACCAGTGGTTTTTCTCATAAAACTGGTGTTATTTGGCAGCGTTTATGGAGCTGAAAACCTCTCTGATGGATTATAAGGGTTTCACAGAGCTAAAGGTGCTGTTATAGGCGACCGCACAGCAATCTGTCCATGTTTATGGTCTCGGCACTGTAGGCCTCAAATCCCCGACTGTTTCCTAGACCTCAGTCCGCTTACAGTGCATCTAAGGCGGCTCTGCTGCGCACGAACCTCCGGGTGCTACGGAGCTCCACTCCGTGATGTGAATTTGAGAGATCTAGGGTGATATATGCAGCGGGGCATGATTCTATCACCCTAGATTTCTCAAATTCTCCTCCAGGTGTCGGAGAACACCGGCTGATTAAAGCTTTTAGCGATACAGGCAGCAGTGGAAGCTGGAACATAGCGGCTAGCGAGATTAGCTCTGTTAGATCGGCTCCCTCAGTCTGATCGTGTGTGTGTGCGTCGCGGGGCATTGTTTTACTATATTTCCTTTTGTATTAATAAAATGTATTTTTATTTATGGAATCATGCCTCCGGCTGCCTTTGGTTGAACCCTTATGAACTAGTGAGAAGTTTGTGCACGCTCCCGCTAAAGGCTACAGTTATTCGCAGCGCCAGGCGTGGCGCTCATGAGGTTTGTTTTTCAAAGCTCCCTCACATCCCTTTAAAGGACAGTAGACCAGTGTGATCCAGTGTGTCAGCACTAATTTAAAGCTCTCAGGTCACTGAGGCATTTCTGTAAACATTCAATTACTGGGGAAAAATGACATAAATAAAACTACTACTCATGTTTGAATACTTATTTGTCAGTTAAGTAAACAAGAAATCTTTCTGCGAATGTTTTCTCAGAAATGTATTCCCATCCTGGAGTTAACTCCCTCTGAAAACTGATTAACTCCCCAGACAGTTGTTCATTAAATGACAACATTTGTGGAGGACATAAATAAAACTGGAGACACAGCAAAGAGATTCAGCTTCAGTTGTGGGTATGCTGGGGGGTGAAGAACTAGAACCAGAGATGCAGGAGAGAGGACACTGGAGCAGAAAGGTAGAGTTTCTCTTGGCTGTGGCAGGAAATGTTGTCGGCCTCGGCAACGTCTGGAGGTTTCCCTACCTCTGCTACAAAAATGGAGGAGGTAAGTTGATGAGGGCTCTTTGGGGTCCTCTGTTGAAATTCAAATCAGGTTAAATTTATATATCAGAGTGTATAAGTTGTGTTTAAACAGGTCTTTAAACCTTGTAAATTCTAGTATTTTTAATAGAAATGGTAAAAGAATTACCTATACAAAAGAAGTACAAAAAATTACAAAATTGGAGTTTTTCCGTAAAAATGAAGAAGACAAACCTACCGTTTCAAAAGTATTAAGAGTTGAATGTTTCAAACGGTTGAAAGGTTTTGATGTAATCTGTCCTGTTCCACATCTTGAAGCGACGTCTTCAAATGAGCTCAAGTAGAATTCTAAGTTGTACAACCAGAACAAACTATGTCATCGTTCTATGTGTGAAACAAGAAAAAGGTTTTCTGTGTTTAGATTAAACCCCCCAATGGGTCAAAGTACAAAATAGTTCTGCTCAGAACTATTGATCATTCACTGAAGTTAACTCAAGGTACACAGTATCTCAGGTGAGATCTGGATTTAGGGACATAAAACAAGACTATTTGAACACCTGCAGAACACCAGCAGCAGTTAATGTGTAGACTGTTGACGAAGCAGAAACATAAACGAAATTTTTTACATTATCAATTAAATATTTAAACATAAATTTAAATATATTAAATTATCAATAAAATTGAATTCCCTACCAGAACTGTAGGTGCTGCTCATTTAGATCCTTAGATTTCGAACATTTCTTAGTTTGCAACAGGCTCTTAACAGTATTTAGCCATTTTTATAAAGAATATTATACATTATTATATTGGTAAAGGTACTCAGTGTTGTGTATTTTGTAAAATTAGGTGCATTTTTGGTGCCATATCTGGTTTTTGTGATGACCTGTGGGGTTCCCCTGTTCCTGCTGGAGACAGCCATAGGCCAGTACACCCAGGAGGGCGGGATCACCTGCTGGAGGAAGTTGTGCCCACTGGCTGAAGGTAAACTATTTAACTCTGCTCTGTTGCACGGCAGTAAAACATTGAACACCATCCAGTTGTGGATCTCGTCATCAAACAGTTCTCTGGGATCTATAGAGTTCCATTGAAGTTGGTTAGGATTACTTTATCTACACTAAAAATAGGAAGTAACTTTACCACAATTAAATAGCATTCCTTAGTTAAGTAATGTAGTTGTTATAACCTAATATACCTGGGTTAGGTCAACCTTAGGATGAATAAACATCCTCTTTTCCCTAGACATGTCTTCTTTTCACATTCTGTTCGGGGCGTTTCACAGATTAAAATGTCCGGGTTTTATTGTTTTTCACTGGAAATAGGCATGTACTTAAGTTAACTGGTGCAAATAAAGCAGTCCGTCTGGCATGTGACGTCATCCCTCTCACAAACAGAACAAACAGGGTGTCATGGTGTTTCATTTGCAATATAATCATAGACACTACTTCGAAAGATTTTCCTGAGTTTATTGTCAGGAGGCAATAGCTCAGTGGGTTAAAGGTTCACTGAGGAGTCTTCAAACAAGCTAGGTGTAGCTAGCTATTTAACAACTAACTCCAGCTATTTTTGATAAACAGACCCAAGCCAACATCAATAAGCAAGAAACCAGTCATCAAACTCTAAAAATGTTCTTCCTCGTCTTCCAGGGACAGCTGAGTGAGACACATAATGCCCCATTTCTGCCTATCAGAAGGTTGTTACTAAAGCCATGTTTCCATGGGAGGTACGGTACGGTTTGGTGGAGGGTCCTCGTAGTCCGGAACAGATCCGCTATTTCAGTTGAGCGTTTCCATCAGCTGTCGGACCCTCACTCGGCAGGCGGGGTTAAACGTAAATGCGTATCATCACGTCATACCAGCGCTGTCCTTATATGGGGATTTTAATTTCTCCAGCTTGGCCCGACACTGTTCTGCTGTCTGCTCAAATCCTTCAGCTGCATTTTGTGAAACTTCTTTATAAACTCTTTCATTTTTTTACCGGTCCATGTAGCTTGTCCTGAACGCGGCTGATCGCTGAATGTTTGGACCTCTGAAAGTGATCAAACCTGGTGCTACATGCTGGCATTTTATCACTTCTGTGTACAACAATGTCGGATCTCTGCTGACAGACCCGAGGCGCGGCACCGGGTTCAGCCGCGGTGATTCACTCGCGGTCCGCAGCTTGACCTGCTGGGTCGGACGAACCGCGAGGGATTCACGGACCCAGACCCGAGGAGGGTCAGCGACGATGAACAAATCCCTCGCAGTCAGCGGCTGGACCCTGCCCAGTCTAGCCGCTGACCGTGAGGGATCACTCACTGATCCAGACCTTAGGAGCCGGGTCCAGCGTTACAGGACGGATTGTTTTTACTTCTCACTTTAGTAATAATAAAATAATGCACTCCAGGGTTTGTTTTGCTTGTCACAAGCAGTGATCAGTGGTCTGTGTTGTTTAACGCCACAGCTCCGCCCTAACCG
Source organism: Callopanchax toddi (assembly GCA_006937965.1). Lineage (NCBI taxonomy): Eukaryota > Metazoa > Chordata > Actinopteri > Cyprinodontiformes > Nothobranchiidae > Callopanchax > Callopanchax toddi. The sequence continues at coordinate 621,219 of SSNR01000255.1, read as the reverse complement.
TACCCGCTCTATGGACCCCCAGCTCAAGAGGACCATTCATGGACCGGTACGGATCGGGTGTATCGACGGTTTTACAATGGAAACAGACAAAATAGCGATCCGACCCGCACCAAACCGTACCGACCCCTGCCATGGAAACATGGCTTTAACCACTCTTCAAAACCACCCAGAGACTACATACTTTAAATAGGTTTAAGTCTTCTTTAATTAAACAGTACCAAAATGTTTCATGATAGAGCAAAGTGTCAACTTTTTCAAAAATCCAAATATGGTCAGCCTAGTAATCCTAATCTATTAGTGTTCATTCAACCTGTTTACTGTAGTTTAGGCTGATTCGATTTAGTTAGATTGGTTTATCTAATTTAACGTTTACCATTAAAATCAGCTCTAACTAAGTTAAATGTGATCTAAACCAAGATGTTAAGTGGAGTCTGCCCCAATTTAACCTCCAGTCTAACTAAATATAGGACTAAACAATCAAGAAAATGTAAAATGTTGGTGTTTAGTGTCCAATCTGAACTAATAACATCAGGAGAATATCTTAGTCAATAAAACTCTGAGCAGGCCTCTTCTACATCATTCACAAATTATAAGGGTGTCTTAACATGTGATAAAGTTAAAAAAGAGGGTCATAAAAGTTAGAAAGAAGCTTTGTTCTGTATGAAAATAGATTATACTCCTATTTATCTGAACTCTGTTTGTATTACTGTGATTTCTTGTAAATTTGCATAACTGTCATCTATAAAGTCAGAAAATTTAAACGTTATTTTGGATTTTTAGGGTTAAAGCAGCACTCTGGAGGATTTCATCAAGAGAGCAGTTTTTGAATCTAGCGTCCAAAGGCTCCTCCTCAAAACATCTCGACACGCGCGTCCGGTCGCGTGTGCGCGCGTGCACACGGCGCATATACTTCGGACATGAACTGTACCGCTCAATGTGTAGGGTTTAATCACTCACAGTTCACAATCTTATTCCAACAACACTACGAGGGTCTGATGAGCCCTCTCTGTCCCTGCTGCTTCTGATATTAGCTCTGTTAGCAGAGAGCTGCTGCTGGACTCTGAAGCTGAACTTGACTCGGCCCTGGATGAACTTTCTGACCAAAATAAACGCGTAACCCTGTCAAGCCTTGCCATTCTGTGAGGTGAAAGGTTTAAAAATAAAAATAAACCCGTCTTTAGCTGGAGAATGGGTAGGTTTTTAGTAGAAATGAGCCGTGAGTCCTCAGTGAACGGCTGAGACGGCAGAGAAACCCACGGAGCGTCCTGTACGAGAGCGCCCCCTACTGGTACAGGTTTGGTCGATGCGCGTGCATGTTGAGAGAATGCAGAAATTTGAATTTCATTGGCTGAAAAATGTCGGCGGCAAGAAATAATGGAAAGGGGGCTCTAGGAGGAAGGAGGGTCTTCATCAGAATGACAGATGTTGTGGAACTCAACCCATAGATCATAGTTTAGACCTGAAATATCATTTAAAACATTTAGAAAACTTTGATACAGAGAAAAATGCTCCAGAGAGCCGCTTTAAGGTTGAGCTGTTCCCAAATAGGATCCCACCTCTACCCTTTATGTTAATGTTTGCCTAAATCTTGGTGCTGAATCAAGATTGTAGTTTATTTTTTCCATAATTGTCTCTACAGTAAAGCGTTACATCTCATCCTGCAGGAATAGGTTATGGAGGGCAGCTGATTATTCTCTACAGCTGCATGACCTACATCATTATTCTGTCCTGGGCTCTGCTTTACCTCGTGTTCTCCTTCAGCTCCCAGCTCCCATGGGCCAGCTGCAACAACTACTGGAACACAGGTAAACTGCAAAGACGTGTCATTGTGTCTCAAACAAACATTAAAACATTTCCCAGCAGCCACTAGTCTTGATATATAATATCACCATTGTTTCAGATGAGTGTGTAGATTTTTCAACAAGAAATGAGACTGTCCAGTGGAACAATAAAACTAATTCCACCTCTGCAGCCACAGAATTCTGGGAGTGAGTCTGTAAAATGACTAAACACATATATACGACTAAAACAATCTTCGGTAAGACATCAGTGTGTTTTTTACCTCTAGACGGCGGGTGCTGGCTATCTCAGGGGGGATTGAGGAGTTGGGCTCTATCAGGTGGGAGGTGCTGCTGTGTCTCATTGTGATGTGGGTGATCTGTTACTTCTGCATCTGGAAAGGAGTCAGGTCCACAGGAAAAGTATAAAACTCAGACTATAAAACTGTTATGTGTATAAAGTAAGTATTTAAGTTGTTTTACTTTTCCCAGGTGGTGTACTTCACTGCCACCTTTCCCTACGTGATGTTGTTAATACTTTTGATTCGAGGACTCACTCTTCCTGGAGCTTTTGAGGGAGTGGTGTTTTATCTTCTGCCTGATCCATCGCGGCTCACAGACCCTCAGGTATGAACCTAATGATGTAATACTACAGAGTTCAGGTAAATAAAGGTGCTCACTGCTGCTGCTTATGATACTGGTGCAGGTGTGGATGGAAGCCGGGGCTCAGATCTTGTTCTCGTTCAGTGTCGGAGTTGGATCCCTGACTGTGTTAGGCAGCTACAACAAACGCAGCAACAACTGCTACAGGTCAAGATTCATTATTAACATACGACTCGTTAAAATCATCTCTTTATTAAGACATTACACGAACTTGTTTAGGTGAAGAGTTCCGAAAAAGGAGAAATGATGTTAGAAATGTATCAAAGACGTCGTTGTTGTTGTTTTGCAGAGACTGCCTGTGGTTGTGTTTACTGAACAGTGGTACCAGTTTCGTAGCTGGGTTTGCGGTCTTCTCTGTACTGGGCTTCATGGCTCATGAGCAAGGTGTCCCTATTGAAGACGTGGCAGAGTCAGGTAAATATGCAGGAATATTCAAAAGCACGCAATGTTATTGTTCCAGACTTAGAAGTATATTCAGAACTGGCACACAGTGGCTGGTTATGACACAAATGGAATAATATGTAGAGGTTTCTGAAGTAGAAAGTGGATTTCTGGTGTTTTCAGTCACTTTGTCAATTGTACTCCAAACAGTAGGATTCATTCCCCCAACAGCTCAAATCAGTAACAAGCATTACAGGCAGGAGCACCACCCTTTGGCTGCACGGGACATGATCTAAAAGTGTAGCAAAACCTACATCTACACCCACTTAGCCAACATCCACCTAGAGCACAAACAAGTGGACAAAACATGGAGCCACTAAAACATAGAAAAGACTTTACATTAGGGATGCACCGATACCACTTTTTTGCAAACCGATACGATACGATACTTGCCGATACCAAGTAAAGATACGATACTTCTATCGCACAAAAAAAAAAATGCAATGAATTGGAAGACATGTTCTCTTTTCTTCTATTTTCAGTTAACTTTAACAAGTACGAGTACATGGTATCAGTATCGGTGCATCCCTACTTTACATTGTCAAATACCTGATGACATTCACATTACAATATACATATTGCTTTGGCCATGAGCAGTTCAGATAGTGGAAGTTTAATAGTAAATACTATATGACTCCATGATGCTAGCTTATTTGAGAAATTCACAAGAAAAAACTTGGGAACAAAAAGAGAAGGTGGATTTTTAAGGTGCCCAGGGAGGTCTGATAGGAAGCCTTTCTAACTTCCTTTAACGTTAAATCATGAGGATGTGACTGTCTGACTTCAATCAGAGCCACAAACCTAAATGAAATAAATGGTTTAGTGAAGTGATGTTATTTTCCAGGTCCAGGCTTGGCGTTCATTGCGTACCCTCAGGCTGTAGCCATGATGCCTCTCCCCCAACTGTGGTCCATCTGCTTCTTTATCATGCTCATTCTCTTGGGCCTCGACACACAAGTAAGATACTCAATTGAATCAGCTCTAATTTTAGAAAATTGCATCTTTGTTTAGAAATGTTTGAAATCTACCTCTATTTTTTTGTTTCTTCTCTGCAGTTTGTGGTCATGGAGGTGATAATGACGTCTGTCATTGACATGTTTCCAAAAGTGATGCGCAGAGCAGGACGACGGGAGAGTTTTCTCGTCCTCTTCTGCCTCATTTGCTTCGTCTCTCAGCTGGTCATGATCACTGAAGTCAGTATTTAAGGTTAACTTGGTATTTCTTAGGTTTTACTTCTGTGTAGAAGGTTATGGCCACTTTTTCCTTTCATAAATTTAGAAGAAAAATGGATAAATAGAAAATAAATGTGTCTGTTGTCGTCCAAAGGGAGGGATGTATGTGTTCCAGATGTTTGACTACTACGCGTGTAACGGATCCTGCATCCTCTTTCTCTGTGTGTTTGAAGCTCTGGCACTGGGATGGTTATTTGGTATGCATATAGTCAATAATTCATTTCTTTATTATCAGTTTTATATGTTTAAAGGAAACTTCCTAACATAATAAATGATCTTTTGTTTGTTTTTACAGGCCTAACAGGTCAGAAACATGACCTTGTAATGTACAATCATGAAAAAAGGAAGTCCACCCTCTTTTAAGTTTAGGGGTTTATGTATCAGAGCAGAATAAAAATGATTTGGTTTTAATCAGGATTCAAATCTAACCTCAAATGTACAAAAGCACACAGCAGATTCCACTATGGCATTAAAGCTGACATGTGGAGCATTTTTTTAAAGGGATGTCCCGATCCAATCACGTGATCATAAATCAGGTCCGATCACGTGAATAACCAGAGTCTTTCTCTGAGCTGCAGTGGGAGCCTCTTCTGTTGGAATCAACCACATTTTTAGTGTCACGTACTGCCAGCATGGTTGTGCTGTTGCTTTTGTCTTTAGCAATCTTGCTGGATGGAGCAAAGAAGCCATTTCCACTTAAGCAAGACTGATTCTTCGACATGATGAACCCTAAAGAAAAAAGTATTTAGTGTTTAGTCTTTCTCTGGGGAGACACCACTCCTGTTAAATCTGAGAGAATAGTGATCAACCAGTGCTGCACCCTGCACATCATCTGCTGCATACTGGGGTAGAACAGACGAATATCAAAACTATACCATAAAACTGCAAAAACTGTAACTTGCTCTTACAAATTTAAATATGGAAAAAATGTATATAGAGTTTAGTATTTCCTACATGGGCTAATATGTCAAATAGTTTTTAAAGGAATATAAACTAGTGTTAGTTGATGCACCTTTCACCTTTGTTGCAAAAAGACTTTATAAAAGAGCTGAAGAGATGCCCTTGAATCTTGTGTTCATTTATATTTTTCCTTAGTGAAAAACATCACTAAAACTGTTCTGTTGTTATATATCTTCTACTATTTCTGTAGTACCTCCAGCCATTTTTGTCCTTATTCAAATCCACAAAACTACATGCTCACGCAGATACCTTAGGGTTGTAACCATGGCAATTTACTTACATCAGTGTGTACCATCTAATAACTAACACAATGTGTTACATGAACTGCATTTACATGAGAGGATCAACAGCCATGTGGGTTTCAGAATCTGTAAAACAATAATATAGTCTTCACCCACGAGAGCATGCACCGAAAGCAGAGCAGTGTCTGCTATCCTTCAAACTGCTAAAATATTTTTAAAGTGACACATTATGTGAGATGTGTACAAGTGCGTGACATGACTAATATGTAATCCAGCCTGGTTTCATTTTAGGAGCAGAGCGGTTGTGTAGCATCATAGAGGATATGACAGGTGACCATGTCCACCCATACTTCAAGATCTGCTGGCTTTATCTCACACCACTGGTCTCACTGGTGAGCTGTTAAAACCACTGCACTAGAGTCCAAACAGCTACAAACATAAACTGAATTAATCTGGTTTACATTTGAGTTTTCTTCAGAACTAAACAACCTAACCAGGACCTTCATTCCTCAGGGATCTTTTATATGTTCTTTAGTTGAGTACCAGCCTCTGACCTTTAACCGCTGGTATGTGTACCCGTCCTGGGCCTACGTGTTGGGCTGGTTGATGGCTCTCTCTTCGATCCTGCTCGTACCAGGGTGGGCGGTTTACAAACTGGGAACTGGAACTGGGACCCTACGTCAGGTTGTTTATTTGTACATATAAACTCTCAAAGTATCAGCAACATTAATTCTTAAATGAACACTAGCCAGTTGTATCATAGCCACAATCTAGTTAAAGTTTAATGCTGTTATCACTTGTCTTTGTGAGAATTAGTACAAATGTTCTTCTAATCATTGCAGCGACTCCAGCGCCTGAGCCAACCTCTTCTTGATGTTTCACCAAGCCAACCAAAAGGAACAGAGCTGCAGATCATGGGAGAAGAGCTGCAGTCGTTCACCTCCAAGGAAAGTTAATCTGAGACTGAATTCTTAGCAAATTGGCACTTCCTGTGTCCAAAATAATCAAATCTAGCACTGATTGGGCTATTGGCAAATACCACTAAAAGTCCAATGGCATGTTCACGTATGCTATGTTATAAAATGTTGGACAGATTGAACTTGTTCAAAAGAAAATTACTACCAAGAGCCACAACATGAACACAAACTAAACAGTACGTAGTTTTTGAGTATGACAGGAACAGTTTTGAAACAACGCTTAAACTCTGTTTTAATTCTTGTGTTAGCATTTTTACACACTACTGCTCAAAAGTTTGGAATCACTTGGAAGTTTGTTTCCCCCCAAAAAAGTTCTCATGCACGCTGCTGTGAGAGACGTATGGTAGGAGGAAGACTCCACCAACCAATCCATCTAGTGGGAGACGCTTCAGGAACCATGAGGTGGAATCTCATCAGATTACCTTCAAAGATCCACAGCTACAACGCTTATGGTCTGCAAGGCTGGAACCGCTGCAAAAGGAGGAGAAAAGTTTGAAGAAAACACACATTTCCTTTCAAATTTTAAGCTGGTACTGTGTATGTCCTGTGTATTTACTACATTTCAGGATTATTTTATGTGTTTCAGTAGAAAACAAGAACATTTCCAAGTGATAAGTGGTCATGAATCAGGTCTGGCTGTAGCTCAGAAGACAATTAATTGTTGAATAAACTGCACAGCTGATTAATGTTGTTGTAGAGGAAGTGATTGATTTTTTAACACTGTAAGCTTTGTTCTCTTTAATTACACTGCTCAAAAAGGAGCTCACTGAAAACACATCAGCTCAGTTGTAAAAATAAATCCTGCTGGAATATGTTAGGAACAAATGGATGTTCACATCATTTGATGAAAATGATCAACCTACAATGGGCCTAATTTGGAGTCATCAAGAAATGTAAACTGTAAAACTGATGCAGGCTAGTCCAGTTAGCTGAAATGTTACTGCAGTAACTTCAAATAGTTCTCAGTAGTTTGTATGGCCCCCAGCTGCTTGTATGCACTCTGACATCGTCGGACTCCCGGGGAATCTCCATCCAGGTCCTGACCAGGACATCACTCAGCTCCTGGACCTGCACAGTCTGAGATTCAACCTGGTGGCATCAGCTGGATTTAAACAGGATGGCCCAGAGATGGATTCAGGTCAGGTGAGCGTGGAGGCTGTTTTGTTAAATAACAAGTCCGGCAGCGTCTCCTGCTGTACAAACCCTATGAATTACCCACAAGTCACAGGTAGTTCAAAATTTGAGCACTCAGAAATAAAGGTGTGGCATTTAAAGCAGCACTTGTGACTCACGTCAGAGGTTTCAGTTGCATTCACTGACTTGTGTCTGTGTGAAAAAAATATTTTAAAAAGTGCTTTTGGGAATTAGTTCAGGTCCAAAATGTACTGGATTAAATGCAACAAAAATATTAGAGCAGGAGTTTTCTATGTTGACGGTGTAACAGAGGTTTTGTCTGTGAGTGACAAAGATACATGTATATACACAAATTACTTTTGTACACAACCATATGTGGATGAGTTTTGGATCAATTGGGGCAAAACTGTAAATGTAAGATATTTTTGATGTGTGGCTCAAAAAATATAGTTTGTGTACTTAGACAACTCCTACAGGATATTTCTCTGTGACGTCAAGTTCACAGTTACAAGGCACAAACTCTTTAGCACCAAAAATACGTCACAGGTGACTAATAAATGTAAAAACACCACAGCAACCTGGGGATACACAGCCATACTTTCTGTCTGAACCACACACATATCCTTTAGTTCTTTACATATTCTTGGACATCAGCTGTAATATTTGTATTACGAAGTACAAATATACAAAGTCACAAGTCTTCATTTGAAATAAAACAAAAAGGTTTTGCCACACTGCTTTATTTAAATAACTTAAAATGATGAAACATACACTGTAAACCACCTGAAAAGTGCATGTGTGTGTATGGCTGTCAGTGCTGTGACACACATCCATGAGTAACACATTCTCATTTGCAGCTTCATAAAGACTCCTTTGCACCACTTGTCAAAGCACTGGGTAATGTTTGCTAAAATGCACAGCTGAACTTTTCCAGTTATTCTTGTTATAACTGAAGCTTCAGCATTCTGCAGGTTCTACTAGTCTGGAAGGGTGACAGAGAAAAAACTAACAAACAAAACCATTATGTTTAGGGCAAAAGCACAAGTTTAAAAACTCTGCAACTTCAGTTTGTAGTTCAACTAATGCTCTTGAATTAATGCTGAGTGTCAAAAAACACTTTCGAAGAAATTATATGCACTTTTTTTCCAAGTTGATGCAATTAACTGAGGTTTTACTCATTTGTGATCATTTCAGCAAAGCCCTCCTTTTAGTTACAGTCTGAGGTATTGTTATTCCAGCTCATTTCAGAGGACATAGTGAGACACTCAGCTCCACTTCTCCTCGTTACACCACATTATGTCTCATAAACTACACTCAAGTCAGCTTTTTTACACCAACATATTAGAGAACAGACAGTTCACAACAGCGACTTCAGAGAAAATACTAGCTAGACTCTTGGCTTCTTCTCAAATACATTTCTCTTTTGAGCAGATAGCTGGTTCTTCATTTAGGCACACAGTCTTTAACACAGAGTTTTACTATTGGTCTGTGAACATGGGGTGGCGATAGCTCAGTAGGGTAGAGTGTTTGTCTGGCAACCAGAGGGTCGCCGGTTCAATCCCCAGCTCCTGCTGGGCTGTCGATGTGTCCTTGGGCAAGACACTTGACCCAACTTCCCTGTGTGTGAATGTTGGTGGTCAGAGGGGCCGAGGGCGCAGAATGGTAGCCTCACCTCTGTCAGACTGTCCCCCCACCAACACCAGAGTGTGAATGAAAGATGGAGCTTCTGTGAAACGCTTTGGGTAACCAGAAAAGCGCTATATAAATCTAATCCTTTATTATTAAACATCAGTGACAGTACAATCAGTGGCAGTACTTCTGATTAAAAATAGACCTGTATACAATCTGATTTATGGTATGGACATAAGGCATTAATCAAAGCTCAGGTGGAGGATTGTTTCATTCCAAGGTGAAATAGATCATTTCCAAAAGAAAATTTGCAAGTAATAGGAAAAAATAACTGAGAATTCTGACTTTTTATCTCTGAAGTAGAGAAAACGCAGAATGATTAGGAGTCAGAAGGAGATAGGAGACATGATTCCTTCTGCTCTACATTGGGTTTGTTTGGGTTTTGTTACAATTTCAAACCAAAAATTTCACTTCTTACCTCCAAGTTTTTCCACAACTTAGTGACAATATTTTCCATCATGTATCTTTTACAGCTCTGTTGAAAAGCATCTGCATTAACTCAGGTTTTTATGTTTTTTACTGAAGTTCACAGACAATGACAGGAGCCACAAGTTTCCTTCAAATGTACAGTTTTTCTTAAAATGTTCAATTTCAGTTCAGCTACTTTTTAGAAGGCCCTGATGTTATTACTCAGCCATCTCTCAGCTGTTTAAAAGAAAAAACGTTGTCCTTCATTCTGAGACCCGTGTGTCTGAGGTGTGCTCAGGGATCAGCTTTCAAACCTTAAACAATTCTTTCTGTACAATAAGGACCATCATTAAACGTTTTATAAACTGGGTGTGTTGAGGACTAGAAGAGTTTCAGGCATTAAAAACACATCTACAGATGATAAACTATATATTTAAAAGTTAAAAAAAGAACCTCGATCTGCTTTATTTCTCATTTGATTCTCCAACTTATGCCAAGATGTCAACTACTAGCTATATGGGAATCACTTAGTTGATGCTAAAATGCAATTATATATGTATTTTAAGTTGTTTATGCTTGATTATTTTTTATAGATTCAACTAAATGAATGGAAATAAATTGTGTCTTTGTAGCAGATTGCTGGTAAAGTGCTTAAAGATTCCATTTAAACAAAAGTGATTGGTTGAAAATGGTCAGGGTACCAGCACTAAAGTAAAATAAATAAAATCATTTTTAAAAAGCTGTTAAAATAAAAAATTTAAAGGCCTACAGTCTGGGGAAGTTTAGATCAATATCGTTTAAAAACAAAAGGCCTGACTTCATTGTAAAATAAAGAAAGTAATGAGGTGTACTTTTTAAGAACATACGTAACATTTATTAACAAGCTTTTTGATTTTATAAATAATCAACAAAATGTTTCTTGAATTACCCAAAGGTCATCTCTTCAGATGAGTCTAAAACCGATCTGGCCAGTAAAGAAAACACTGCTTCTGGTACAACTCAATACCTCAGACGTCAGAAAACACAGAGTGGAGCCAGGGAGAGGTGTGTCAACAGCACAGCTTAGACATAGTCAGAATAATAAATGATGATAATGCTGTGAAGGAGGAGGACGGAGGTTCAGGTTTCAGCATGATAAGCAGGAAAAAGCCAAAAACACTAAAAAAGGTTTAAAGAGCATATTTTAAGTTCTTTTTTTTTTATTATTATGATAAAACTCTGTCCAAAAATACTATTTGAAATGTTTATTGAGGGTATTTTGTTTTACAATACATTTTTTTAAACCATTTTTCTAGTCCAAAGTGCCCCTTTTTGCAAAGCTTCTAAAAACGCTTTTTTTTCCATATGTGGACCTGTGACGTCAGCTAAGGGAGCTCCTAGCTAGGTGGCGCTGCTTACAGTGTTGTCTGATGTAGATAAATAAAGTATTTGTAGGATAATTTAACACTCTGTACGATCAATAATCCCATAAATATGATAATTTGAGCCCTTTGTTGTGTGGAGTTTGTGTAACAGATGCTTGTTTTAATCATTGTGTTAGATTTTTTAAAGCTAAACTACTTTAACATCTCAGACTGGCACCGCTCTAGTCTGCCAGCTGCCTGCTCGCTGTCGGCGATGAGTTGTTAGTTTTAGGTTAGAGCGCTCTTTAATCGAGTCGGTGTGAATTCATTTTAATAAAAAATGATAAATTATTATGTTTATGAATGCCAATCGCCAGTCTGTCAGGACACTGAGTCAACAACGGGACGGCTTCCTTACCGGTACGGTGACTTCTGTTTGGAGACGAAAAACCCCGGTGGTCCTGGTCTAGTCCAGGACTGGATGTGATGGAGTCCCACATACCGACGAAAAACATTCAGTGTGACTCTAAACAGGCGCCGTTACTTCGATCCATTCACCGGAACCGCTGTTAGCACACAGCAGCTAACAGGAGCTAACGGGGAGACTTGAGTCTCGTTTCCATGCCAGGTTTGGTACGGTTCGTGGTGGGTCGTAATCCGGTACCGGTCCGCGATTTCATGAGAGCATTTCCTTCAGGTGTCTGACCCTCACCTGGCTGGCGGGGTACAGTAAATCCATGCCGCGATGCTCTCCAGAGGGGCTTCCCGTTCCCAGCGGGGCTACCAAGAGGGGCTTCACGGCGGGGTTTCCAGCCTGACCCGACACTGTTTCGGTCAGCCTCGAACCGTTTAGCTGTATCCTGTGAAACTTTTTATAAACTCTTTCATTTCTTAACAATCCACCTGAACGCAGCTCAATGTTTGGAGCTCTGATGATCAAAAACCTGGTGCTAAACGCTGGTATTTTACCCAGACCCAAGTGAGGAGGTGGGTCACGGTCTACAGCTGGACCGACAGGGTACAGCCTTACAGGACTGATTGTTTTTATCTTCTTTTTTTTTTAATCTTAATAAAATAACTTCTCACTATAGTAATAAAGTAATAAAATAACGGCACTCTGGGGGTTTGTTTTGCTTGTCACAAGTAGTGATCAGTGGATCAGTTTTCTATATAGAGAACGAACGGTCTCCCTGAACTGTCGTCACTTCCGGTTTGGTGAAAAAATTGACAATTCTCACAAAAACGAATCCAAGAGCCTAAATAAGCTGAATTTGTGTCAATTTTTATTCAGAAAAAGTTTCTATTATATTTCTCTAAACATTTGTTTAAGGGAGTGTCTAACTTAAAATATGCTCTTTAAAAGAGAGATCTATGTAAAAGGCTGAGTCAAAGGCCAGGTGTGAGGGCTGTACTACAGAGTGAGAGCAACGTGCGTGTGAAAGGTGCTATATAAATTAACTTTACTTACGTACGTCTGTGTTCAGCTGAAAATCTGTTTTCTTTATCTGCATTAAGAACAGCTAAATCACAGCACACTAACCCTGGTGTGATTTTTATATTCTTCATTCTATACGGAAGCATTTTTCCCCACCTTTAACCAGATTCGGTTAATTCATTGTTAAATGGCAATAAAACGCCTCGTTACACATGAAAACACACAGAGCCTGACGTAGAGAGCCTGAGTTTTGCCTGAGCTTTACGTTTTGTTGAGCTGACTGACAGATAGAGCCATGATGAACTCTACAACCCTCAGCTGGAACACTTGTTCTGGAAAAACAGGAAAATTCCTAGAAGCTGGAGGTGTCAACCCTATAATAATGATTGAAAATAATCACGTTTTTGACATTTAGGGTTTTTACATTTTCAAAGAAGGCTGCATGGTGGCGCAGCTGGTTAGCACTGTTGCCTCGCAGCAAGGAGGTCGTGGGTTCGCGTCCCGGCTCTGCAGCCTCTCTGCGTGGAGTTTGCATGTTCTCCCCGTGCATGCGTGGGTTTCCTCCGGGTACTCCAGTTTCCTCCCACAGTCCAAAGACATGACTGTCAGGCTAATTGGGCTGGTAAATTGTCCTTAGGTGTGAGTGGGTGTGTGGTTGTTTGTCTCGTTCGTCTCTGTGTGGCCCTGCGATGGACTGGCGACCCGTCCAGGGTGTCCCCCGCCTATCGCCCCTTGACCGCTGGAGATAGGCACCAGCTGCCCCGCGACCCTCTGTGGAGGATTAAGCGGCTACAGAAAATGGATGGATGGATGGACATTTTCAAAGAGGTTAAGTGTATTCAGTTAATTAAATGTCTCCCCCTAAAAAAAAAAAAAACAATGCCACCAACGGTGAACATTAGGCACTACAGCAATGACTACTGTTCAGTCTTCGAAGGCACTGCAAAATGTGCTAACCAGTAGAGCTGTCAGGAGGCATGAAGGTTACCAGGTCTGCAGATTTAACACTGACCTTGTGCTTCTTGACTTGCTCTGGATTGGCAGTAAACAGATGAGATGGTGGGACCCCCGAGCTCTCAGGTACTCGTGATCTATTCATGTCACCTGTGGAAATACTTTCTGGTTGATCTGCTAAATCTAATGGATTCTGTAGTTTCTGCAGGACTCTGAGGTTGGGATAACTACCAGACTCTTCCATAGCCTGATGCAGATGTTCCCAGCCTGCAGTGCCACTCAGACTGAGGCGAGGGCTGCTTGCAGTCTGGCACAGTAACTCTGTGTGATGGCGCAGCTGGGAAATGTCCTGCTCTGTGGCGTTGCTCTGGCGCAGCAGTTCCTTAGTATGTAACGTGATGTCCAACAGACCAGACTGTCTGAGAAGCTCCACAGTGTTGAGGAAACGGCGGTGGTGAGTACTAGTGGTGACGTTCCTCTGAAGTCCTCTAGCTGTAGTGAGAGAAGACACAGTGTGCCGACTTGATGTGGATGGAGGTCCCAGACTTGTGGAAGCAGCAGTGATAATAGAGGAGGACAGACAACGTTTGCTTGATGTGGAACACAACAGGCCAGAGTTTGAACCTGCCAGTTTAGGCTGTTTCTGAGGGTGCTGTTCAGGTAGTGCTCTAGCCACAGCTGTTTCATCAGTTTTACGTTCCGTGCACATCCGCTTGCTCAGATTTTGGGATTCCTGGTTTGATGAAGATTTATCAGGTGGCTTTTTTGTAGGATGCGGTGCAATGCGAGGGTAGGAGTTGAGAATAGGTAAGTAGGTACTGCTTTTCTTCTTTGTGACACCAGACTTCTGCAGCAAAGGCTTGTGGAGCTGGAGGGGGGTGGCCGTAAAGCTCGGCTGTTCGAAAACAATCACAGATGGAGATCCACAGATGACGCCATTACTCAAAAGCATTGGGCTTTTTGTTTGAGTCATTGTTGACTGTAAAGACGGGAAAAGAAAGAAGCAATGAAACCAAGAAAATACATACCCTATTCAAAATATTAGGAGGAAAATGCACTACATGGAATTAAAAAAATAAGAAAAAATACAATACTGTGAAAAATGACCCCCCCACCCCCCCTTCACACATTTCTTCTGATTTGGCAAAGATAACTTGGGTTGATAGAAAATCTAGTTTTTACATCTCTATTTCACTTGTTTAGGGAAAAAGCTATACAAAATCCAACATGGTCATGTGTGCAAAAGGAATTGATCCCTAAACCTAATAACTGGTTGTGACATTCTTGGTGGCAACAACTGTAATAAAGTGTTTTTAATAACTGGTAATGAGTGCAGAGCTCCTGTGGAGTCTGAATTGTGCCCACCCACTGCAACAGCCTGGTTTTTGCACCACTCCTACTCCAGTTTTATGGCCAATCACACACAAGTTGTGATGCTGCACGAAAAAAGTTCTGCCCTAAGGAAGTGACAAGAATAAGCTGCAAGAACTCAAGCAAGGTGAGACAGAGAACAAATTTAGGGGTTCTTGTGAGGTTTATAACAGCCTTTAGTTTAATACCTGATGTAACGGGACACACGCCTTCCAAAGAGTTGAATTTGTCTCATCAGTCCACTTAATATTTTATCCAAAAGTCTTGAGGATCATTAAGATATTTTAGAGGAGCTCATCTTTGTATCACTGAATCATGACCTCTGACCTGAACCAAGTTATGTCTGCAAGGCTTTACATGTTGTTCTGGGTTCAAACAGGGCATGATGTGTTGCTTTCTGAGATCTTTGATCTTCATGTTGTCAGAGAGTGGTTTCTTAATTCTACAGCAGTAATCAGGTCTAGGTGTGGCGGGTGGAACTGACTCAGCTTTCCAAATAATGTGGTTAATCACAGTCAATTCCCAGTATAACAATTACTTTTTCATATAGGGCCAGGCTGGTTTGAATAGCTTTTCTTCACTTACTAAATGAAATCATTTAAAAACTGAATGTTGTATTTACTCGTGTCTTTGTGAAATTAGCTGATCTGAAAGATCCGACTTATTTTTCTGACTCTTCCATCAACAATCCAACTTATTATTGCAACTCTAAATAGAAACAAATGTTCTAACACTAATTTATCTTAACACTACTGCAGTGAGTGGCTGCCATAATAAGATTTTTAAATTTATTTAGTTTTGGGGGAACCAGACAGTGTATGCACCAAAAAGCTGTAGAATAAATGTTTTATTTTCATTTTCTTGCCATTGTTTCTATTGAAAAACAAGTATAGTGTGTCTCATTCATCTACCACAGTACTGCTTTACCTGCTTAATGTCCTTGATGATATAGATGGGCTGGTGGTCAATTTTGACTGACATCATGGGAGTATTCTCAGTATTTCTATATCCAAGTCCTTTATTTTGGACTTTATGTGAAACTCCTACATGTCCACTCGCTCTTGGCTGACTTGTGTTACTTTGTTGGTCCTCGATGTCTGTCTGTTGCCAGTCTGAACCATCTGTAGAAAAGTTGGAAAAAAGACAAAATCCAAACTTTGAATCACAGAAAGAAAGAAAATTCAGCTTCTTGTCTAGTCTGAAGAAGACACGTTGACTGAGGGCATAATGACAACACAAACATCTACAATAACTATGTTTATTTAACTGTTAGTAACAATTAGGACAACTTTATGGTATTAGCAAGGATTTTAAATTCACTTTCAGTTCTGGAGAAGAATACATCCCAGAACCCCCATTTGTTGTTTAAGACCCACAGTGGGGTCCCGACCCCAACTTTGGGAACCACTAATCTAGGCCACGCCCACAAAAATAGGCACTGTATCCAAAAATAGTCTTTAGCTAGAGCATTGTTTAAGTCGTAGTTGAGAATTTGTCACTAAACATTATTAAAGTGACAGTCTAGTTTTTAGATCATAAACAGAGGAATATTCAACAAAAAGCACTACAGTTCCAACACTCTTAAACTGAGGTGACTAACACTAAACCAGAGAGGTAACTCTATGTTTATATTGTGAACCCAAGTCAATCTGTACTTGGGAATTTTGCCTCTTTTACAACTCAAATATGATAGTCTACAAAAACTTGATCGGAAATGCGGAAGGAGTGCTTGGCTTTAATCATCCGTTACATCTTCAACTCACCAGAATAACCAGAGTCTTTCTCTGAGCTGCAGTGGGAGCCTCTTCTGTTGGAATCAACCACATTTTTAGTGTCACGTACTGCCAGCATGGTTGTGCTGTTGCTTTTGTCTTTAGCAATCTTGCTGGATGGAGCAAAGAAGCCATTTCCACTTAAGCAAGACTGATTCTTCGACATGATGAACCCTAAAGAAAAAAGTATTTAGTGTTTAGTCTTTCTCTGGGGAGACACCACTCCTGTTAAATCTGAGAGAATAGTGATCAACCAGTGCTGCACCCTGCACATCATCTGCTGCATACTGGGGTAGAACAGACGAATATCAAAACTATACCATAAAACTGCAAAAACTGTAACTTGCTCTTACAAATTTAAATATGGAAAAAATGTATATAGAGTTTAAAATTTCCTACATGGGCTAATATGTCAAATAGTTTTTAAAGGAATATAAACTACTGTAGTGTTAGTTGATGCACCTTTCACCTTTGTTGCAAAAAGACTTTATAAAAGAGCTGAAGAGATGCCCTTGAATCTTGTGTTCATTTATATTTTTCCTTAGTGAAAAACATCACTAAAACTGTTCTGCTGTTATACATCTTCTACTATTTCTGTAGTACCTCCAGCCATTTTTGTCCTTATTCAAATCCACAAAACTACATGCTCACACAGATACCTTAGGGTTGTAACCATGGCAATTTACTTACATCAGTGTGTACCATCTAATAACTAACACAATGTGTTACATGAACTGCATTTACATGAGAGGATCAACAGCCATGTGGGTTTCAGAATCTGTAAAACAATAATATAGTCTTCACCCACGAGAGCATGCACCGAAAGCAGAGCAGTGTCTGCTATCCTTCACACTGCTAAAATATTTTTAAAGTGACACATTATGTGAGATGTGTACAATTTAGCCTAATCTAAAACAGCAAGTAGCTTTAATTCTTACTATGTGTGTGCTTGAATCCCCATGTGTACCCAGGGCTTATTTAAACAGGTAAATAAACAGTCATGCCGCATGGCTTGAATTGAGTCAGTCCACACAAGACAACACTTGAATTTAGGTTAGCATGTAGGGGAACTTGTTCAGGATTTTGTTAACTTTCTACAGCTTTTCTATCTTGGCTTAAAAGTGAAATGCTTGCTTTAATTTTCAACAGTGTTGAAGGCATAGCAGGCAAAATACAGTGAAACAGATTTGCTGATTGTCCCTTAGAAAAGCTCCAGAGCTGAGACAAATTATTCAGTTAAAAAAAAAGTTTGCTGCAGCTGCAAATCATTCATGTTTGAAGCTGTATTTAAAAAATGGAGTTCTAGAGGAAATACAAATCCCTATCTTCTTATTACAACACAAACCCCAATCAGAACTTTTTATTATGTAGTCAATGTACTGAGAACAGACAATGTAGGCTTCTTCTTGATAAATGAATGTATAAATAAATAATGGCAGTGTGGGCAGGTACCAAGTCCACTCCTGAAGTAGAGACAACATCAGAAGCATCTTACCTGGGCTTATGAGGAAAAGACCCGGACTGCTGCTCAGTGGTCTAAAGTTCTCTTACAGAATGAAAGTAAATTTGCAGATCATTAGGAAATCAAGGTCCCAGTGTCTGGATGAAGAGTGAGGAGGCACAGAACGTTGCTTTAAGTGCAGTGTGAAGTTTTTTCAGTAAGTAATGATCTGAATTTCCACGTCATCTGCTGTCTGCTGGTGTTGGTCCTCTGTATTTTCTCAAGCCTACAGTCAACACAGCCATCTACCAGGTAATTTTAGAGCACTTCATGCCTCCTTCTGCTGACAAGCGTTATGGATATGCTGATTTTATTGTCCAGGAGGACTTGGTACCTGCCCACACTGCCAAAGATACCAAAAGCTGGTTCAATGACCACGGTGTTACTGAGCTTGATTGGCCAGCAAACTGGCCTGACCTGAAAACCATAAAGAATCTATCAGACCCAACAATGTGGACGACCTGAAGGCTGATATCAAAGCAACCTGGGCTTCCATCACACCTCAGCAGTCACACAGGTTGATCTCCTCCATGCCACGCAGCACTGATGCAGGAAATCATGCAAAAGTAGGTCCAACCAAGTATTGAGAGCATGAAAATGAACACTTTCCCAAGCCCTGACATTTGTTTCAAATATCCTTATTTTGTACTTGTGTAAAATTCAAATTTTCTGAGACAGAATTCTTGGTTTTCATCATCTGCAAGCCATAATCATTAAAACTACAAGAAATAAAGGCTGTACGCTACAGTATACGCTTTAATAGAAAACATGTTTAAATGTGTTTACTCTCAGGAGCTTTTTCAACTAAAGGCTCTAATGTTTTAGGAGTTTGAGGTTCCTTGAAGGCATCTCTCAGCTCAACAAAGCACCCCTCCTCCCACCAGTTAGTTATGTAACCAAGTTTAAGTCCAGCCCTCTCCACTTCCTCTGCAACTGGTCCTCAGTCAGTTACAGACACCTAAATGACATAACAGCAGACGACATTTAAAAATTACCCCTCAACAACACGCTGGCGTTCATGAGACAGATAAATAATTACATATTAAACCACGAAAAGCGTGAAAAGTCTTGGGTTTGCTACTATGGTTGTTTCTAAAGCCAATAGTAAACTTACCTCCCAAAAAATGGTCGATTATATCAAAAATAAAAGGTATTTTCCCCCTTTAGCTGCATTTTACAGCGCCGATGAACACCAAGTTTAGCCTTTATCATCTTGCAAAGGTTAACTGTCGGATCCATGGCGAAATCTTTGTCAGAATCACCGAGTTATAACACTACAGAGAAAAGGGGTTGAGATTAGCTAAAAGCTGTGTTCACTGTAGCCGGAATGAGGACCATATCCGGTTTATTTCAAAATAAAACATCGCCAATAAAAAAAACAAATACAGCGTAGCGCAAATAACTATTCAGATAACTAGAGCAAAAATAAAATCGGTTCCTCTTATCTTTACTATGCAACAAATACTTACCCACTAATATTACAGATCGTATCACTGGCAATCCTTTTATTTTGAAATGCGATTCCTATAGCATGTGTTTGACGTAACAAGGGGACAAAAACATGAACACGGGCATTGACGTACTGTCCTTTATCCAGACACGCGCAAACAGCAAGAACAAAACGAAAGTAGTCCAACAGAAACAAGTTCGATCTTCTTTTGCTCGGTCCAAGTTGGTTTCACCTTAAGTGAACCCACGCCCGCCCAAGTGCAACAAAAACGTGAGCACATCACCTATTGGTCGATGAGACGGCTACTACAGCCAATCAGAAATTAGAACACGCACAGTAGAGAAAGTTTGACATAAAAAGGCGTGGTGCCAGACTCTTGTGCCATACTTTTAAACTGCACTTCCCCAATAAAGACACCAGAAATAGTTTACTTAATTGCTGAATAACCCCAAGGTGACATTTCTTCATTAAAATGTTTCTGGATGTTGAGAGAATAGGAATACTTTTGTTATTCTAAAATTAAACTTATTACAATGGAAAAGTAGGCTTCTGAGTGTTTTTACTAGTAATAATCCCATGTGACATCTACAATATTTAGCTGAAAGCCCAACACGTGACTATTTGTCCAAAGTGAGAGCAGGTGGATTGACTTTTAGGAAAGCTGGCATATTAATTTTGAACTAGTAAGAATGTCATTACTATTTGTATACAAAAGACTGTCTAACAATTTTATATAATAAATTGGCTTGACAGGTGACACTTGACTAGGTGCATAAAGTTGCAATAACTTGAATCAGTACTTCAATAGTACTGCACAGAGGTGGAATACAGTACAGACGTATAGCCACTAGGTGGCTCAGCTGGCAGTTTGGAAAAACCTAAGAAAAAAACATGGCTTAATTTCAACAGTCAGCAGCAGATACTTTATTTTACATTAAAATTTCCTCAACTTGACACCCCCCCCCCCCCCCCCCCCCCCCATCTTCTCCACAAATGACAATACAAGGACACATCAGTACAAATCAAATATTTTCTACATCAGCTGCAAGTTAAGATCATAAAACAAGTTTGTCACAATGTTGAACATGCTAGACTGCATGTTTCCATCAACATCTGGCATCAAATCTGAAACTCCTTAGGATCCACGGCCAAAGCAAAACTTCTGTTAGAAGCTCGAGGGAGCATCGAGTCCTCAGTGATACAAGTCCAGTATCAAGACCTCGAAGTTTAGACAGAAGTCTGTTCCTTTGAGTCAGAAATGTCATACACCCAGCAGACCTGCAGCATTTTTCAGACCTGGGTGTCTACTAACATGCATGGTCTCTGGGGAAGAAAATTTTTTAAAAGTAGCACAAGTCTCTTGGGAGTAGGCCTCAGCTGCAGCACTAGCTAGAATATGCATTATCCTTAACAGAGTAGTCTCACTGAAAAACAAAATTATAAATGTCAGGTTTGAGTTTTAACACCATAGAGACGTGTGTATTGGTAACTAAATCTGATACAAGATGGATAAGTAAGGGTTATTAAACAGTTGCACACCTGCCAACATGGATACTGGAGACCAGACACCAGGCTGCCTCTGCCTCTGGTGTCAGAGACTCCTGTAGAACCTGACGGGCCAAACATAGGGCAGCTCCAGCCAGCTGCACAGGTAGAAACACCACACACTGGCCTTCTAGGAGAGACAGCTCCAGCAGATAACGACCCATCCACACCATCTACAGGCAGATGTTAAAATAGATGAGTCAGACCTTCAAACAATAACTGGGCAGACACACGGTGCAGATTTACCATTGCACTGCAGTGAGCAACAGAGGCAAAGATGAGAAGGAAATGAAGAGCAGGACAGTTGGACAGGTTAAACTTCAGCGCACAGAGGATTTTGCGTTCCATTCGCAGAAGCTTATGCTTAGTGTACCCATGGTCCATCAAGCTGCAGAGTCCAGACACCTGAAAGGAGCACCAGGTTGGCAAATGTTTCTAAATATTTAGAGGAGACTTCAAAAAATAAATTAAAAAAAAAAGCTTTAGAGCTTCATGTAATAAAATATTTGTTGCAAGCTGAGATTTACAAACTTTATTACTCAGAAATGCTAGTCTACTGCAGCTCTAAACTTCAGCACACCTCTGGGAGGAGGCTCTCTTCCTTCTTCGCTGCGAGAAAGAGGCAAACCATGCCGAGGAGCTGCAGGTTGGCTGTAGTCACCTTCAGCAGCCGCAGGGAACAGTCGAGGAGATGTATGGCCAAGTAGAGCGTCTCCTCTTGGAATTGCAGCAACTCCTGACAAGTAGTAAGAAGTTTAAACTTTCTATGGAACTCCTGTGAAATACTTAGGAATTCAAGTGTGAAATTAACCTACATGGCTAATTGCCTGTATCAACTTCAAAATCAAAATGGGCACACTGAATCCCATACAACCTCTAAACCCTGTGCATTAGGTAAAAGAAGAAGAAGAAAACTCACATGAACTATAATGATCCAGTCTACTAAGATAGCTCGAGTGGAATGAGTGAAATGCCTGGGCAGATCAGCGCTGGGAAGAGTATTCTGCATCTGGGACCTCTATAGGGTGCATCCCAAAAACAGAAGGGTTGCTTTATTAAGAGTTGCTGCACAGCAAAAAGGTGCTGGAGGCAGCACTTTAAACTGCTTCACTAAACCATGCAGTTTAGTGGCCTCTGGTCATAATTTCTCACCATCATGTCCAAGAACACGTCCCAGGCATACGTCCGGTCCCAAATGAGGTTCAGTTTCTCAAGTGCCTTCTCTACTTCACATCGCAGTAAACTGGGAACCAGAGCCTGAAGGCTGGAAAGTCCCTGCAGGCCATGAGGGTAAAGAAGCACAGGAGGCATCTCTGCACACCCGTCTGTTGCACAGGATGCAAGAGGACATAAGGATTATTATGCTTTTCTTAAAAAGAAAGAAAAAACGTGCATTGGTTACTTATGTTTTACTTTTCATGCTACACTATATATATATATATATAAACGACCATTTAATAATACAAGTGTTTATAGAAAATAAGGGGGTTGATGTTATATAAATTTGGGGAGATTGTCTACCAGCAGAGCAGGTCTTATCGTCCTCATGGAATCCCATGATGACTTCTTCACCAATTTGTGTTGACAGCCTCCTTTCCTGCAAGAAAAGTACAAGTTTTACTGCTATAGTGCCTTTTGAGATATAAAATCACAAGGTGCTTTACAATTACACAGATTTAATAATAGAAATATAAGCAGAAAAGGAGACTACAGACTAGATGAGTTCATGTAAAAACCAGATGAGTTTTGAGCCGCTTCTTAAAGAGACCATCAAGTTCATAGTTCCAGAGTCTGGGGACCACAGCAGGAAATGTTCTGTCTTCTTTAGTCTATACCCTGGTACGCTGATTTCTTTGATCTCTGGACCTCAGGGACCTGCTGGAGGTGTAAGGATGTAAAAGATCATCGATGTATGCTGCTGCTCGTCCATGGAGGGCTCGATAAGCCAGAACCAGGATCATGAAATGAACTCTGGAATTTACAGGCAGCCAGTGAAAAGAGTGACGTGGGTGTATTTTGGAGGACTTAGTCAGAAGCCTAGCACAAGCATCTCTAACAACCTGCAACCGATCCAAAGAAGTTCTGTTAAAGACGGGTGAAGAGTGAGGTACACAAGTCCAAATGTGAAGGGATAAAAGCACGGAGAACAATTTACAGGTCAAAGCGTGACATAATGGGACTCAACATATCAATAGTCCTGAGATGAAAGAAGGAAGAGCCAACCAGAACTGATGAGCATTCAGAGTAAGAGTTGAGTCAAAAGTTAAACCAGGACTTCTGACAGAGGGTGTGGTAAATGAAGCAAGGTGATCAAGAGAATCCCTGATTTTAGGAACAAGCTTGTCCAGAGCAGTGAGAGCACACAAGAAGATTTTCACTTTGATTATAGAAAGTTCCCAGCTTTCCAGTTTAGATTCTTAACACATCTGCAACAGCTGTAGTGTAGACATCTCATGGGGCTTAAAGGAGCTATACTGTTGAATGTCATCTGCATGAAGATGGTAGGAGATTTATTTGAAGTGTGGGACACCGTGGGTGGAGACCTGCACAAAGAAACAACTCAGACAAATATAATGACACCGCTAGTGCAGAGCCTGATAGGCTGAGACACTGGATAGGCCTATCAAGTAGGTGATGGTCCAGCAGAACCAGAACTGAACATTCTCCTGCATCATGTTGATGATGCAGGGAAATGAAGACTTTACCATCACTGTAAAATGGACTTGGAAGAGGCAAGGTTTAAAGCATGAAGGAAGAAAAAACAAGTAATTCACGATTCAGTACTCCTCTAACCATTTGGGAGTCATCAAGTAAAAAGATGAATAGAGGCAAGGTGACATGACAGCTGATTTTGATTTAAGGTGACAAACTGGACATAATGCATACCCATCTGCACTCCAGTTCCATTTTGACCAGGTTCACTCTGGACTCATCTGCTTCTACAGGATGCCAGCAATCTATAGGCCCACAGGTGTTAGCCAGAGTTCTTAATGGAGCTCTCCTCTCATCCGCCTAGAGGAGCAGCAAATAGATCAATTTAATTGGCTCAATGCAACAACTGGTGCAGGGCTTTACTTGTTAAAAAACAGGACAGTGCTCAATGTGCAAAGCACTTTAGAATTAAAGTGCCACAATTCTGTATCACAGAGAAATTTGTCACTTTTTCTGCACGTTTTTGACCAATTTAAGTGATTCCTACAGTTAATTTGGAATGCTAATTAAATAAAGACACATGATCTGGAACTAGGCACCTACAATTACTTTTATTATTAGAAACGGGATGGAGACTGGACTGGGTCCGTCAGTGTCGAGCCCACTGAGGTCACCTTCTTGTGTAAGTCCAGCAGAGGCTTGGAGTCGCAGAACCCGGTCCTGGCCATGGAGAAAGCCGGAGGCTGAGTTCCCGTGCCGAGCCGCAGCAGCTACTTACCCACGGGCGTCGGTGGAGGCCTGGAGCGGAGAGGGGCGCCATGCTGGCCGCGGTGCCGCTAATGAAGACAGCTGGTCTGCGCTGATTGGCCCGGACGGACCGGCGTCAAGGTGGGCACCAAGGAACTTCCGGTCGACGCTCCTCATCACCACAGCATCTCGTATGGTGGTGTTTATTTCACATAAACTAGCAAATTGCGTACTTTTTAAATATTTCTAGCAGATACTTGGTTTTTAGGGTAACAAGTTCACCGTTTGTTGGTCAAAACTAGCTAGCGAACAGACAGCAGGACCAGTTTATTTTCGGTAGGCGTCACCGTTTTATTAAAAAGGATAAAGAGGTAATGGCCTGTGATTCACTACAAAAGTTTAGAGTTGTACAACTTTTCTGCATTTCAGGCACATAATTATTTAAAATGACCCTGGGTTTTCAGCCATTATACTAGTTAGAGCCACTCAGAAAAACTAAACATCAAAAAGAGGTGTTGGGGGAGTCAAAATACATTTTTGAGAAATACACTATTTGCAGAAAAAATAAAAAAGCAGGCTATTTCATGAATAGGTCTATAATAGGAAACATGCTGCAGCGTTCCTAAACCCAACTTGATCTGTTTTTATGTCTGAACAGTTTGAAGGAAGTTCTTCAGAGTGCTGCTGTGAATGCTACTCCAGTTGCCAAAATACTGCACCATTATTAAACTGCTTCATTTTTTTAGTTTACTCAATAAACCTCACATCTACAGTATAGCCTTAAAATGTTAATTTTCCTTTAATTTCTCCTTATTTTTCTCTGTAGCACTAATATGTAGTCGTACTTTATATATATATATTTTAAATAGGCAACTCTTCTAATAAAATGCATATATAACCGTATAATTTGATCATTTGACACACTAATCCCACAAAACACAAATATTTAAAACTTTAAAATAGGATCTAATGGGCTTTATGCACAGAGCACTTAGTAGAACTTCCAGTTTTCAATAAGCCAGCATGGCCATTTCCGGCTATGTGTAAAGCGTTCTAGGTAGAGCGCAGTAGAGGCCTCCTATAACATAGGCCTCTAAGACAGTGAAAGAAGTACACAAAATGAGCCGCACACAGACTTGATCAGTAAAAATGTTTACTGGCACATTATAGTTGCAAATATAATAAGCTACCATACTGCAGCAGGTTTCACCCGTTACATTGTAAAGTCCTGCCATGGGGTGGAGATGCCTGCTAGGACAGTGTCCCTCCCTTTGAAGATTGCTTTTTTTCATTGCCTTCTGAGCTTCAATTAAAAAAAGAAGAAAATGAGAAACTCTGTAACACCAGCAGCAGGTATGACATTCCTGACTGTTGATCACATTCAAATATACAGAGAACGTGTTAAACGTGGTAAAGCTGCAAATCAAAGACTACAAAGCTGCAGGCTTCCCCTTCTAATAATGCTGCATTCACCATCAAGCTCTCTTTTTTCTGTTTTTTGGTATTTACACAAAAATGAAGAGGCACTTGTTGTGCCAGTGTATGCCTACAGGAGAGGTCAGGGGTATTAGAACTTGCATGTTTAGCTGTGAAGCATTGCTTAAAGCGTGGCCAACAGAGAGGTTCAGTCTATGGCTTCACCACCATCATCGGAGTCCAGCAGCACCCCCTTGTGGCCATGATAGCAATGAAGGCAATTCCACAGTGGAGTCCATCAGTGCAATGGTTCTGGTATCTGAGCCCTGCTGTTTCCAGAGCAGGACTCCAGGACAGAGTGTGGTGGCTGTGCCTGAGCCAGTGAGAAGAGGTGCTGGAGTTGTTCAGAGGAAATAAAAGCCATTTCATCACTTTTTTATTATTATTTTCAGCAGAAACTGATGCCACCTCATGGTCACTGCAGTCAAAAAACTTGCTGCTTTTCCTGTGTTTGAATCAACACTCTCACTCAATCATCTTTCACCCCATCATGCATGCACATGTTAAAAAATAAAACACATAGAAATGTGACAAGAGGGATACCAGAGTATGCTTATTTTTTATGCAAAATATTTTAAATACCATAATGGTAAATATTCAGTTGATTTGGCAGAATTATAATCACTTAATAACTCTCAGTGCTACCGAAGATATTAAAGGAAAGCTTCAGACGTCTTTAAACACTGTCTAGGCAAGCCAAATTACTTTAAATAAACTCAACTTTATTCGTTTTGACAAAATGTATGCAATCATTTAAATGTTTTCAAACCAAAATGTCTAGCTTCATGCATATCCCTTAAAGCCTTTCTAACTTAGGCTTCATTATGCTAAATAAAAACAAAAAATAGGCTGGAAATTAGCCCTTTTTTTAAACATTAATCACAGATAAACAAGTAATCCTCTGCTGGAATCCCCTTGAGATGAAAAACTTAAAAGCGATTAAAAAAACATTAAGAAAGCAGTTTTAAAAACTTTTTTTAATATATATATATTTCATATAATGTACTTTGACAAGACAATATGTCTTCCAAATTTTGAGAAATGAAAAAATGATGGGGGGGAAAGGAAGGAAAACTCAACAAACAAAATTAAAACAATGACAGATTTTCTTTTTTTAATGTTCCTATAGTGAGACTTAAAAGAGAAACCAACATCTCTTCCAGCATTGTGAAATGTAAAACCCCTTTGTCAGTTTGAGCACTTTTCAGTTTACTACCCACAGCTTCCCTCAATCATCTGCCTTCTTGAGTAGGTATGCAGGTTTTCATTTCATCTTTTGATGTTTAAAAGTAGTTCCTCTTCTCTGCAGACTAAAAATCTGTTTCAACAGCTCACACCAGCCATCAACCTGTCACTTCAAACATCTAAGAGCTTGGGCACCTTAGAAAACACAAACCAGACTCTAAAACTCAAATGTGGGATAATAGGAAGGGCTAAATGTCCAACAAGTCAATGTTTAGACTTTTTCCACTGAGTGAGCAATTTTATTCTTTAAATATGGGAACAATCAAAAACTTATTTAGGATAAACATTTGAAAAACTTGCAGTGATATTACAGATCTTAAAAAATGATTAATCATTCAGCTAGGGAGTGAAACTGACTGGACCGAGGTCAGACAATTATTGGTGCTCATGATACTGAACTGTTTGGACAGGTTGAAGGGAAAAAAACATACTGAGGTCAACAGCGTCGTGTCAATTTTTCTTTCTTTTTGTTTTAATTGATAACATAGCGAGACTGGCTTGGGACCACCAGTGACTAGTTGGTTTCTCCGTTTGCACACAGGAACCCACACAGGAACCTGGACTCTATAAGTGCATGAGTGCTGCATCGCTTCAACTTAATGCAGCTTTTACAGCAAAAAAGGTTAGCCATGCAAACGATCTTTACTTATAATCCCGACTGAGTCACTTTAGCGACAAGCTGGCTAAAATAATCATAAACTACACGCCTTCTCCTTTGGAAAAACAAAAACAGAACAAAAAAAGCCCATTGATTGCGCTGCGTAGTGTCCTTTTTTGTTGATATTCCAGCAAAGTTTCAGAGTCTAAAAACGTGCATACGAACAGACATAAAAATGGATGGCTGAGAATTAAAATCTGTTGTTCATTCATCCTCTTGCACTCGCTGCTCGCACGCATACATTCATATCCTCTCTCGCCCATATACACTTGTGCAGTGCAAACACAGTAATGGCAATTCGTCTCGTTTAACCCCTCATTCTCATTCCCTCCCCCCTGCTGTAGGAAAACCCTACACTTGATTTGTAACAGCAAGTTCCAGAAAGAGCACTTGTTATTTTTTTAATTAAAAAAAAAAAAAAAAGGAAAAGCTGAAATATGGCTTTACATTTAAAACCGTAACAAGTGATGAAATTTAAAATAAAAATGTATTTTCCCCCAAATATTGTCAATTTTACTAAATGTGATTACACTTTTTAAAATTCCATCATGTAGGTGTGTGTGTGTGTAGACTGTGTGTGGGCTGTTTGGTGTGTGTGTGTGAGAAACATGGGTACAGCTGGTAAAAAGGTGGTACTTGCTGGCATAACTTGTTTTTTTAAGTGTGAAGGCTTTGATGTGGTGCTGCAGAGGTCCAGCAGGGAGGAACCGATGTCGGCCCTTGGAGGACGTGCAGAGACAAAGCTGCCAGTCTGTCCAAACAAACCTGCTGAAGTCAGTCATGATTTGTGTGCTCATTTCCTACTTTATCTTTATATCGACATATATGCGTGTCCATGTATGTGTGTCAACGACAGAATGAAAATGTGTCTTGTGCCACTTTTGTTTGTGTCATTCAATTTCTTCAGCAGTGCATGGGTGCATGTGGGATTGTGATTGTGTGCCAGCCTGTTCGCTTGTTCATGAGTCTCAGTGATCATTCCCGTATGCTGGCAGAGTAGGAGAACTGAGGGAAGTGTGTACGCTGATCTGAATCCTCTGCATCTAAATTGTCATCTGGAGCATGCACAAAGGGAGAGAGATCAAGATTGCAAAGTCAAAAACAGATGTGAAGAGCTTAAGCCGAAAAAAGGCACAAAGACAAATCTACTTACACTTGTCTGGGGGGGTTATCGTAATACTTTGTGCCGTGAACTCATCATCAAAGTAGCGTGTGTCTGTCTCTGATGTTACCTGGGGCTTGAATGGTGGAATAAGCTGAGAAAACAGACAAAATGCATCATTTAACAAAGAAGTATTCTTCTTTTAAATGCAACATTATTTGTTTGTTTCTATCTTGGCCTATCACCTTCTTTTCAATGACATCCTGCCAATTGATGGGGGTGAAGAACTTATGGGTCATCACTTCTTTGGCATCGTCTGGTCCACCTCCGAGCCTGTAAACAAGTACAAAATTACCACCTATGAACTGGATATAAATAACCATGAGAACACATTTATCAGAAAAGTACCACAAGCGACAATAAGCAAGCAACAGCTAAACACATTTATTGGTAATTGCCTTGATACTTATGTGTGTAAGAAAGCCTGCAAGCAGAATTCAATGTGCTAATATTAGCTATTTTTCTGTGATTACGAGAAACACGGGGTCCTGACCAAAACAACAATCAATTTAGTCCCTGTTTAAAGCCGTTACCTTGAACCAAAACTAATCAAGAAGCAACATGAGCTTCAATAACACGGTTACTTCTTTTATAGCTGAATACAAGGTGTCTGAAAGCACAACGAGAGACTCAGAAAACAAATCAGCTACAGCAGTCACGTTTTCTTAAGCTGTCCAGCTCCATCTTCATATTTATTCCTTTATAAAAACAGAACCATGTTTTAACAGTTGATATATGTGATTATATTTTTCAACATCTACTTCAGAAATCGACCACAACTGAGGCAAAGAAATCCTGTTTCTAAAAATTAAATGCCGAAGGTTTCAACTAAATCACGTGTTTTTTTTTGTTTAACAATCGGATTTTTTAAATATTCCAAATTCTATAAAAAATATCAGCCTTGTGCTTTTTAAAATAATGTTTCTACACAATAACTTACCTTTGTTTGGGATCTTTTTTAAGCAGGCCTGCCAGCAGGGCCTTTCCTTCTGGAGCCAGGCTCTTAGGGAAGCGGATCTCCTCCATGAGGATGAGCTCAAACAGGCGCTCGTGGTCCTGGTTGTAGAACGGCAACCGACCACACATCATCTCATACATCACCACTCCCAATCCCCACCAGTCCACTGCACGTCCATAGTCGTTGTCCTCCAGCACCTGATGGGGTAGAAAGGAGAAGAGATGAGAGTTAAACGCCTAAAAATACACACACACACACACACACAGCAGGAAGAAATCAGGATGAAAACAAACATAACGTTAGCGGCAGACATCAACTCATTTGTTCTCTTCTGGTTAAGTAGCCATTTTAAATGCTTTAATATTTCATAAAGTTCACTGAACTAATCACAAATTTCCAGATTTATATGCCACAACATTGCACAATTTAACACATACTTCTGCTCTAAGGAACAGCTAAAACTAAAAAAATAAGGTGCCACTTATCAATACATATAAAACGTATTTGAAGCTGAAAGTTATTCTAGTTAACAAACTGCTGCTCTAAAACATTTGATCTATAATTGAGCTAATCTTTCTTGAGGCATGTTCAATGAGAATTTTATTGACATGATACCAGTTGCCGTTCAAGGCAGAGATTTAGCTTAAAATGATTTGAGTTAAAGCTGTTTTGGCCAAATCATTTAAAACACAAAAATATGCATGAAGTCATGTAAGGATTTTGTAATTAGTTAGCTCTTGCAGAACATGATTTAATGACTTTCAGCTACTACCAAACCAAATCATAACACAATATCTGTAAAATTGACCGAGTTAAAGCCATGTTTGTGTTTACAAGATCAACTGGTTTTGGCAGCCATCTTGTATTGACTCCAAAAGTAGGTGTACATGTAATGAATACTTTCTAGAAGTTTCATAAAAATCCATCTGGTGGTTCAATAAATATTTTGCCTCACAGTCAAATAACCACACGCACAAACACAGGCAAAAACATTATCGACCAAGCTATACACGCAGAGCTCCTGTCTTTTTTATTTATCAGACAGATTCTCACAATGAAACAAACAGAAGAACCCCACTGTGTTCTAACTGACTATCTACTTATTGTAGAAAGAAGCTTTTTAACATCTTCAGTTCAAAACTAATTCATATCTACAGTCGACGTGGATTTACCTCTGGTGCCAGGTACTCCGGGGTTCCACAGAAGGTCTTCATGGTGGCGCCGTCTGTGATCCCCTCTTTACACAGTCCAAAATCCGTTATCTTTATGTGACCATCTTTGTCTAGCATGAGGTTCTCAAGCTGCACAGGAACATTTAGAGGCAGGTCAGTTGAAAGGGATGGCAGGAAAATTAAAATAATTTCTAAAAACCACCAAGGTTATAATTGAAACTTCTCTTGATTATTCATCTTGCTCTCTCCTAAACTTATCACTGATCTAATTCCTGACAGGGGAACTAGTTCAGTGTTAAATAAATGAAAATACTTTACCTTTAAGTCTCTGTAAACAACATTGCGTGAGTGTAGATACTCCAGTGCTGACACTATTTCTGCACCGTAGAACCGTGCCCTATCTTCAGTGAATACTCTGTCCCGGGATAAATGAAAGAAGAGCTGCAAGAGGATTAAAAGGAAACATATTGAATATATTTATTTAGAACATGGTGAATGTAAGCCTATATGTGTAAAGACTGAAGTTATTTTTGTTTTTTCATATGTTGGGAATTTAACAGGCAGATGAATGTGTATAAAAACAAGTGAAAGCTGTTTAAACCAATAGAATCAGCCATTTAAAAATAAAAACCATTAAATATCAGACCTACCTCTCCTCCGTTAGCATACTCCATCACAAAGCAAAGTCGATCGTTTGTTTGAAATGCATACTTTAGTGTCTGCAGAAGAAACAAATATGCATCTTCATTATGGGGATAAAATAAAGTCTTCAGTCAGAAAACAAATCAAAGTATTGGTGACCCACCGTTAGAAAGGGATGCCTTGTATTTTGGAGAACTCGGCTCTCTGTAACCGTGTGTGCCACCTCATCCTACAGGAAAATAACACACTTAGAACATGGATCAAGAAGAAAAATACAACATACACTGCTCATCAAAAGTTAGGGATATTTGGCTTTCTCTAGCCTTTACATGTGAACTTAATGTGACCTTCTCTAAACTGTTGAAAGCTCATGTCCAGCTGTTCAATACTTTTTGCACAACTTCCTGTTCTCTAACAAGGAGATTAACAGCAAAATTCACAGCAGCTGTTTGATCCATGAATCAATACATTTCCTGGTTCCATTAGAATTAGTATTTAAACAGTCCTCCTCATCAGGTTGTTCACATTTTGACTTCATGAGATCGAGACCACACCTAGTAACAACTGATCAACAGCACCTCACCAATGAGAGGCTTCAAACAGGATGTTCTCAGACGGAAGTGACCACTGAGCTTAGAGTCACAGAGTGTCATCAGCAGGTTGTAACAGAGATACAGAGACTGGAAGAGTCTCAGAAACACTTAGAAATGGACGTCCTTTGTCCACATCTCACACTGATGACCACTTCATTGTGAACAGTGTCCTGAGGACCCAGATGATGAATGCCACACAACTCCAGGCACATTAAAGGGAGGTGAAAGGAACCCAAGTGTCACATCAGACCATTGGATACAGTTTACATCAGCATGGTCTGAATGCTAGATGACCTAAATTGTTACCTGACCACAACACCAGACACAGGCGTCATTAGGGTTGGGCATCGAGAATCGAGCATCGATAGGAACCGGGACTAGCTGTCCGGTTCTCCCGAACTCATTTAAATTTTAAATTTTCGATTCTCGTTTCGATTCCCAGGCCGCAGACCAGAAGAAGAATCCGTCTACGTCACCGCGCATTCATTGTAAAATGTGCGGTCTGCAGCGGCGTTCTACAGCGTGGCTTCAGCTGCTGATCAGAATCGGGTGATGTCCATGAAAAAAAAACGTCATCTGTCAAGACTGAACAACGTATTTCACAGCTGTTCACCTGAATGCAGCCTGCAGACTCTGTGCAGCGTAGCGTCTCTCCTCCCCTCCTTGTTGTATCGGAGCTCAGCGCCGAAATTGAAAGTAAAACACATCTGCCGAACCTTTACTCCGTCAGAGTGATCTAAACTTTGCGTCCTGCAACAAAAACTACTGTGGAAATACCGGAGGAAGCTCGCTAAAATACGTCAACACGGTGGATTTAAAGGTGTGGGTCGCGTTAACCGGAAATTTCCGGTATTTAACCGTTTTTTTTTTTTTTTTTACTTTGACGGAAAGATCTGAAGGGCGCCGGTCATTCTGACAGGTTTGCGCGCGCGCCTGCCCGTCCATAGGAAATAACTGAATTGTCCCCTCTAATAATTCGAACGAAGGATGCAGAAATAGTGCAGCATCTCCACCAACTAATACCTGCAGCCCAGACTGAGGTTCTGTGCTGCAGAGCGCAGACCTGTGATCCAGACGTCCTGCGCTCTGCAGCAGAAGAACACTGGTCCTCCATCAGGTGTCAGACCTGATCCGCTCAAACGCCCCTTTGTATCCCCCTGAGTATCTCAATGAAAAATATGTGAACCCCTCATCTCTCTCTCTCTAACTCTCATGATCTCATAATGAACGTTAATATTATACGATAATCAGAGTCCCGCGGAGCGCACAGAGCTGCACCTGCTGCTGCGCTCGACTCCAAACTGAGTTTTTAGAAATGTCTATCTGATGACTGACCGATGGACTAATTTAGAGTCTAATCCTATGGGTTTATGTGCTAAATGGGCCCAGTGTTAGAGTAATAATGCCACTGAAAATGTAATTATTATCATTTTTAAAATTAATAAGTGACGGATAAAAATAGATCATGACCGGACTTTTTTAACCCTGTCAGTCAAAATGACGGAAAACCAAAAAGTCTAGCGCTACCTCTGGGCTGGAGGTGAGTTTTCATGTCTCACTGCAGAAATCAACAGTCAGACGCAGCTACACTCACTCAGTATCAGCCTGCCTGACCATCAGAACGCTGAACAAATAAACTGTAAAATAATTAAAGTCCTCCAGATGAGATGCTGCTGGTTCAGCCCTCTAGGACCTGATATGGCTGATAAATAAATGAACCTAATATTAGTAATAATAATAATAATCTTACAACACACATTGTTGTGAGATTAATATTATTATTTTGTTTTTTCTGAACTATTGAATCTGCTCAGAGTTTTAATGTTGTAAATCTGTTTTATTGTTACTGACAGCAGCTAGATTGAAGTTTCAGATGACAGAACGCTGCAGCATGTTGGAGTAGATTCTCTGTCATCCTGGACATGATCATGTTCAGATTGAATTGAAAACAGCTGAATGTTCCAGTTATTTTGAAGACTCATTGTCTCCCATTAAAGAGCCTCCTTCAGTTTTAAACCTTGGGTTGAGAGTAGGAGGTTTGGAAGTTCTGGTCAGAAACAATCTGATTATGCTACAAGTATTTTTTTTTTTTGAAAAAGTAAAAACATGTTTTTGTCTAAATTAAGGTGATGTTATTGTTCATTAGAATTAAAATTCATGGAAGTTCAGATTATTTCATCAAGTAAGAGCTCTGGTTAGACGGTTCATTAAAACATGTAAAATATTTGGACCCTGCCTCTTGAAAGAATCTGAATCGAGAATCGATAGGAACCAGAATCGAAACGAGGAATCGGAATCGGAACCGGAATCGTTAAAATTCAAACGATGCCCAACCCTAGGCGTCATCGTCTTTTCACAGATCAGGGAGCATTTAAATTGGATGAGGGACCAGTGGGCCTTGGTGTTTTTCACTGAAGAAAGTCGATTAATGCTGAGCAGAAATGATGGCCGCCAACAATGTTGGAGACATCAAGGAGACAATATGTATCAGCTACTGTTGTCACCAGACCAGCCTTTGGTGGTGGTGGTGTTACAGTGTGGGCAGGTGTGTCTAGTCAGTACAGAACTGTCCTACAATTTGTGAATGGCTGTGTGACAAGCCCCTGCTACCTGGATAACATCATTAATCTAGTCATTGTTCCTATGCATGAACACAGGCCTAATTTCATGCTTATTGATGGCAATACTCCAGCTCATCGAGATGACATCATTAGGGAACGGCTGCTGGAGACTGAGGTGTCTCATGGAGTGACCTGCACTTTCTCCAGACCTGAATCCCATAGAAAACCTATGAGATCAGCTGACTCCATGTAGAGGCTGGTAACTCTGAACCCCAGAACCTGAATGACCTGAGGGCCGCCCTTCAAGAAGAGTGGGATGCCATGACCCAGCAGACAATAGTGAACAGCATGAGACGTCATCAAGCTGTAACTGATGCTCAAAGTCACACGACCAGTTATTGAGATCATTTGTTGGGGTCTACCCACTCACCACTGTTATTGGCTTTTGTTTCAGTAGTTTGAGATGAGGAAATCACCATTGCATGCTTCTACTTAAATGTCCTACTCTAATGACATCATTTCACTGTAGGGTAAACTTTTTACATTTTCCATAAATTTTACCATTAAACAAAAAGAAGTGAGTAGTGTGACCGTTTCATTTAAATACTTAATGTGACAGCACTAACTTTAGCAATGATGACTTCTTTGCGTAGGATTTTCATGGCGTAGTACATCCCCGTGGCTTTCTCCTTCACCAAGATCACTTTTCCAAATGTCCCTTTGCCCAACAGCTTCAGGTAGTCAAAGTCACTCATCGTCTGCAAGGGAAAGAATTTGTGACAAGCATAAATACTTATGTTGATCTCACATTTTCCTGAACTTAATCAGTTTATTAAAACACATCATAACCGTTTTCATGTGAGCTTTGATCTGTGTTATGTGGTACAAAACAGAAGAAAAATTTTAAAGCCTGTATTTAAAATGTGCAAAATATAAACTAAATTTAAAGTGGTGTTTACTGCCAACTAATGCTGTTGAATCTTCAGATCTGTTGGGTTTTGTGTGCATGATATTTAAGTAAGGGCTAGGCCAAAAAAGTAATTATTTTTTAGAAAATAATAAAAAAGGAAGCAAAAAAATAAATCAATTCACAACAGAAAAAGTCCAAAGGGAAGGTTATGCATTTCAACATGACAAAAACATAATGACCTTTTTTAATTTAAAGAGGGGTTCACAGAAGAAAAAAAGCTTTGAGAAAGAGGCTTAAAGTTTGACCAACTTGCTCAATAAAGATGAGCTTAGTGGACAAACACAGCACACGCTCACACACACTCAGCTGCCAGACGCTTGTGCAAATACTAACCACTTTTGAACGGGATTTGGACACAGCAATCTCCATCTCCTCTGCTCCGCTGCTGTCACTCGGTGAGCCAAATTTGATCTCCATGGGTTCCTCATCCTGTTGCTGACTCTTCAGGCTGTTTGTTACTGCCTGGATCGATCTCATCCATTCCTCCCTGACCCAGAAGGAAGCACACCTTATCAAATCTGATGTCATGTCTGAATGAATAAGAATTTTTCCTCTATGAAAGGCCAAAGTACAGACAATACATCATGAAATAGATTCAAAAACATATCTACAAAAGTAAAACAATATTTTTGTTGAAGATTTATGTTTCTGACTTCTTTTTATTTAAACAGATGTTTTACTGTACTTTCAAAACAACATGTTAAGTGAAATTGGGGCCTTGCAGTCTGCATTTAGACTGCAGAGGATAATCTGTGTTCTTTTCAGCAGGGGGGCTTCTGGGATTTGGGATTTGGCAGAGCTGATGTAAACAAAACTCAATGACAATTTCTTAGGTTGGAGGTGAATATGAAGACCTAACCTGGCATGATGGCTGTTCCCATTTTATTTCATTTAATTTATTTATTTTTACAGAGACAGGATAACAAAACATTATCACCCATAGGCAACAGATGCAGCATACGTAAGGCTTCTGGCCAAAAGCTAATTTACAGCCCTCGTCCCTGGTTAGGCATTTAGATCTAAACAAAATTAAAATAACAGATAAATGCAAATAAAATACATAACAATTAGTATGGTTTAAAGTTTTCTGCACGCTCGTCCACAGATTTAGCAAGAAAATAATTTAATTCAATTAACTAAGTTACATTCACTGCACATATTTAAGAATA
The DNA here is from genome assembly GCA_006937965.1 of Callopanchax toddi. Classification (NCBI taxonomy): domain Eukaryota; kingdom Metazoa; phylum Chordata; class Actinopteri; order Cyprinodontiformes; family Nothobranchiidae; genus Callopanchax; species Callopanchax toddi. The sequence continues at coordinate 584,319 of SSNR01000255.1, read as the reverse complement.
GTTTCTGTAACTTGCTCAAAATCATTGTAAATATGATGTACACATAATCATACTTGTGGTTTAAATGTCAAAATAATTTAAGTTGATTAAAAACACACAGTCTTACAAATGCTTTCCAAAGTTAAAACTCCTATTTGAGGTTATTTAATTTATAGGTAATGTTCAAAATAAGCTGTGCAGAAACTAATACTATGATATTTTGCAGCTTTATAATGAAAATATGCTTAAAATCATTGTTTAAATAATATTACACTATATGGCGTAAAATGTACCAGAATTATGACTTCATCCTTCTATTTGATTTTTTGTATCATTAAAGGTAAAATCAGAATTAAATTAAATATACCAAACCTTAAATTTTGAACCAGGCAGCTGTACTCATAAGTAGAGGTAGGTCATCAACTGACTCCGTTTTCAAATGGTTTGATTAAAATAAAAGTCTTTTTTCAACTTGTCCATCATCCATGTCTGTGCACTCTCATTACCGAGCAGGCACGTCTGTGGGCAGAACAGTGTTGTTGCTGCTGAATAGATGGTGAAAATGTGAAGCATGTGACTCTAGTCTACACCCTCATGTCCAACTCAAATCATGCTAAATACCAGCGAGTTATGAGAATTAGGTTCTTAAATCTGCAGTCATTGTGTTTAACGAGTTACATCATAAATGTTATTTTTAGAAGAAAAAAAGACTGATGACTATAAACTACGTTGGAACATCATAGCAAACCTTCAGCTTCATTTGGAATATGTTCTGTGTGGCATCAACTAAAGTTGTGCTGTTAACACAATTTGTATTGCAATTGTCATTTTGTCTTGAAAGGATCACGAAAACAATTTAATTTTAAAAGATAAAAGATTATAAATTATTTTGTCACATTTCATTTTGCAAGCATATTTTAATTTTGTTTTACCTTCACACTTCAACTAGCCTGTCAGTGGCAAGCCAGACTATGTAAGAGGATACTACAGTTCACTGAAATGACTCATTGATAGGGGCGGGATCAACAGTTGTCAAACTGTCTTCACATGCTATTGGATAGAGCTAGGACCAATCAGAGCCGTTTAGCAACAACCAGAACCAGCTGGTAAATTAAACTTTTACCATATCCTGTCAGCAAAGTGGCCAATAGATCCTTTTTCAAAATAAAAAACGTATATGTTCACATCTTAAAGAAAAGCCAAAATCTAAATCGTCCAAAGTTGATGACAAAGCTGTTTCAAACAAACGCTGTTCCTGAGCTGCCGCCATGTTGTTTAATTTCAGAGTCAAAGCTCTGCCATCATCGGCTAATCCCGCCCACCAAATGATTAGAGCGTTGTGATTGGCCCGGTACGAGACTGACTGAGTGGGCTGCTGAGGTTCCAATGGAGAATGACTAGATCAACTTCTGCAGAGCAAAACTGACGGTCTAGTTTACTAGACTACGCTTCAACCTTTTCTGAAGCATGAACTCATGTCTCATGGTGGTGTTTTAATAAATGTGTAAAGATGAATGTACAGTTGAATTTCTGAGTAGGGATGTCCCGATACAACTTTTTCACTTCCGATACGATACCAATATTGCAGCCTTCAGTATTGACCGATACCAATATCAATCCGATATAATATCAGCAAGAATCATACATGCTTTTACCTATTTTGTAGTCTGGAATGTTTGAAAGGCTTGATCAAGTGATATTTCTCAGAGAAATAAAGCCAGCAACAGTAAGTATGAAAAGAACGACAAATTTTTTATTAACCATTGGTTGCATAAATGTGAACCATAAGCATAATGTATAACAAATGGATAAAACAATAAATCATAAAATAAAAGACCCATAAAATTTCTTAAGTAAATAAATAAACAAAAAGATATATTTTTAAAGTGCAAAATACAAATTCAAGGTCACCAGTTATTTTTTACCATCAGGAAATGATAGGAACAGCTGAGGGCAGGGACATCAGAAAAAATAAAAACACATTATTGTTCATTGATCAACTGCTACAAGTTGAGTGTTCAAAGTTTCACACACTGCCCAAAAGAATGAGATCATTGCTCTTAGTGTCCACAAAAAATAGTGCAAACAAAATAAACATAACTCTAATAACGAGCAGAAAACAAATAATAGTTGGTTAACTATAAAAGGATGACTACTATTCCTGCTTATAAGACAGACTGTTGATATCAGAGATTTTTGATGCAGTCCGATATAATCCAATATCGTTTCTTTGGGCTGATATCAATATCAGGACATCCCTATTTCTGAGTATGAATGCTTCCAAAAAATGCATTTTTAATTCACACCAACTCCATATTTATACCTCTGTGCTTCCATAGAGGCTCTTCTCTGTTTTTATAGCAGCTCTGTCTGTCCATGTTTTTGTCATGTGGCAGATCAAACAAGTAGAAGATTATGTTTGATTAGTTGGCGTCTACATGTGTTTTAAACTAATGTCTGAATGTTACAAATGGTGGTCTATATTGATTCTAATGTGAGGAAAGTCATTTATCTCTCATAATTTATTCTCCTACAAGTTTTATTAAATGCTAAGCAGCACAAGTCTGCCACATGCTGACTGGAGTTGATGCCTACAGTCTCCTTAAACTGTTAACTAATTTCTCAATTCAAAAGGGTAATTGTGTTAAATTACTGTGATTTCACCATTGCCCAAAACAGTCAGGATTATAATGTTTCAGACTCAAGCAGCCCTAGCTTTGAGTTCTACAATAAAATTACATGCACAAGGTAGCACAAAGAGAGTTGTGGAGCTGTTTAACAAGCTAGCTTATGTATTTATTCTAAATACCGTATTGACCTGAATATAAGACGAGGTTTTTTTCATTGAAAATAATGTAAAAATGTGGGGTCGTCTTATAATCGGGGTCTAACCAGTGACACACGCTGATACTTGTCTGGGGTCATTACATGACCGCAACAGCAGAGGGCGCCAGCATTTTGTGAAGCCGACGCTGACCAGAGCAGACTGGATTAAAAGTGGAGCAAGTTAACAGAAAACTGAGGAAGCGTTTTAATGCTAATTGTAGGGATGCTCTGATACCGATACCGGCATCGGGTATTGGGTCGATACTAAGGTTGTGTACTCGTACTCATAACCCGATACTTAGAGCTGATACTTTGCTCTCCAATAACCTGAAGCGCACACCAGCTGCTAACCGGCGCTCACTCTGTAGCATTGCAGATGGCGTTAACTTACTTGTGTTATAGTAGTATTTAGTAGTTGTAGTAGTAGTAGTAGTAGTAGTTGTGATTTAGCCGTAGTATACACGCTCAGAATCCTCAGTCCTGATGTCTGGTTTGGTAAAGTTCCAGTAATCCCGATTGGATTTTCAAAGCGTTAGCATGTTTAGCTTAGCTGCTAACGTTTTGCTAACAGAAAACAGTAAACAACAGAAGAATCCAGTAGAGCTGATTAAAGCTTCTAACAACCACTACTTCAGAATAAGACAGACTTAAAGAGACACCGGTTTGGTTCTAATCAGCAGATGGAAAGTTTGTTGTGTCCGAAAATCTTCCACGCATGTATGGCAAGCTGGTCTATCATATAATCAAATGAACTTTGAAATAACTGCGGCAGATCATTTGTGTATTTATTTATCTAAAAGTCATTTTCCCACATAGGAATCAGCCAGCTGAGATTTAGTCTGCACGTAGGTGCAAAGGGTCAATAATCAGGGTCGTCCTATATTCGGGTCAATGCGGTATTTGTAGCCCAAAAATAATTTCCTTAAGGAAGTGTTTTACTGAGCAATCTATAGGGGAGGCCAAGTGCAGTTCTGGTAACAATTATGTTAAACGTTTGTCAGATGACAAAAACAAACATCAGCGATGTATTTCTGCTATAGTCTGCCCTAAATCCTTAGGCTCAGCCAGAGAAAAAGTCAAACTGGTTCATAAGCAGTTAGCTCTTTCTCTGGGCCTATTTTTTTAAAGACTTAAAAAAAAAAAAAAAAAAAAAAAGGTAATGCAACAAAAAATTTTAATGCAACGGACAACCCCAAAAAGACACTTCAGACATAAATTAGAATTAGATTTTTGTTTGATCACGTTTGTTGCAATAAACAATTAAAAAATAGGTAAATAAATCAGCACTGAGTAAAGACCACAGAAATAGAAGTCAGCTGCAATGTGTACCCAAGAAAAGTAGGTTTTTTTAAATGAGGGTCATTTATGGAGGAAAAAACTGTCAACATACATCCAACTACACTTGAGACATTACCCACCCATCCCTAGTTTATTTTATCATTTGTGATTTGACTTCACTGTCAGTCCAGCACCAAACTGTTCAAATATGCATTTGGTTTTTAGAGGTTACATGTCTCAGACCTTTTCTGTTTTATTAAGGTCACGTCTATGACAGAAAATCAGACTTTTACCTCTCCTCCTTGCTGTCCACATGAAAGGTTCGCTCAATAACCGAGGTCCACTGCAGACATCGAATGACAAATGTATTGGGCCTGGGGCGTTCTGTCTTCATCAGTTGGCACTCTACAAAACACAGACACATCAGTTAATGCTACAAGCACTCGCGGCAGAATGTAGAAAGCTTAGTGTGGGACAAACTGAAACAGGCAGAAAGAAAACTGACCTGCAACAGAAAAGTTGTTGAGTGGTGGTTGGCTGGGGTCAATGGACACCTCAGGCTTGTCTTTGTATCCGATAAAGGACCCATCGCTCTTTAAGATGAAGTAACGAGGACGCCATGTTTTGATGTATTCACCTGAACGCAGACAGATCAGAAACTCTTTCAATGTTTGACCAGTTCCTTGTGTGTGTGGCTTTCCTATGGATAACTAACTTTGGTAAATACAAAGAGCCCCTTACCTCTCTTGTGGAGCCATCCCTCTCTAACAACACTAACTTCATTCATGCTGGGGCAGAAGACTGTTGGGGTAGTTAGGGGGGCTGCAGACAAGCTGATGGAAATTGTGGCAACTGTTCTTCAAGTCTCTGGCTGTAGCTCAAATAAAAACCTTTACCGTTTAAAACCTGGAGGGGAAAAAGCAAACACAAGTATTGTTCAATACTGCTAAAATAACAAGAAAGCGTCAAAGAGAGATTAAAAAAATGAATTTCTGGCATGCTTGTAAAGCCATTACCATCAACAGACAAATATTCATTTGGGTAAGAAGAGATAAACGTCTTGAATGTTGTAAAATAAAATGTGGGATTTATTTCTTAGACTGCTACTTGTAATAAAACATAACCATGGGTCTTTTTCACCAAGATACTGAGCAATAAACAAAAAAACACACAGGGCCTGTGAAGGAACTAAAACTGCAGTCCATGACACCGAGGTGGAGACATACACTGAAACAGATTTCTTGCAGCAACATTTCTTTTCACACTTTTCCGAGTGATCTCAACATAGCAAAGCACTTGGGGGGGAAATCACAATGTTAAGCACTCTGTTGTCTTGAAATACAACTCCACAACAAAAAAACTGCTGAAATCTGCACATCGTTGTGATCAGTCGGGGAGATAATACAACCCTCCTAAACATGCCCTTGGTGCCATCACCTTTACTTTATATCTAAAAGTGACACTCAACTAACTCAAAAAGTAATCCAGTGATCTATGCCATTGATCTAGGACCGAGTAAAACACCTGCATCTGCACTGTTAACGGTGTCCTGCAGTTTTTGTTGAATGTTTGTGAGGAGGCCTTGGTTATTCAGGGTCAGTCCTGAATCAACAGCCTATGTTAGATAATAGGTTTACCAGAATTTCACAGCATTTCACTGAAAATGATGGGGTTGAATATTTTGAAGCATACAGTCGCAAAGACTGTTTGAACTGCTTTGTTTACCAAGATAAAAACAGATAAGGCTCCTCTCGACTTCAGACTTTTTATTGCCATCTATAGTTATCTGCACTTTCAGTAACAGTAATTGCTTTTAGAGACGATAAATAAGAATAACAACCTCTCACTGTAAAGTAGTTTGTCTTCACAAACATCAGGCTGCCTTGGAGTTCTGATTTTCTTTAAACACTCTAAACAATACAACAAAGATGAAAATTATCAATACAGTATGTATAAAAGTTGGTTGTGTGTTTAGTAGGACTGCCAGCTTCCATTAGTTGAAATAAGATAAGCCAATAATGCTTTGTTTTGAGAAAACCCATCTAAACTATTTGTAATATCCTCAAGAAAAATAGGACAATTAAATTTGTAAAATAGATGCGAAAAACAAAAAACACCATATTCATCAGACATGACATAAAGAATGGTTATTAAAATTTTAAATGTTAAAAACATACACACATTTTTTTCTCAAAAACTAATTTCTATATTAGTGCTTTTAACCCCATCTGCAGCTTATAATATTTGGATTATAATTATCTGAAGTTACGACTTGATCAAGTTGTTTGCATTAATGGCATGGCCCTGCTCCTGCAATACAAATTATGCCTAACAAACATTAGACTCTTTATTGTTCACTTGGGTAGAGGACCGTTCTACTTCTGTATCCCTGCTTAGTTGTGAGATTCCTCAAGGATGCATTTTGGGTCCATTGTATTCTTGTATTTTTTGGGAAAATATTCCCTTCCAATGCTTCACAGATGATATCCAGGTAAATCTATTAAATTAAAACTGCATTCAACCTTTGAAAGATCTGGTAAACTGCCAAAGCAAAACTAAAACCTGGATAAAAACTATGCCAAGTTGATGTCAATTATAAGACAGATTAATCTGCTATGGAAAACATAATCACCGTAATGTAACCCCTTTGGCTCCTTACAGGCACTCTGCCTTCTAGAGTCTATTTTAGACATCCATTTAAACTGAACGGATTGTGAAATCAAGTTTTTTCCTATTCAAAATTATGTGCCATATCTACCTGTCAATGAACTGAAAACTGTGTTTATGCTTTTCTCATCTCTTGATTAGACTACTGTAATAATCTCTTTGTCGGTCTACATAAATATTTTCAGTTTCATTTACAAACCATGAGAATGCATTAGCTCATCTTTTAACTTGTATAAAAAACTAAAACATGTAACCTGGGTCTTGGTGTCCCTTCAGTGGCTTTGTGTTCATTTTTAGATTGTTTGACTTTTTATTGCGTACTTTTAAGGTTTATCTGGCCTGGCCTCATCTTTTTAAGGTGATCTTCTAAACATCCAAACACCAGTTTCTCTTAGAGATATAGTGGTCAAGCTTTAACCATCTGCCCCAAATCTTTAGAACAGTTTACCCTTCAAAATACACACTAGTATGTCGAGACGCTCAAATCTCTGCCTGAGAATCATTTTCTTTAGCTTTTAACTCCAGCAGAGTTTCAAATCTACACAAATAAGTTCATTATACCTTACTTTTCATTTATTCTTTATTTGGCATTTTATGTTGTATTGCTTTTCTTTTTATCATTGCATTTACCACATTGTTAGTTTGGCTAAAATGTAAAACAATTGGCTTAATTTTGTCTTTAAATGCAATACATGAATTAGTTCGACTCTGACACTGTCGTCTATAAATAGATTTGAAGTGAACGTTACAAACATGCAACAAAACCAGCTTTCCATCAATATAATCATATTTTTCAAGTTTTGTATTTTAAGGGAAATGATTGAAAACCCTATCGAGCATTTAGACAGTCTAAACAAACAGTATTTCAGTAAACACTGCCACACCGTCGCAGCAATGTGGTAGCGAGCTGAGATAGTCAACAAACAATACCTTACAAGTGAAAAGCATTTTTAATCGTGGGATATGAATAATAAAATGTTTAAAATACTTCTAATGGTTTCAAAAATGGTGAGCAGCTAAGACAAGTGGCGCGTGGGGCTGCATCGAGGACACTGACCACGAGAGCATTAAGATCAAACAAGGCAGCGAGCCAAAACCTATTTTAAGCTAACAGCTAGTTAGCATCTCAGTTAGCCACCTGCGCTAGTTTTCGTTACTCTGGATGAGCTTACCTCGACTTCTGAGGTAAAAATACTCCCGGCCGTGGCTTCTTAAAGAACCTTGGAGCTACGCAGCACACAGCTCCTACCAGCTATCACTCGAGGCTTGTGTGTATTGAACTCTGTCAATGATCACACAGCTTAGCACACTGCTCACCGAGCTTGTTTTTCTTCTCTCACAACAGCAGCAGCAGCGGCGGCGTCGGCGTGCTTGGTCAGTTTCTGCAGTAAGTGCTTTAAAAGATCAGGCAGACCAGAAAATAAAGTCCACTGCGGTGGAAACTGTTGGAAAGACGACTAAAGATAAATTCAAACTCCAGGAAAGGTTACACGCCGTCTCCGTAAGGCTCTAATGTAGGTTTTTCGCTGCTTAGCATGGAAGCCCTCCGTCTCTGTCACTACAACAGCAACAATAGGAAGTGACGTTTAACAGCGAAGCAGAGGGTCCACTGTACCTGAACGGTCGGTGTGAAAGTACACCAAGTACCATGCAGTGACCTTAATCTCACCCTATTTCTACAAAGCTAGGGCACATATGAAGACATTTTACAAAACGATAAATAAAATGTTTTGAACATAACTTTAACTCAAAATATGCTAAACTAAACGTTAAATCTGTGGTTGTCTTCCCGTCAACTCACTGAGACCTAGAAAAACAAACTGTTGCAATATAGAGGCACTGAAGAAGACAGGCAATGTCAAATGTTGACTTTTATTTAAATAAAACAAATGAACGTGTACAAATCTTATCCACAAAATCAAAGTTGTTTCTGTCAAAGTGCTTTGCTTTGTTGTCTTTGTTGCTTTCGTTGAAGGTAGCGAGCTCGTGCATCGCTCACTGTGGTCTCATTGTTTCGCTTCTCCAGCTTCTTCATTACATCTTCAGTAGAGGCCTCTGAGGAAAGAAAACAGTTAACTTTTATAAAAGCCTGACTAACACAAATGTACGGTAATTTCTGTATATTCACACATTTAAGGATAAAAAGATCACCATAGTTTTAACTAAACATGGTCCCAAAAAAACTTTGTAAACAATGTGTTCATTAAAAAAAATTTAATTTGAAATACTTTGTTTATAAAAGTAAATCAATTCTTGAAAGTTCCCAACTTTTGTGAATGACTACTCATTTTGTATTAAAATTAAAAGAATTGTTTATTAGCAATAACACGGGGGGGGGGGGACAGAAATCACTGCCCTACCAATTGATTTAAGGGTAATTGAATTTGACAAATTTATTGACATAAGAAGAATATCATGTTAATGTTTAGGTTTAAACTACAAGTATTCAAGATTTAAAAACACTATTCATGCATATAAAATAGACAGGTACAAATACATTTTTTTAAAATCACCTTGTCGTCTTTTGCCTGCTTCTCTGGTCTCCCATTTCATCACTTCCTCATCAGTAACTTCTTCTCTTGCTACGCTGCTCAGCTCATAGACATCCACTTCATGTAGTTTAGGCAATAAATCCTTCACCCACTCATATCGAATTGGACACACCGTTCTGATGTACACCCGCGAGGTCACCAGCACATCATGGAAGATGACCCAGTTCAGGTCTGCTTCCTGGTCAAACAGCTTAAAACCACAACAAAATAAGCTCCAAGCCAGAGGTTCACTTAAGAAAACATGTCAGTATTTGTTGCACACAAGCTTACAGCTGAAGATGGATGAATGTGAACCATAGATCCATGGCCATCCATTGTGCAAAACACCTTTCCAAAAGAGCTGTTCAGGAAAATAAATTAGTCACAATTAGCAAATACATCAAAATACTATAAACCAACACTATCATAAGAAATATATTCTGTTGATACCTTCTGGCAACATTGGTGAAGTATCCTGCACAGAGGCATCGTCTGAAGAGCTCACTTTTGTTGCCATCAAAAGTTTCAACAGGGAACTCTTTCCTCTGGAAGGCAAGTACACATATTCACTAATGTTAATTATTAAACTTAACAGGAATTGTGCTCTACAGCTGTAATATTAGACAGTTAATAAACAACATGCTGTACCTGCTGGAGGAGGATCTCTCTCAGCTGAGTCTCCACACTAAAAGCTGACTTTAGCGCCCTCCAGTGGATCCAGTTATCCTTACACCATGCTGATGGTCTGTCACTGCATAGTGCCAGAAGAAAAACAACTTCTGTTAAAGCCATGAATCACTTTTTGTAAATAATTTTAACAATTAGTCTTCCCACCTGGATTTGCAGGACTGAAACACACTGAGAAGTGTGGCAAAGTCGTTCATACCGCCGGTCGTTGCAGCCAGAGCTCTGTGCTTCTGATCTGCCTCTTTCTGCTTGTCAGGATGACCTACAGGGAGCAACTGTTTTTGTGAATTAAAAGCTCTCATCATTATATTTTACACTTCATATTAATATGTATATATGAACTCCACAATCAAGAAAACAAAAAACACATTGTAAATTCATAACCAGGCTGCAACAGTCACAAAAGCAATGAACACATTTGGTTACCGTTATCCACAGACTTTCATTTATTCTTGACATTTTATATTCTCCCAACAACGCTTTGAGACTCTGAGATCTGCTGACTGACCTGGCCTGATGAAGATGTTCTCCACTGACAGCATGGCTGCTACAGGAAGCAGCAGGTCCTGACAGCCAACGCAAGCAGCTTTGAGCAAAGCCCTGGTGAGACCTGGCTGCAAAGGGAACTCTACCATCAGCTCCCCGAGTTCAGTCACTCTCCCTCTCCTACATCGTACAGAGAAGACCTCAAGTAATTTTCACCACTTCATCTGCTGCAGACCTGTTTGGAAAACCAGAGTCTAACACTCACCTGTCAATGGCATCAAACTGGTAGAGTTGCTTCAGTGCTTCTAGAATAAACCTCTCCTCTGGACAGTCCAGATAAGGAAACCTTAAAAGAAATCAACTCATCATGAACCATTAATTTACTTTATATATAAATACACACCAAACAAATAATGTACCTGATAACATCATGAACACCGAGACACTTGAGTGTGAGAATCACTGCTGTCAGACTTGTTCTCTGAATCTCTGGAACTGTATACTCAGGCATGCACTTCTCCCAGAATTCCTTGGTATAAATTCGAAAACACTTCCCGGCAGAGGTTCTTCCAGCTCGGCCTGCTCTCTGCTGGGCCTCACTCCTGTTGACAGAAACCCCAGTTGTTTCTCTGTTGGTGAGCTTTCATTGATGCATGGCTGTTTCCGGCACTCACTTTGAAATTGGTACGACCTCCAGCACGTCCATGCCCACCCTCGAGTTATGATTGAGCTGCTTCACAAAGCCACTGTCTACTATGTACCTAGATAAATAGATAGATAACTTTATTGATCCCTCGGGAAAAATTTCCTCTGGGATATTCAGTTTCCAGCAGCAGTAGCACATCGACAGAAGGCAGTTTCAACAGAAAAAATAAGCATAAACAACTATAGTGAAAGAGAAGTAAACAATATAACAATAGTAAAAGGGAATAAAATAAAATGGACAATGAAATATAGCTGCAATTTTTACAACAATCTTAATGATAAAAAGGGAACCTTGTTATGTATAGATACACAAGTCACACACATACATACTTAAGTTAGTAGTGATCAATAGCTCTGTGAAATTCTGCATCAGTTACTGCACGTCATGAAATCTATTGCACAGTACACTTTTACACCTGCAAGATGTAAAAGCAGTACAACATTTTGCTCTGAGAAAAAACATTTAAAAAGGAAAATATTTGAATTTTACTCATTTGACGGCATACGTCTAAACTCTCATCCATCTCAAATACAAATTAATCATGTTACTTTTTTCTAAACTTTTAAAAGCGTATGGAATCAAATCTGAAAGAAGGTTATTTTATTTTTTTGGAGGAGAGTCTCTGCCTCAAGTTAAAATATCTTGACGTTTGTGAGTGATGGTCCATCTCTTGTTCCATCCTACCAACAGTACAAGTCCTCAGTAATGAGAGTGTTAATCCAGTCTGTAGTGATAAAGGAGGAGCTGAGACAAAAGGTAAATTCACTGGTTTGACTACGTTCTGATTTTCAGCTATGGTAACGAGTTCTATAATGTGACTGAAAGAACAAGCAGCTGAATTGAGCTTCCTCCATAGGGTGGCCAGGTTCATCCTTACAGTGAGGAACCCCATCACCTGCAAAGTGCACAGACGGCACCTCCATGTCAAAAAGAATCAGCCGAGGTGATTCACACATCTGACTAGAATACCTTCTTGTCACCTTCCTATTGAGGTCTCCCCGACACATCCCTCTACAAGAGACCACAGGCCAGACCCAGAACTCACTGTAGGGATTAGACTCTGACCTGGAAACAGATTTCCCAGGAGGAACTGGAGAGTGTCACTGAGGAGAGGGATGTCTGGGATTCCCTCCTGCATCTGTCGACTTCATGATCTGTTATTTAACACCCTATTTCAAAACATTCACATCATAACAATGTGAAAATTATTCTTAATCAAAAACATTGTAAACGTACCATAAAAATACTCAAAAACAAAAAAAAACAAAAGAAATTTTTTTAAGTTGTATTTGGATTCAAGATTCAAGTGCAGAAGTTCATTATTCTTATTTAACTCAGTTATAGCAGCACAATCAAAGTGCATATAGAAAGTAATTTTTTAAATGATCCCATATGAGCAACTGTTTTAATGTTAGCCTCTAAAAAGTTCAAGATAAAGAAATTGACCTACAATCAAATCCTAGTTTATGGAGCTGACTGGTGATAGAGAAAATACCTACCAAGTGCAACTGCAGTTTTAATCAAGCAGTTGGCTGCTCAAGAGCTTTATCTATCTAAAGGTGCAAACTCCATATGAGGGAAGGTAAGTATTAGTGAATAAAAATGTGGTTTTCTAAATGTGTGTTGAACTCAGTTTACTTTGCGTGCTGTGATGAACTGTCAGGGTGGGTCCTGAAGGTTCACTTAAATAGGGATGCACTGATACCACTTTTTTCAAACAGATACGATACCGAATACTTGCTGATACTTCTACTGCACAAAAAAATGCAATGAATTGGAAGACCGGTTCTATTTTCAGTTAACTTTAACAAGTACGAGTATATGGTATCAGCCCGATACCGATATCTGTATCGGCTCAATACTGATACTGGTATCGATTAACTAACGAGTATATGGTATCGGCCCGATACCGATATCTGTATCGGTGCATCCCTACACTTAAACGGTCGTTTGTATGGATCCAATAAGTTCTCTTTTTAAAGCAAAGCACAACTCAGAAAAGACAACTTCAGGAAATTGTGTCAAAATGTAAAAGTCACAGTTTTATGTCAAACCAGCAGCACCACAGGCCTTACTCACTTTATTCCGTCAATGGTTAGAGACGTTGCAGCAATATTTGTGGCTACAACACATTTTCTTATTCCTGGAGGAGGGGGCAGAAAAATCTGTCTCTGTTGATCTAGAAAAAAAGCCAAAAACAAAATTTTAGAGGCACCACAATCAAAAATGACAACACATAAAATATTCAGGTTGTTGCAGGCCTTTACCAGTGGGCATAGATCCATAAAGGGGTAAAATAAGAAGGCCCTCCACCGTTTGGTCCTGCACGTCATAGCGATAGTCGATACACTCAGCTTTCTCAAACAACAGGTCACATGCACGCTCGATCTCTACCTGGCCTGACAAACAGAAGAATTGATGTGGCAAATTTCAAAACACAAGATGGTCATTATGATAACCAACAATGGCAACAATCACCACTTACCTGTTAAAAATACTAGAATATCCCCAGCCATTTCACTGGTATGCACATCCAGAGCCACTTTAACCACCTGTGAAATTTAAAAAAAAAAAGAAGTCTATGATTCCCCAGGAAAACCAAAAATAAATGTAAAACTGGGAGTTAAAAATACACAAATAGAAACCACATGAGAATAAAACAGTACCTCTTTGACGTAAACGGTGCTCTCTGCATCTTTTGGTCCTACAACTGAGCCGAACGTGGACTCTACAGGAAACACCCTCCCAGGGATAGCAAAGACAGGACAACTGCTGAGAAAAGCTGAAAGCTTGTCAGTTTCCAAGGTGGCAGACATCACCACCACTTTGAGGGGGGAAGATCGTCCCTTAGTGGCCTTGGAGGGGTTGGAGAAGATGTTCTTCAACAAGCCAAGGAGAATGTCCTGTAATAAAGAAAAAAAAACACAAACTTACAAAGGCATGGAGAATAAACAGCTTTTGATTTATGAAGCAGCTAGTACAACCCTGTACAAAAACAGTAACTTACTGTGTTGAGGCTGCGTTCATGAACCTCATCCAGTATAACAACACTGTACTGAGAGAGCCCAGGATCTGCCAACACTTCTCTGAGCAAACAGCCGTCAGTCATGTACTTGACCACCGTGTCCTGGTTAAAACAGTCGTTATCAGCACTAATCCACATCAAAGATGGAATGATATCTTCTGTAGAGGAGGAGGGACTAGTTTCTCACCTGAGATGTGCAGTCATCAAAGCGTACTTGGTATCCAACTTCCTTTCCCAGAATGCAATCCATCTCCTGTGCGACCCTCGAGGCCACAGTGATGGCCGCCACCCGACGAGGCTGAGTGATTCCAATTTTACCATTTTTAGTTAAACCTACCAATAAAAACAAATTAGTAATGGTAACACGCACTGGGTATGTTGCGTTCATTAGACCACCCAAACACATTCTTTAACAGAATATTTATCTTCATTTTCAGTAAAGTGACAGCTTACCTGCTTCATGCAGGTACTGTGGAAGCTGTGTCGTTTTCCCGCTTCCCGTCTCCCCACTGACCAGGAGGAAAGCGCTGTCTTTAACAGCCTGGACCAGCTTGCTTTTGTGCCGATAGATCGGTAGACGTTTCGACTCGCCGTCCTTTGGGTTTCTACTCGTTTTGGACATAACCGAACACTTTACAAAACAAAGCTAAAGTAAAACAAACTGGCAACCACACGGTTATTGACCAAACGTGCACGAAAATAGTTTAACTTTTGTTGGCGGGTACACACAAGCTACTAAACTTCACATAATCTGAACCAGGCGTTCATAAAACGTCACAATGCCTCGATTACTTCCGGACACAGCCCCGTTCTCCAATGCTATTGGTCCGATTGCGTCCACGTGACACAAGAGGACCTACCAAAATAAAATACATGAAAACTGTTAAGATAAATATGAATTACCGGTAATAAATGCCCAATTTATTTCAAACAAAATATGTACAACTTTTTTGTTGGGCATAAAGTACAGTTTAATTTTTTTAAACAGCCACAGTCTTTGAAGAGAACCGGAAATTGTTTTGTCTAGATATCATACAAAAGAGGTCCACGTGACACTGAGCTGGATAAAATCTTTTGTCCAGTCCCTGATGAGTTTCTTCTTAGTTTATGCTTTTCTGGAAAAACAGCAGAAACTATTGTTAACAGTTATAATTATAGCCCACTATAATCTGCTTAGAGGCCATTTTTGACTTCTGTACATAAACCAAACCACTGGTTTGGCTTTAAAGTATTTTTTTTTAATTCAGAAAAAGTAATTTCAGAGAAAAAACCCAAACTGAATATCAACTTACCATTGCTGCAGTTCTGTGTGCAGTTTGGTCCTTTACAGATCTCTATATTACAGTGGAAGTACACCTGGAGACGAATAGGTGAAAGAGGAAAATGCTTTAAACACACAGAAACTAGAGCTCTTAATATCCTTTAATGTATTTTACATACCTGGTTTTCAAATGTTGGAGATTTCACAAAAGAAAAAAGCTTAACAACAAACCATTTATGAAGGGAGGGGTTTGTTATTTCCTTACTGGAGACCGGCAGCACAACAGTTCCATGTCTATCACCAATAAATGGACACCTAGAATGAATGCAGGACAGATCCAGTTGATTGTTTTTGTTCTAGTCTTAAATATTTCAAAAACACCCAGTTTCAAGTGTTTCACCCTTTAACAAGTAGATCCCATCGCAGAGGGTCACGTGGGTCTTTAGTCGGTGTGGCCCAGCAGTCCTCCAGCAGCAAAGCCAAGTCGTCGTCTTCATGTTTCACAACAAACACCTCCACATACACTGGCTGGCCAAGCTCAGTTACTGCTGGAGGCCCGTTAGAGGAATAAAATGATCTGTAAGAGGAATCTGTTGGGAGAAAAGTCATCAAACATGATGATCTTTAATTCAGTCTGCTCCAAGTTTCACAGTCCTCTCTTCCAGTCAAAACAATTCCAAAATGTTTTGTTGGATATGCACAGAGACATGCATAAAGCTAAATGTGTCAATTTAATCAATAAAATACTGGCATGCTTTGACCTTTAGCAAACCTCATTTCAGTCCTCAGCGTTCCTTTGTTTTTCAGTGGTAACGGATGATCAGATTTCTGTTGCTGAACTTTGAGACTCAGCTGAGTCATTTGAGTCAGTGCAAAGCTACACTGGACAGTCAGACTGAAATAGAAAACAACAACCTTAAATGATTATAATCTACTCTGATATGTAACAAAGGTGAATCATTTAATTCATCTTACTGGAATGGAGTTTCATGAGTCTGGGAATGTTGTTTAGCCTCAACGTTAACCCAGTAGGTGATATTCCCATCTGCAATCTGCAAATTAAACCCACTTAATAGAACCTCTCTATTCTTCTACTGATCTCTTCAAGAGTGGCGAGAACTTGAATTACATTTACCGTGAACTGGGTACCACAGTCAGAGAACGGAAAGCTGAAAGTAACAGCATCCTTGGATCTTTTGTTGGGGAAACAGCGGCGGTTTTGGTGGGAAGCGATCCAGACCACATCCAGGTTCAGAGGCGGGTCCGTGACGTTCCTGTGGATGGTGATACTGAACCCATTCTTGTTGCAGACATTTTTTTTTGACTCATCTGGAAAGTTTATTGTGGTTTGTTCTGCAAGAAGCAAGCTAAGAATTATGAGTAATTAAAACTTTAATTATTTTAAGACTGCATCATTTTACCTTTCATTTTCCTTTCACAGGTTAGGCGTATTATCTGGATGATCTTAGGTGGGCCCTCATCTGCAGGCGCCACGATGGCTACTGTGAGAGTCGTTGCAAATTTCTGTTGTACATAGTTTAGTTGGAAAATTAAAACTAACCCTGTGTAGAAATTATTGTTTAAATTTCAAATTAGAGAAATAAGAACACACTTGTCTTTTGACAAAACACCCAGAGGAAGCAACAGTTAAGATGATAAAAGATCGCGTTTCCTCGAGGAAGTAGTGGCAAAGCTTTGCGATGGCAGTGGCCTGATAATATCCGCTGTGATCATCTGAGCGACACAAACAAGTAAACAGAAAACCACAAGCACTTCAAAATTCTGATCACGTCGCCTTCACTTACCTTGAACATAAATGGTGGATGCGAGACTTACAAACTGCCCTTTTGGGATGTAAACAGACATAAAGCCATTGTGACAAATCAGTGTGTTATTACTGGCAGTGGCGTGAAACGTCACGCCATTTTGTGTTGTCGATGCGCCCAGGGTTTCACGTTTCAGAAAAAGCAGCGAGAGAGAAATGACCACCACCAAAAGGAAGTGTGTTTTGTTTGTCTTCATCTTTTTGTGAGGGTGACGCTCTGTGACAGGTGGAGCAGGTGCTTCTCGTCTACTTTAATTGGCTCCAGGAGACACAAACGACTTGAGGAGTGAAAGTCAGCAGTTTGTTTGTTACCTTAGGTGTCCTGTGGTCACGTCTACTGCTGAGTGACATCGTTTTGGTTAACTGAGTGTAGATATAGAGTTGTATTTTTACACAGAGTTCAAAGCATAACACATTGATTGTATCTCTATTGTATTTGGGAGAAAATGTTGGTTTTTAAAGCGCCTCATGCAACATGAATGCACAAGAACATTAATAAGGACATGGAAGAGGTTAATTCCATCTCCAGGGTAATTCCACTCCTCTACTAGTCATAGTGTCCTCCAAAACAAAGTAATTAATGCTGCCTTTGGCTTTAGTAATCTCTCCTCCAATTGGCTAGAAAAGACAGCTGTAAAGACTGACCTGGCACAAACTGGAAGTACTGTAAATCAGAGTTTTTCAACATGTTGTAGCTGTGCACCAGTGCTATATTCTGAATCAAATCTGTGATGTACAGTGGTGTGAAAAAGTGTTACCCCGTCATGATTTCCTATTTTTTTGTATGATTGTCACACAAGGGAGAAACAAACAAATCCAAACCAACTTGGCCCTGGGTGAAAAAGTGACTGCCCTCCAAACCCGTTCTGCTTCAGCCAGTCTTAGCAGCAACAACTGTAATCAAGCATTTGCAGTAACTGGCAATGAGTATTTTACAGGGCTGTGGAGGAATTTGGCTTTTCCACCTTTGCAGAATTTTTGTAATTCAGCCACATTGTCGGGTTTTAAAGCATGAACCACCTTTTTAAGGTCAGATTCAGGCCAGGACGTTGACATGGCCTCCAACGTCTTCATTTTGTTTTTCATAGACCACTCAGTGGTGGACTTGCTGGTGTGAATGACTCCTCCTGACACAAGGCCACGTAGGCTTGAATTTTTTTTCCACATAAAAATAAATACTGCATTTTGTGTTTACTTGCGTGAATCTTTATGTAATATTTAAATTTGTTAGATGAGTTATTTAAGAGTGACAAACACAAAAAACTAATAAATCAGGGAGGGGGCAAACACTTGTTCACACCACTGTAGGTCAAAAGTTGTTTGTGCACATGCATTTGATATTTCATTGAGTATAAAATCGCCCCCAAACTATTTTCTACACAGAACTGACTAACAGCTGCTTCACAATAAAAGCAAGTTTTGTGGATTGTCAGTTGAATTTGTTGTCATTCACTGCAATTCACCTTGAAGGAATTTGCAAATGTAGATTTCTTTTGAATAGTAAATTTCATTTTTATTATTAATTACATTTTCATTTTTCCACATGACCCGTCCAGGGTGTCCCCCACCTCTCGCCCCTTGACCGCTGGAGATCAGCTCCAGCTCCCCGCCACCCTCTGTAGAGGACTAAGTGGTTAAAGAAAATGGATGGATGGATTTTTCACATTCAGCACTTTAGCAGAACTTTAATTTGATTCAGTGCCACACTGCAGAAACTGATTCTAAGAAAGTAAAACAGCCTTGTTTTTAGACATTTTAACTTATTTGTGTCTAAAAAGAAAATACATTCTCACAGCCCTACTTGAAATTAGCCAACTCTTCTTAAATATGGTCAAATTTTCTAGATTTGAGCACAAAGTCTGCCAATGGGGTAAGCAAATGTTGCTTGACTAGAATTCTTAAAACTAGCTCATTATTGTATATGCAGAAAATGTTGCTATTTTTAAGGAATCTAGTCAAGCAACTTTTGCTTACCCCATTGGCAGATTTATTTATTTTTTGCTCAAATCTAGAAAATGTGACCATATTTAGATTAAATAAGATTTGTCTTATTTCAAGTAGGGCTGTAAAATATATTTTCAGACAAAAATAAGTTAAAATGCCTAAAAACAAAGCGTTTTAAAAACTTTCTTAGAAATCAGTTTTTGCAGTGCATCAATAAGAATGTTTTTGTTGTTGTTGGAAATTATATAATAAAATCTCTCATAGGACACAAGATAGAAAATAGAAAATTGATTGTGTAAATGGTAACAATGAGGCTGTATTAAAGTCTGGTGGTGAATTTGTGTTTTAAGTAACTTTTTGTCAAAAAGTGGAAGAAGCCTGAGCTCACTGTGGTTTTCTTCTAATTTGGGCCTAAAAATCTTGACATTTCATTTGCCGTTCCTGAATTATTCTTAAGTTACAGACACACATTTATATGGAGGAAAATATAACTGTATTACATTACACATTCATGCATAAGAATAATTTTTATAAAGAAGGGAGTGGAATAAATTACCAGTAGTTGTTTTAGTTCACTAAAATCTTAAATCTGAGTGTCAGACTGAGCAGTGTGACTGAAAACCACCTTCAACTGGAAAACCTTTTCATTTATCTCCAAAAAGGTGTTAAAATTCTGACATAAAATAAAAATTAAAGTCAGACATTATCCTGCCAGCAGACATTACATGAAAGAAACACACATGAACATAATTGTTTTTTTATTTAATCTACATGCCATTCCTAAATATTTTTGATCAGTTCTAACACTATCAATATCAATTTATCTATATAGAACATTAAAAATAGCACCATTGGACAAAAGCACTTTACAGTTCTGGCAAAGGGAGATATATTTTAAAAAAGTGATAAAAATACCAACATAATACCTGAACCCATCATCTTTTTATCCTACAAAAAAGAAAAGAAAAGGCAAAAACCTGCATTTATCTCTCATTTCCATTTATATACAGTACAGTAGGAACACAGAAACACAAATGTGATGGGAAGCAATGATGGATGTATCTTTAAACAGTGAAATAAAATGAGTCAGTATCCGTCTTTGTAAAGTTCGGTTTACTCTCGTTCCTTAACCATCGAGGCGGTTGAGCTGGTCCGTGCTCCGGTTGTAAATGGGGTTCTGGTATTCACCATCTGAGGCTTGAACAGCTGAAAGGTGGGAGACCGGTTCAGTGCATGGTATCAGTTCAATGCAAACATGAGCCACAGATGAAGTCAGCACTCACTGTTTTTGGCTTTTCGGGCTATAAAAACAAAAAGACACAAAAAAGAAAAGTGAATGCTGGAAGTCTTTTGTTGCCTGTTAGCTTTTTGTGATTATTTCTGCAGTGAAGCCAGTGATGTACCTCTTTGGTTCTCTGCTCGTGCTGCCATGGCCTGTTGCTTGTTGATCTCTTGCTGGTTGACTGTGTGACAAAAGCAGAAGAATAACACACCTGCCAGAGCAAAGCAATACAATCAAAGTTTTTCATGTTACCATAGAAATGTCGACTGAGACTTGCTTGTCGTAACCTGCTGATGAGCTCTAAAGGAGTGAAATGACAGTTAGTCCAATCGATCATAATTCTGAAGTCACCAATAACAGAAATAGCTGTAAATACAACAGTAAAGCACCTATATGGAATCTCTGCCTTGTTCTCTGACTTTCCACTCTTTCAAACTTGAATTCTTCAAGGTTTGGGTAAATCCCAACGTTGCCTTGATTGGACGGAGTCCCATCTGGATGCTGCAGGTCTCTTGCTGGATCACGCTGGGTTCTGGCTGGGTTCCTTTTGCCTATGTACTGGTCATCGTTTTCTGTTGTTTGCAAAAGATTAAATTAAACACATTGACTGTGGCTGACTGTGTGTGGGTGAAAACTTGTGTTGAGGGTTTTGTTTTTACAACCAGATTAATTGGGTCCAGGAAAGAGGAAGTAGAGATGTGTGATCTCACCGTAAACAAGATCATTATCGTCTTCCCCTGCAGGAAAAGGAAGCAGACAGATTTAATACCACCTCTGTTTGACAAAAAAATAGAATAAAGCAAAACATTAATTCAGATATTGTTGAAAACAGTTACATGAGGATTCTTCACCATGTGTTAGTGATTTACCTGTCTGATATTCCTGAGGTGGAGCGCTGGGACCTGCTGTAGAACAACACATTACAAAAACCATTAGTTTGCTTTGAATGAGAAGATAAGTGGCTTTATGAGGTCAGGTTAACATGTTAGTGACATCAACATAAAGAGAAGCACCAGCACCCCCACCCCCCTCTCTGTGTAAACAGTTCAGGTTTTTCCTTACCCAAAATAAAAATATGCAATTGATTTCTTTTGATTCATGCAGTTCTTACCTTTCAGCAGTTAAGATATTCAGTTTTCTAAAACATGCAGCTGTGATTAGTTATTTGATGCTTAAAAAACACATTTTTTGTGGGTGAGTAAGCAGGACTTTCAGCCCACAGCTCTGCACACTCCACTTCTAAATATACGTGGCAAAGCCTTTAAATGGGTTAGAATGGCTTCACCTTTCAGCAGTGGAAGAAGTCCAATAGGTTTCATCTCTACTTTCTGTGGTTGATGACTGAAAAACCAGTGAAAAATTTGGCCATTCTGACTTTTATAAAACATCTGAAAAATCCACCTCATTTCTTAGAATTGTTTAATAAAAAAACAGCAATATTGAGTGTTACTGTAGATACCAGTAAAGGCTCTGCTGAGGTTTTCAGTCTGCAGATAACTATTACCCTATTACTAAATTTGTCCCATTTATTATTATATAAAAATTAATATTTACACATGCAGCAGCAAGGTATTAACACAGTCAAGAGCTGGGGGAAATGATCTGATTTTAGTTTTGTGTCCCTTCATTCATGGAGGGAGAGCTAAACCAGTGCCAGGTTCTGGGGCAGTGCATCAGTTCCTCGTAGCGTCCATCTCCATGTTATATTTCTACATCGGTCTGGTAACCGGAGGGTCACCGGTTCGATCCCCAGCTCCGGCTGGGTTAGATTGTCGTTGTGTCCTTGGGCAAGACGCTTCACCCACCTTGCCTGTGTGAATGTGAGTGTGACTGTGTGTGAATGGTGGTGGTGGTCAGAAGGGCCGATGGCGCAGAATGGCAGCCTCTCTTCTGTCAGTCTGCCCCAGGGCAGCTGTGGCTACAGACGTCTGTTGTAGTTTACCACCACCGGTGAGAATGACTGTGTGAATGAATGATGCAACTCTGTAAAGCGTCTTTGAGTGACCTAGAAAAGCGCTATATAAAACTGATGCATTATTATTATTATTATTATTATTATTATTATTATTCCTCTTCTATGATTTGCCCTCATTTTAAATGTTTTCAGTTCCATGTGGTGATTAAACGTCCATCAGAGTGGGTTTTTTTTGTTTGTTTGTTTGTTTGGGACATTTTTTCATTAAAATAAAACATTTTAAGGACAACTAATTAAACTACAATGCAGAATTTAGAGGATTTACATTATATAGCACTTGGGCTGCATTGGGCAGTTGTACTCCACACAGACGTGGACATTCTTTCCATGCATGCATGTGTTTTATCCAGCTACTGTGGTTTTCTTCCACAGACTAAAACCATGCATTGGTTCTATGTTGACTTTGTGAGTGTGTGCATTGTTTTTATGTCTCTGTGTGGTCGTGTGATAAACTATGAGCTGTCTAGGTGTAGCTACCCCACCTCTTACCCAGTGAATGCTGGAGATAGATACCAGCTCCCCATAAAATGCATTTCAGTTTGAAAATAAATACATTAAAAATATTCGTTTGTGTACTTTGAAGTTCGACCTGCATGCTCATGAGCTCTGGTACCAGAAATATATTCAAACCTACCACCTTTAAAGAGTTTTTTTACCTTCAAAATTTTTGCTAACATTGTTGTTTTTATTGTCTTGTCTTCTTTTGTTGCACAGGCCTGAACAAGAGCATAAAGTGAGTTAAATACCCAACACACCCTTCAACTTTTCCCAGTGAGCTTGAACGACATGCAGGGGACTCACCTTCACTATTCAACCAGAAGTAGCCAACAACACACAGCAGGACGAGAGCAGCCACACCAACACAGATGTAAATCAGTAGCCACATATTTGCATCCAGTGAACCTGCACAACAAGTTGTGGTTTCAGAGAAATGTGCTTTACAGGAAACAGTAGCTCATTCATTTGTCCTCTCTTATTCTTTGGGCCTCTGAAGTTTGTGACCTTAGAAAGGAAGAAACACTGTGCCTCTGCACAGGATGCTGCTTTGTCGTAAAACCTACAAACTTGACAAACTTATGAACCACATACTTTTGCCTTCAAGTAAATCCACTTGAAAACACATTTTCTCCTGCTTGCAGACGTAAGACCCCAGATCAGAGTCTTTCAGCTCATCGATGCTGATGGAGAAGTCCCCCAGTGAGGCCTGGTTTGGAAAGGCTTTCACTCGGCCGTGTCTGGGCTCCAGAAACTTAACACGTCTGTTAGATGAGAGCTGGACCAGGACCACCTTATCTAAGTGAGCCCAGGTCACCCAGTTGAGACCACTTTTTAAAAAGTTGCACGGAAAGAGCACAGAAGAGCCAAGAGGGGCCGTGAGAGTGTGTGTTTTACAAGATTCCTTCACATTAGGTTCTTCATAGAGCTGCTCACCTAAATAAATAAAAAAATAGTAACATGTTGGTATGCTAGTTGTTAAATTAAAAATAACAAATATATTAGCAGCATCATGTATAATAAAGACAGGACTGGAGGCTAACTTACAGAAGCAACAAGTGGATTTGATTGCATTAGACGTTAAAAGTCTTTATCTGGTCAAATGTTTACAGGAAATAACTCTAGCTCGTTAGCAGAGAGAAATGACAAACCTTCATCTTCTTGCAGCTTTACGTTGAAACATTTATTGTCCTGCTTGCAGATGTAAGAGCCCAGATCTGAATCTTTCAGCGCATCGATGCTGATGGAGAAGTTTCCCACTGAGGCCTGGTTGGGAAAGGTCTTCACCCGA
Source organism: Callopanchax toddi (assembly GCA_006937965.1). Lineage (NCBI taxonomy): Eukaryota > Metazoa > Chordata > Actinopteri > Cyprinodontiformes > Nothobranchiidae > Callopanchax > Callopanchax toddi. The sequence goes on along the minus strand of SSNR01000255.1, from coordinate 560,061 downwards.
CCGTGTCTGGGGTCCAGGAATCTAATTCGCCCATTAGGTTGGAGTTCAGCCAGGTCCTGGACCATGTTTTGGTTCGATTCATAAGCCCAACTGACCAAGTTCTGACCATTTGTTAAAAAGTTGCATGGTAAGAGCACAGCAGAGCCAAGTGGAGCTGTGACTGGACGTGTCTCACAATCGTCCCTCTGGAGAGGCTGACCTAATGGACCAAAAGGACTATTTTAGAAAAATTCTTGTTGGCCGGATCAAGTACCTCACAGTTAAAGGACAAAAAAACAACAGATTAATTTTCAGCTGTTAATTTGCAACTAGGGCTGGTTCACACAGCAAGATTATTAAGCCGATGTTTTCCCCGATTCTCCCCTTCAGACAATCTTAAGGAACCCCTGATGGCTCTACAGATAATTTCATCAGATATTCCTGTTGTGTGTGGTGTGTTAAGAGTGCTCTGGTCCACTCAGAAGGACACCAGGACCACTCTGAACACAAATCAAGATAATCCAACATGTTGGATTATCTTGGACTATTATTATTGGACAGGCAAAAACTTCACAGAGCGAAGAGACACCCAAACCAAAGCAGCTGTTTGTATTCTTTGTTATACCTGGCCAAAAAACGGTCACAAGTGCATTGTTGTTTAAAATTAAAATAAAAGCTGTCACCATTGTTTATTCTGAAGTCACATATGATCTTGAGAAATTCTGAGAGATTTCTAGTTTGACCTGAGAATGTTCGTGGGTGGAACTGGTTTGTGATGTGTTGTTTTTTCCACGTGGCCACACACCACACACTGTAGGCCCAGAATGGTTAACAACCGTGATATTTTTATCACCGTGTGTGAGGTGTCTTATGATTTGAAATTTGCCGACAATTTGAAAACCTTGCTGTGTGAACCGGCCCTAAACATTTAACACAGTATCTGAGTTCATTTTGGTACCACAGTCTGCTCTTCTTCCCTGATCACTGGAACTGGAAAATAATGAGACCTTCTTCCTCCAGAGGTCCATCCTCATGTCTTCTTGAGTTAAGTCTGTATTGTGACATTTTGAATGTTCTTATCTCACCTCACCTCGCTGTTCTCTGCTTATCTGGATTCCCAGTAGCCCAGACTGTCCTCCCCAGCCACCTCCACCAGCTCCTCTGGTGGGATCCCAAAGCCTTTCCAGGACAGCCTGGAGATGAACTCCAGTGTGTCCTGGGTTAACCCAGGGCCTCCTTCCAGCATCATGTCTGAATCACCCCCCCACCCCACCCCCACCCCCATGGAGGAGTCCATAAGACATCCTGACCAGATGAACCATCTCAGCTGATTCCTCTCAACAAGGAGGAGCAGAGTGGCTGAGCCCGGCCGCTCTGAGGACATTTTGGCTGTTTGTATTCGTGATTTGTTCTCTTGTCACTCAGAAGTCCTGACTATAGGTGAGGATTAAAACATAGACCAGCTGGTAAATTGAGTCTTGCTTTCTGGCTCAGCTCCCTCTTCACCACTACAGACAGATTCAGCCTCACTACAGATGCTGCCCCCTCCCTCACTTGAGTACAAGATACTCTTTCACCTGAGGTAAGACCTCGATCGATCCCATCCTGGAGTTGGAGATCCACTAAGTGGAGGTGCTGATCCTCATAATCTCCCCTGATAATGTTCTTATCATTACAATTAAACATTACTGAGAGTTCTGTAGGTTTTACTATAGATTTGACCTAACATGTATCACTTGTTGAAGATTTTTCCAGACTATATTTCTTATTAAAAGATAACAATTCACTTTTCTGCTTTGATTGTTAGACTGTTTTTATTTGTTTGTTTTAGCAATCTCCTTTAGTTTTTTGCTTGTTAGGATGATAACTGATTATTTTATTTTTGTGAAACATCTTCAATAAATAGTTTAAGTCAAAAGAAACTTCTTTCTGAATCGATTATTATTAAATAACGTGTTTTCAGATGAGATAGTGATAATAGCGTTCCCCCAGTGAAAACCCCACTTTATTTGCTTACTTAGACAAATCAGGTACATTTTTAATATTCATTCTTTGAGGCCCGGTGGTAAAAATAACTTTAATTTACCTAATAAATGGAACTTATTGGGAGATTTGAGTTCAGTAAATTCAAAGTATTTACCCAAATCTATTTTCTTAAAAATCCAAAACATTTTAACTTAATTTTACAAATCAACTTACCATTTGTAAACCCACACACGAGCCACAGGGCGAGAACACAATTCCACACGTCGGCTTTCATAGTCAGCGTTTCACAGTGTGATCAGTTACAAGGTGATGAAGCGTTTTAACTCCTCCGAGCATCATGGGACAAAACCACCAGACCACTGTTGATTTGGTTAGCTTGTTTACACAGTTGTTCCATCGTCTTACAATGTGGACAAATGCTAAATATTTCCTTCAACTTTCCTTTTTGCAGACCCGATGACGACCAGAGCAAACTTTAAAATAAAAGTTGTGTTTTTAATGGAGTGGATATTTGTGAAAAGGACTTTAAACTAGAGGCTCCAACCACTTCCTGTTGAAGCTCACTGATGTTTCCGGAGTGAGGGACCTTGTGATAAGAAGACAGAGATACAAATCAATAAAGAGGAATCAAGTTTTAAACACAAACTTGACCTGAAATCCTACTTTGCCAGTTTATCAAAGCATTGTGCAATCTATTTCAATCTATCTCATGACATTATATATAAAGGTTGCAACAGTTTTCACTTCTTGCACCCCCCCCCCCACACACACACACATTTTCAGTATTGTGGTTGTTTGTCTCACAAACACTGACAGAAGTTTCCCCCTGTGTCTTCTTTGGACCTGTTACACCGCAGCCTGCTGCTGTAGAGACAAACTCTAAGGTCACACACTGCTAAGGTCTGTTTCCACCACAGGTAAAGCCCTCTCTGCACCGTGCAGTTTCATGTTGACTGTTTTCACACATTTTTTAATATTTTGGTAAATTTTGATGGTTGCAACATTAAACAACTTTAGTTAAGATGCAAAGACCACTTGTGCAAAATTATTATTCCAGTCATTTTATTATTGCGAGTATTAAAAAAAATTATTTAAAGTAATGAATACTATGTAACAAGCATCAGTAGCTGCTATTTACACAACTTAAAAAATGTCTCAACCTTTGAGACCTGTGTAGATTTTAACCAGTTCTTTAACAATGATTTGAAAAGATGTTCAAAGTTGGCAATTTCATAAATCTTTATTTTTGATATTTAGAAAAATCCCCTAATGAACTCACTGTGGAGCATCACCATGTTGAGATGTTCACTCTTCTGCACTATTCTTATCACTTATGAAGCACTGGATAGCCTAAAAGCAGCTCATTGTCCCCCATATCCCATCAAGAACATTTTGATTTAACCCTTGTGCTGTTTTATGGGGTCAAAATAACCCCAGAAGACTAGAAATCTCCATAGCTCCCAAAATAAGGACAGTTTCAAGGGTTAAGCATGCAGGCCTGCTGGAGATTTTCTAGTTCTTGAAAAGGGAGGCAGACCTTTTAGTTTTTAAACCCCTTCACTGTTGAATGAACATTACAGTAACAGCCTCCCTACTTTTAAATCCATAAAGCCTAGACTGCAGCAATTTTTTTTCTATTACCCTGTGTCTTTAATACTGTCTTGTTGAATTCATTTTAAAGTTGTGTTTGATCTCTTTGTATTTATAATAATAATAATGGATTTGGTTTTTATAGTGCTTTTCTATCTGAGGATACTCAAAGTGCTTATCAAATTCCATTATTCATGCATGCATGCACACTCTGCCATTTATGTATGTCTGTTTTGTCAGTATTATGCTCTAGCTCTATGGTCATTTTAAAAATTATTTTGTTTTACCATCATGCCTTTATTATTTTTGTTGAAAAGTGCTAGCCTGGCAAGCCAGATAAAAAAAAAGTCTGCAGAGCAGAACTGACGGTCTAGATCACTAAGCTAGAAAAGTGACCCTTTGATTGGGCTCCTTTGACCAATCATAACATGAACCTGAGTGATGTTTACATTAAAGTTGACAGTGATAAATGGTCAATATAGCAGATTTTCATTTTCATTTCAAAATAAGTGTGTAGAACTTCAAAAACAGCTAAGTTTTTACCAAAACATTGGTTTAAAATGAACTAGCATTGTACTAACACACTTTATGTATGCAACTTTTTGACATTCAGAGCAACTGGACTACAAAACCACCCCAAAAAATTACTTTTTTATATATTTGAGCCAAAATGCTGTATGTTTTGCACGTTTATTGGAAGTAGAAACATCTTTAGACATCAAAATATAATAGGACTATGCAGCTAAAAAAGTGAAAAGACAAATTAAAAACACTTTATGCTAAAAGATTGATAACTAATTTGTTGTTTTAATTTCAGTCCTAAATGTTACTCATTTGTTTATCACTTTTCTAAGTCATGGACTATAAATGGGCTCTGTGCACGCAGCTACGTGAAGTAATTTCCAGTAGAAGGTCAGGATGGACGTAAACTTCCAGTAGCCGCTGGAAGCACATACTGTGCTTGCTAGTTTCCTTTCGGAAGCTTGTAAATTTTTCTTTTTTTGTAAATCTTTCTTCTTTTTTTGTGCGTGGCCTTCTATGTCGAGCTTTTATGTGTTCATGTCCTAAACATGACATGTACACTGACAAAATTTGCATTTCAACAACATACTGACAGCAGGTCTAACCACCACTGCTGTGTGCCATTCTGTACAGTATCAACAAGATCAACTTCCCACCTCCCATCGTTAGCACAGAGACCGGAAGTCTCGTACCATCCTCACGCCAAACACGGAACTGATGCGTGCACAGAGGCTATTGCTTTACATTGCAGTCATTCACACCCTGTAGGCAGGAAGCTACACTGTCGCGACAGACGTGAAGCAACCAGACACAGGCAACACCAGCAGGTAATGTAGGTGAGGTGTCTTACCCAAGGACACAACAATGAGGTGACTCAGCCGGAGCAGGGTTCAAGCAGGCAACCCTACTGAGCTACCCCAATAAAGCAGCAAATTACATCTCCAATTGGGCAACAAATTTGACAAATTTTCTACAAATCATGCAAACTTAATGAAACTTTACATTGTTCTGTATAAGACAATGTAATTTTACACCATGTAGTTTTGTCACAGTTTGGAACAGGCAAGGTGAAACACAAAACAGCTTTATGCTGGCTGAACTCAGTAAGACAAACAAAATGCAACATGAGGAACCAACAGGGAGTGACTGAACTAAACAGCATATATAGGGAGGGAGGTGATCAGGGAGATGAGACACACCTGTGGAGGATTAGTGCAGGACACAGGAGGAGAAACAGGGAAAACACAGGGGGACACAGGCACGAACTGGACACAAGGGGCAGGACATGACAAGTTTACTATTTTATTCCTTTTTGTTGGCGAAAACTATAATGAAATAAAAGACAGATTGCAACATAAACTCTTTATTTTAAAGGCCAATGATAGGATAGACGGTGAAAGTGATTCTCTCAGTCGTACAAGTTGCAGACCCCTATGTAAATAAAGTTGAGAGTCAAATTTCAGGCAGATAGCCACACATTACTCTTCAGAAATATAAATAAATTTTATTCAGTGAGATCAGGCTGTTGAATCAACCAGGCAGTGAAACAACCCCAAAGCACAAATTTCCCCCAGCATGCCTCACTGCTGGCTGGTTGTTGGCGTAACAGGCCCTTAATGTGATGCACGTAGCTAGATTAGAAACTAGATTTTAGCCAGAAATACTGAAACAACCATGTCTTCTTGTCTGGCTTCTAGCTAACCTTATGTATTCATTTATTTATGCATGTGAATAAACTGTACATGATACAAAACTTTGCAGTTAATTACTCCAATTAGAACAACATAAATTAACATTATTAAACAAAGACATAGTCATATGAGATGCTAAAATAAAGCATTTGATCCACATGTTTAACAAACCACATTGTTTCCAGATGGTTTGGACACTAATCTCTGTTTAACATCATGTCAGTGCAACAGGAAATCACAGAGTTACAAAGATAGTTTTAAAGCCAACATAAAAGGATTACTAGGAGTATGCACAGAAGTAGCATTCAGATCTTTTAACATTTTTTGAGGGAGTGCTTAACCTCTTTCTTCTAGACAATTCCAAGCTACATCCTGTATAAAAACACAGCTCTGAGGAGGCATGACAATATTTACTGTCACCATTTATAAGTAGGCCATTTTACAAATCAAAGGTTTTGCATATCAGGAAATAGCAAATAAAATCATCTGGTACTTACTTGTATTTATGCAAATACAATCTCAGATGACAACAAAACACACAATGTTACACAATGTCATTATTTACTGAGCACAATCCTGGAGGAGCAGTGTGTGCTGACTCAGCAGGGCTTTGGTTCTATCTGCTCAGAAGACATTGTAGCACAGGCCCTGTGGGTTTGTGTTTTGCTGTTTCAGATGTCTGAAAAATGACAAAAAGAGTCATAGATAATAATGCATTACACAACTGATAGAAAAAATAAAAAGAATAACTTATTACCTCTACTTTCAACAGTGAGAATGAGTGACTGAGAAAGTTCTCACCTGTAGATTTTATAGGAAACTGCGGCACACAGCAGGATGAGAGTAGTCACGCCAACACCGATGTAAATAGGTCGCCATCTGTCTTCATCTAGCATACCTGCACAACAGATCGTGGTTTTAGAGACATGAGCTTTACAGGAAATGGTAGCGAATGAATGTTATACTTTAGGTTGTTTGAGGTTTGTGACCCTAGAGAGGAAGAGACAGCATGCTTCTACATGGGTGTCTGCTTTGTATTTAAGTAGTGATACTTACTCTTGTCTTGTTGCAAATCCACTTGAAAACATTTGTTATTTTGCTTGCATGTGTAAGAACCCAGATCAGACTCTTTTATCTCTTCAATGCAGATGGAGAAGATCCCCACTGAAGCCTGGTTTGGAAAGGTTTTCACTCTGCCGTTTCTGGGGTCTAGAAACCTAACACGTCCATCAGATGAGAGAAGGACCACGTCTGGGTCCATCTTATCAACTTGACCCCAGGTGACCCAGTTGAGGTCATTTGTTGAAAAGACACATGGTAAGATCACAGAAGAGCCAAGTGGAGCCCTGAGTGATTGTGTTTCACAAAGACCCATCTGAGGAGGCTCAACATGTGAATGCTGACCTGAAAATAAAAATAAAAAAGAACCCATTTAGAACAGTTTAATCTCCACTACCTTCAGTCTTTTATATATATCTTCAAAGTCTTATTTTTATAATCAAAAAATGCAATGAAAATGTTTTTTTCATGTATATTTTATTCATAGAGATTAGATTAAACTTGACCTAGTTGACCTACCAGTTAGAGGGATTGCAAACTTACATTTTAACTTAAAACTTTTAGTTCTTACTGGACACATATTTCAATCTGTGACATAGTTTAGCATTAAAACATTAAACAATATTAAGTCCAAGGACTCCCAAGGTGCTTCACACTACAGTCCGCCATTCACCCACTCACTCACTGATGGCAGTGAGCTACACTGTAGCCACAGCTAGCAGTGTTGCCCAAGAACACAATGACAAATTAGCCAGCCAGAGAGGGGATCGAACCAATGACCCTCTGGTTGTCAGGCGATCGCCCTGCTGAGCTTCTGCCATCCCATATAGCATATACAGTACAGCAAATGTGATATGGTTATGGTGTTGGTTATATTTGTTTCATTATAATTGCCCAAAATGTGTTCTGTTAAGGGTTTTATACCTGACTGATTTTTATTATTTTTTTGTCACTTTAAGTTTTGAAGCCCCTCTGTTCTGTTTCTTCTTCCTAGTGTGCACCCGTTGATCCCCCCCCTTTGTAATCCACTCATGGGGAAGATGGGTGCATGCAACTACTTTTTATTCCTTAACCATCCTGTTTATTTATAGATTTATTAGCCTATATGTATTTTTGTTACCATTGTTTCTTTTAAATGTATAATCATCATATTTCTGTCAGGTATGTTAAGTTCATCTGGAGGGCAGTTTTCGTTACACTGTCTGATACATGGACTATTAGTATATCTCCAAGCCAACTTACAGAAATACTTGGAGTCATATTTCCACTCAGAAAGCTTCAGCAGTGGCTGGGTGTGACAGGCTCAGCTGTGTTCCATCAGTCCTTGATTGGCTCATCAGGTGCGGCTTAAAAGGCAGGAGACCAGACTCTGACACCAGATTGTTATGCTACTATGAGTGGAAATCAGGCCTCTCTTTTTGTCTCACGTTTGAGAAATTTTTGGAAGTTAACCTTTTGAACATTCTCTCTCTGACAGACACTACTTCTGGAACTAGTAAACATCTCTGTTCAGAGTCTCCTGGATCTCCCCGCTCCTCCAGCAGTCCTCCTGCCTGACTCTGCCTATCCACCCTCCACTGCACCAGCTTCTAACCTCACCAGCCTCCCAACGCCCAGGAGTACATACTGTATACCCCCCTGGACTCTCTCACGGCTCAACTAATAGTAAGACCCTCTGGCACCACCGCTGCCTCAGTTCATCATTATAAACTATCTATTAAGCCCCTGCTCCTCTCTCAGAACCCCGGATCCAGTCAGCACTCTTAATAAAACATTTCATTACCATCTACTCTGGTTGTGTTGTGGTCGTTGCTCTAGAGCCTGTCGTATTTAAACACGACAGTGGCATTCTCCACACTGTTGGCCCGTCGGTGTATCCTATCTTGGAAAAAGACAACACCCCCTTCTCACAAACGTTGGATGGAGGACAAAGGCCCGGTCCCAGTACTCGCACTTCCACCCTTGTGCCCCTCAGTTGCGCGTTCTCGCTGAGGTGTGCAAGTGCTTAGGGTGTCCCGATTCTCCTGGGTGGAGACTCCGGACCCTATCCCCGCCCCCTTTTCCACCCTCGTTACGCACTTCGCCGAAGTCCGCATCAAAGTGGACTTCAGCAAAGAGTATTACCCATAATTCATTGCATTAGAATCTCGCGAGAAGGTAGCGGTTCCTCCACTTTATTTAGCTCAAAGGAGAGGCTGCTCGCTGCAGAACCAGAAAGGTGGAGCTGCACCAGGTGCAGCCACACCCTAACCTGGGTGGGGCTGACTCTGGTTGAATGGGCGGGGCTGTACCTGGTGCAGCTCCACCTTTCTGGTTCTGCAGCGAGCACTACTTGGCTCAAAATGATTACTTTTTCTGCTGCTGTTTAAAAATTATTTTGAGCAGCAAAACAGCAGAAACAGCGACTGGCTGCAGCATTTTGAAGAGTAATGCAAAAACAAATGGTTTAACAAAAGGATAACAAAAATACATAAAGTTTTTAAAGTGGCCTATTCCCCCCCAAAGTTAAAGAAATGACATTTAAAATCATTAAAGGACTCTACCCAGCAGCAGATTCAGGTTTGAGGTGGAGACTGAATTCTGCTGTAAAGACGATGAAAGAACTGATCTTTTTTTTTTCTCATCAAACTTTGGCTAAATTCTGTCAGAACTTGGTGGATTGGATGAGAATAAAAATAGAAGAAATGACACTGGTGACAGCAGTACAGATTTTATACATCAGTTTGTCAAAATAATTTTTTAAGCTTTGTAATATTGTAATATGGGTAAATACCATATTCATAAATGTAAATGAAAAGCAAGAAACCCTCCATAATTGATTGAAAAATTGAATTACAGTCGTTTATCACATCTCTGGTGTTTATGAAAAATCCATGTAAGGATAAAGTCAAAAGAAAAATGTGTCTTTCTGAATGTGTTACATTGGATTTGTAAAGCCTTATATATTCACATGTTGATGCTCAAAAAATTTATACCAACCGATAGACCTTTTAAGGTTTGCTTTACGTTCTATTTTGTTGTATTGAACAGTTGCTGCCTCCCACTGAGTTTGTAGTTTTTTGGTTTAAATAAAGGTTTGGAAAAAAAACTCATTTGAAGTCGCAGAGACACATGACCTGATCACTGTCCCAATGCTGCAGTTAAGTGCGCACTTGTTCACATACGCACTCGAATCCTTATGTGCACTTCTACCAAGTGCACTTCACTGAGGACCGTAGGGTGGAAGTGCGAGTATAGGGACTGGGCATTACTCTCACATCTCAAGGTTGAACAACAAAGACATGTTAGAAATGGCTCTGCTGACACCTTTCATAAAATGTGGCAACCATTCTTGAACCATTTCAAAAGACTCTTCAGTCAACTCTACATGATGACTTCTATAACTTTCCGTTGTCTTTGTTATGTATTTTTGTTAATCTTGGTGTGGAGGTGTGGATTAATGTTCAAAATTCAAATTTCTATTAGTATCAAATTTTATTTATAAAGCACTCTTCATGCTAGGGGCAACTCAAAGCGCTATGCAGATTTAAAACAAAAATTAAACAATTCCATAAAAATAAACGGGACCGTGTAACCCCCCCCCACACACACACACACACACACACACACACACTTTAAAATACAGATGTAATAGTAAAAGTGAATAAATGAGAAATGTGCCTGAAAAATGACTGGCCTGAGCACAGAATAACCAGGTCACTGAGAAAACGTCGCACTGTGTCACGGCAAATTATTAAATGCAATAATCAACACAAACCGGTTACACACATAACATGAAATATGTGATTGCATAAATATTCAGCCCCTTCAAGTCAGTATTTAGTAAATGCGCCTTTGGCTGTTATGGTAAATGTCCTGTATTTAGAGAGCGCTTAGTGATCTACAATACCCCAAGCGCTGTACAACACAACAAATATTCACACACACATTCACACACTGGTGATAAAACTACATTGTAGTCTCAGCTGCCCTGGAGCACACTTACAGAGGAGGCGGGGATGCCATGCACTGGCGCCTGCCAAGTCCCTCCAACCACCACCAGGCAAGGTGGGTGAAGTGTCTTGTCCAAGGACACAACGATAAAGTAAACCAGCAAGGAGTCTGTGTGTATAGGTCTCAATCATGTTTGCCCATCTTGACACTGTAAAATGATTCTCTAAGATAAGAAATGTTGTAAAACTGGCTTAGAGTAGCTGTCCACGGACCATACATGTCTTGACCTTGCTGTATGACATTATATAGATTAAGCGTAAATTATATTATTTAACATTTACTACATTTACTTTTGTACTTTAGTTTTACAAAATGACTTACCAACTGAGGATGCAAATGTAAGCCTCAGAGCTAAAAGGACAGTCCAGGCGTCAGCTCTCATCATCTGCACCTTGAACACTGTTATAAAACAGTGAAGCTGCTCAACCTTCTCACAGACAAAAATCACACGGCACTCACAGTTTATTGGTTTAACTAATAATAGAAATGCCTTTTTTTGTCCTTCACGTTAATCAACAGCTGAAACACAGCTTTAAATATTTCAAAGTTAATGATGACATTTTCAAGTATATTTTACAAACTATTAAAAATATATACTTTTTGCATTTTTGTATTAATTTTATATTGTTTTGAGGCTAAATGAGTTGTAATTTATTGTAAGGTTATATTATTTTTAAATACATTTTTAAAAACATTTTTCCTGTGAAAGTCAATGCATGCTTCAATAAAATGTAGGAACTAAAATTTACTCAAGTGGTTGACCTGGGTTAACAGCAGCATTGGACAAGTTACTTCAAAACTGTAATGCATTATTTATTACTTGTTACTGTCATTTTAAAGTAATTTGTTAGATTACAATATTACTGTTTTATAAATGTAAGGCATTACACTACTTCTGCAATACTTTTAAGTTACTCTCACCAAAATAACTGTAAATATGGATCTGACCATCTAAATGATCTCACTCCACATCCAGTGGAAGGTGATGTGATGGATATGTAGCAGCTGAAGCATTCAGTTGCTTTGGTTTTAATTGGCGACAGCTGTAATGGTTTTTAGTTGATGAAGTGCTAGCCAATCATAGGCCAGCTGGTTATATAAAAGCCCTGACAAAGTGTTCTGGTGACTGGACAGACCACAACTTGCTTCTGAATGCAGCAGCAGCAGCGTGAGTGTCAGGCACTTCTTATTTCCTCCAGGGGGGGGGGGGTAGAAATGGCGTTGCCTGGTGTGAGCGAGTTGCCCAGGGAGTGACCTCCCTGTCGCACCAGGAAGCTGCTAGCTGCGGAGACATCCTCTTCTCCTGGTTTCTTCTTCAGCGCAGCAGAGCCATATTGCGATCTTCAAGCCCCTCAGAGATGCTAACTGGGACTCCATTTGCCGCCAGGTCAGTCCTCCTGTACGGTAGCCGACAGGTCAGCTGGACCATGGCAGTTCACCTACTGGAAGACATGACAGCCTCATGAGGAGTCTGGGGCTGTGGGACGGACGCCTCTGACTATTTCATTGGAGTGTACTGGTGCTCTTGAGGGTTGGAATGTGGTCTGCACGTATGGGGAAACAAGAATCGGGGGAGTGATTGTGGAGGCATGCAGTTAATCTTTTTAAATGTTAAATGACTTGTATTTATAGAGCGCTTTCTAGAGTGCTGAACACTCCCCAAAGCGCTGCACAAAACAATCAGTCATTCACCCATTCACACACTGGTGGTGATTAACTACATTGTAGTCACAGCTGCCCTGGGACACTCTGACAGAGTGCCATGCACCGGTGCCCTTCCAAGTCCCTCTGACCACCACCAGTTGGGTGAAGTGTCTTGCCCAAGGACACAACGACAATCTAACCCAGCCAGAGCTGGGGATTGAACCGGCGACCCTCCGGTTGACAGACCGGCCACTCTCCCAGCTGAGCTATATGCCGCCCCGTTTTTAAAATAAATTTCTTTCAGGGGAGCTCGCCAAGAGGAGGTGGAGCCGGGTCCTCTGCAGCGGCAGCAGCTGGAATGGCGCCCAGTGTGGGTTGTGGCCTGCTGCCCTGCAGGGTTACGCCCCCTGCTGGTGGGTCTCTGCTGTTCTGTCAGGACTCATTACTGGTTTTCATTTGTTAATAAATGCATTTCCCACTTGAAACATCAATAGTTCCTGTCTCCTTGGGCAAACATGAGCCTTCATGCTCTCTTGGTAACATCTACTCTGTCACAGATACATGTAGATATATTATCAACTATCTGGATATTAACCCATCCATCCATCTGTATATTAACCCATCATATCTACATACAGTATATTTAAATCTATATACACACACATATATATACCTGAGGAAGCTTGTGCACATGGGAGTCCCTATTCATTAGTTTGACTCATACCTCCACCTGTGTGCTTTGATCTCCTCCACCTGTGTGCTCCTCCTCCTGCAGTAGACGCTGCATGACGCACGCGTTCCTCTGCTCAGTGCGTGAGAGAGTGAACTCTCCAACTTCTGATGTGAATAATCTATTCTGTTAGAGTGACTTTCACGAAACTTCAGTTCGCTTCAGTTTCTTAGCGGCTTGGGCAGCGCACGCGACTTGTGCGCGCTCCTCTGACACGGTTCGGAACCACGCATAAGTTTTCTGCGTGGCCCAGACAGAACCGGACTCATCTCTGCTCTGTCTGACTACAGGAAGTGAAACATTTGGCGCTGAGTGATGTTTCTACTCTGGAAAACCCACCACTTCAATCCGGGTTAAACATGCACTGTAATGCCCGCGTTACTAACTTTGTACTGAGAAAATATTAGAGATTTTTTTCTGTAATGCCTTACATTACCACGCTACAGAAAAAAGCTATGCATTACAGTAATTAATTACTTTTGTAACTCGTTACTCCCAACACTGAACATTAGTCATCAAATGTTTCAAGCTTTAACATCTTTAATGTGTGACCATGGGCAAGGCTAGAGGCCCCTAAATCACACCACAGTGACCAAGTAACCCAAGGTTGAGTTAGTACAAAAGAAACCCAGACAGAGGTAGCAAAATGTTATTTATTGACTTGGCTTTCTAATAAAATTAAAAAAAACTTTAATAGTTCAATGTTCCCCTTCCCAAACCATCTATCCATTCATCTTCTGAAACTGCTTAGTCCTCCACAGGGGGTTGTGGGGGAGCTGGTGCCCATCTCCAGCAGTCAGGGGGCAAGAGGTGGGGGACACCCTGGATGGGTTGCCAGTCCATCACAGGGCCACACAGAGACGAACGAGACAAACAACCACACACAACTAAGGACAATTTACAAGCCCAATTAACCTGGCAGACATGTTTTTGGTCTGTGAGAGGAAACCGGAGTACCTGGAGAAAACCCACGCATGCAGAACATGCAAACTCACACCGAGAGGCTGCAGAGCAGGGATGTGAACCCACAACCTCCTTGCTGTGAAGCAACAGTGCTAACCAACTGCGCCACCATGCAGCCCCTTCCCAAACCAAATAATACAAAATAAATCAAACGTAATCAAAGCAATCAGGGACCTTTAACAAGTAAATAATAATGACAAAACAATTTATGACAACCAAGGACTAAACCAACCCAAATGGACTCAAGGAAGAAAAGGAAAACAGAACAAAAACCCACTAGAATGCTGGCGTGGTTGAGAGCTTGTCTAATCTAAACCCAGTTAAGAAAACTCAATTTCTAACCCCAACTGAGCAGAAGTGGCCTGACTAAACACAAAGAAAAACACAATTATGCCACTGTAAATTAAACAAACCTGACCACCAATAGGAATTTGCACCTTACCTAAGCAGTCAGAAAACAGAGCTCATACCAGGGCTCAGAGCACCGACTAGAAGCTGCATTTGGTTCAGCAGACTCCTCAGACCTTTAAAATAACCCAAATACCTACATGAACAATAAAATCAATAATTCTTAAAACACAAATAAATGGAGGAAGTACTCACAGCCAGGAGCCCACACGACCGCATTCCAGCCCTGTCACACAAACCAACTCATTCACTGGGAAACACACATGAACGAGCAGCACCGCGCGAGACAGCTGACAGCCTGCACGCTCCCGCGGCGTCCATTCAGTTTTCTGCAGAGCATCGCTTTACCTGTTGTTTAGTTCTCTATCTGATCCGGGTTATGATGGAAGCTTGGAGCGTCATTGTTTAGAACTGCTGATTGGGGATAAAAACACAAATAATCAGCTTCAATGTTTTTGGTCACTTTTTGTTAACTTTAGCAGAGGAAAGACAGTCAGATATAAATAACTTCAGCTAGATAACCCCCCAAAATGTTGTTAAATTATACATTTGATTAAATAAATCCACAAGCATATCAATCTGTTACCTATTGCATTTCATGGAAAATAAACAGCAGCCTTCCAGGAGATTGCAATGTCAACACTGTGTCACAGACAGATGAAGATACGCACAGTTTATAAGCCTCTCTCTCCTTTACTATAGACAGAATTGATAAAGCTACTCGGATGAGCAGCGAAACGTCTTTAAAGAACCAAATCAGTCCAGTTGCCTTTATTTAAAACCCTTTTTGGATTACAATGACCTGGATGACTGAGAACCTTCACCAGCATATTGTAACTAAAGCAACCAAATTTTGCTTGAACGTGCAACTTTTATTCATGCTAGACCAGTTAATGACCTGAGCCCTTATGTCCAGTTTTAAAGACCTGGAGCCTGCATGAATAAAGCAAGTCCAACACAACAAGAACACATGATCAAATGTGTGCAAGTCAGTTTCTATTAGGGACACTTGAAAGAAAAAAAGAGAATGTGATCCAAAAAATCTTTTGTTTTTTACAATTTGTAATTTTACTTTTAAATTTTAGTTGTTTTTCTTTAGTTGATTTATTATTGAGTTTTACTTTTTAAACTTTTGAATCTTTGAACTTAATAAACATCCAGATAAACTCGAACTTATTTTTTTTTTGTCATCTTTGTCATTTAACATAAAAAAGGTGTTTACTATTGTCTTATTTTATTTACTTTTGTAAACAATTATGGAAAAGTTTCAGGTTCAGGCTGAAAACCAAAATGTAAAGTTATAAATGTGGTAAATATTTGTGAGATATGATCCATAAAGGGTAAGAGACAAAAAGGAGCTCCTAAAAGTCCCCCTAGTGGACACTTAAGGTAATAACGGTGAATTCACTCTAAATGCAGATTACTTATATGACCTCTGTCTTTTGCGTATTTCAGACAAAACTAGGGAAACATGCAAATGCAGATCATCAAAATAAACAAAACTAACAGTAACGAAACTAACTGCACCAGGATTATACCTTGTAACATATACATAACACATGGGTTTTGCCATTTTAACTATTTTATCAGCAGAAATAAAAACATTCTTCAACAAAACATCCATTTGTAAGCAAAGGTCTGTAGAACAACAGCTGACATAGTTTAGTCTGTCTGCAGCTGGATGGATGTCAGGAAAAGCTCAGCTCAAGTAGCTTTTTAAATGTTTCAACTAAATAGCTAAAGACCAACTATATGAGACAGCATTACAATAAACTGTTCAACTGTAGTGACTTGTATGAGGACTAGATACACTGAAATAAATAACTTTTAAATTTTACTTGAATAATTCTTAACAGATTGCAATATGTTACATTATGGATATTGTAGGATGTAGTTAAAAAGCAAAAAAACAAAAGTCAGTATATTTTGGTTTTTTCTCCTACTGAAGCCAATTACAAAGCTTTGTTTTTTAAACCCTCGATAATTTGGGTTGGATGAGAACTTTATTTAAAATTAGATCAAGAAGAAAAAACAACCAGATCAAGAAGAAAAAACAACCAGAAACACAGTTTCATGCAAATTAAAGCAGAAGGCAGTACCATGATGATCCATAACAACAGGACAGATAAAATAACTAACAGAAGTCATGGTGAGTCAAACGTCAGTGATCTATGTGTGTTCCTCAAAGGTTCTGGCTGTAACACCATGGAGGAAACTGAAATCAGTCGTTTGTTATAACAGGCGACAGTTGGTCCACTTTTCTTTGGAGAAAAAATGTATTTCAGCCACATTGGAGGATTTAAAAAATAAAAATCAGCAATTTAGGGTCAACGGTCAGACTTTCCACTTCAGGATTTTCTGGTAGTGAGCAGAATTCATGGTTCCATCAGTTCCAGCCAGTGGTCCAGGTCCTGAAGACCAGACCTTCACACTACAACCACCATGTCTGACTGTTGATGAGGATGTTATGATTAAATACAGAGTTAGTTTGACTCCTGATGGAACGGGACACACACCTTCAGGTGGAACGGGACACACACCTTCAGATGGAACGGGACACACACCTTGAGATGGAACGGGACACACACCTTCAGGTGGAACGGGACACACACCTTGAGGTGGAACGGGACACACACCTTCCAGATGGAACAGGACACACACCTTCCAGATGGAACGGGACACACACCTTCCAGATGGAACGGGACACGCACCTTCCAGATGGAACGGGACACACACCTTCCAGATGGAACGGGACACACACCTTCCAGATGGAACGGGACACACACCTTCCAGATGGAACGGGACACGCACCTTCCAGATGGAACGGGACACGCACCTTGAGATGGAACGGGACACACACCTTGAGATGGAACGGGACACACACCTTGAGATGGAACGGGACACACACCTTGAGATGGAACGGGACACACACCTTGAGATGGAACGGGACACACACCTTGAGATGGAACGGGACACACAGCTTTGAGATGGAACGGGACACACAGCTTTGAGATGGAACGGGACACACAGCTTCGAGATGGAACGGGACACACAGCTTCGAGATGGAACGGGACACACACCTTCCAGATGGAACAGGACAC
Organism: Callopanchax toddi; assembly: GCA_006937965.1. NCBI lineage: Eukaryota > Metazoa > Chordata > Actinopteri > Cyprinodontiformes > Nothobranchiidae > Callopanchax > Callopanchax toddi. The sequence continues at coordinate 542,395 of SSNR01000255.1, read as the reverse complement.
ACACCTTCCAGATGGAACAGGACACACACCTTCAGATGGAACGGGACACACAAGAGTGTCCAGTGGAGTCTTCCGGAAAAACGTCCTTGATCTGGTAATGTTAATCCAGGTTAGACATAATAAAAGAGTAATTTTTTTCCAAGTTATTGGGAAAAAGATGGTTATTATTGTGATGATCCTAGAGGTCAGAATTCAGAGGATATAACGTATTTGCTGACGTTACATGAGTCTGGTGGTCTGAGAGCGCAGGCTTCTGTACCTCTTTCCAGAAGGCAGGAGGCAGAACAGCTTGTGTGAAGGGTGGCTCACATCACTCACAATTGTGATGGATTTCCGGGTGAGACGGGTGGTGTACATGTCTTCCAAGGAGGGAAGTGGTGCACCGATGATCCTCCCAGCTACGTTCACGATGCGCTGCAAAGCTTTCCTGTTGTAGTCGGTGCAGCTCCTGCCCCAAACAGTGATGCAGCTGGAAATGATGCTCTCAATAGTTCCTCTGTAGAAGGTGGTCATGATGGATGGTGGAGCCCTAGCCTGCTTGTGCTTTCGCAGGAAGTAGAGACGCTGCTGGGCTCTCTTTGTCAGTGATGAGGTGTTGGTGGTCCAGGTGAGGTCCTCACTGATGTGCATCCCCAGAAATTTGGTGCTGCTCACCCTTTCCACAGCAGCACCATCGATGGTCAGTGGCAGGTGTTCGGTGTGGCCTCTCTGGAAGTTGACAACAATCTCCTTAGTCTTACTGACATTCAGCAGGAGATTGTTGTTTTTGCACCATATGGTCAGAAGGTCAACCTCTTTTCTGTAGTGAGTCTCATCGCCCTTGGTGATGAGCCCCACCAGAGTTGTGTCATCTGCAAACTTCACAAGATGGTTTGAGCTGTAAGTTGGTTTGCAGTCGTGTGTCAATAGGGTGAAGAGCAGAGGACTGAGCACAGCCTTGTGGGGCTCCTGTGTTCACGATGATGCTGCCGACTTGTACTGCTTGTTGCCTCCGACTGAGAAAGTCTAGCAGCCAGTTACAGAGGGAGGTGCTGAGGCCCAGTTTGTCAAGTTTGTAGATGAGTTGTTGTAGTATTATGGTGTTGAAGGCTGAACTGAAGTCTATGAACAGCATTCTTATGTATGAGTCTTTCCTGAGAGCTGGGTGGAGAGCAGAGCAGATTGCTTCCTCAGTGGATCGTTTAGTTTTGTATGCAAACTGGAAGGGGTCCAGGGTGGGAGGGAGGATGGATTTGATGTGTGTCATGACTAGCCGTTCAAAACACTTCATGATGATGGGTGTCAGTGCCACAGGACGGTAATCATTGAAGCAGGATGGGGAAGATTTCTTCGGCACAGGTATGATGGTGGCACTTTTGAAGCACGATGGAACAATAGTTTGCTTCAGGGAAATGTTAAAGATGTCTGTGAAGACATCCTTCAGCTCTTCTGCACAGTCCTTTAGCACCCTGCCAGGAATGTTATCTGAGCCTGCTGCTTTCTGGGTGTTGATGGAGGAGAGCATCCTCTTAACTCCGGCGGCAGACAGGCACAACAGAGCTTGATCGTGTGGAGGTGATGGGATTTTCTGTGAGCAAGTTTTGTTTTGTGCTTCAAAACGTGCAAAGAAGTTGTTCAGTTTGTTGGGCAGAGAAGTGTCACTCTCACAGTTCTGTTGCGTGGGCCTGTAGTCTGTGATGGCCTGAATGCCTCGCCATAGGCTCTGTGCATCTTTGCTGTACCCACCGGCTGGGTCGGTGGGTCCCTCGCAGTCCGCGGGTGGACGTGAACTGGTCGGGTCCAGTGTTATAGGAGGGATTGTTTTTATCTTAATAAAATAAGAGATGGAGTAAGATTGGATAAGATGGAGATTTTAATCATGCTGATCTCAAGAATGTACTCTCAAATTTCACCAACATGTGGATTTCCCAACAAGGGGAGATAACATCTTGGATCTGGTTTACACCTCTCACAAAGGAGCATATAAAGCTACACCCCTCCCCCACATTGGTCTCTCTGATCACATCACTGTCATGCTAATGCCAGCATATAGACAGTACGGACACTGGGCACAAATTCGCTCTCTGTCGGCCATTACTGAGCTGAAGTAAACAAACTTTGGTCGACCGAGGCATTACTGCAGAAAAGTTATGCGCCCTCTGCTGTCCTGGTGGAGAATTGCTTCACAACACTGACGGAGGAGTAAAAATCAAAAACATCTCCGTCAATACGTCTGCGTGTGAGCGCAAACGTGCTGTTGGAGAAGTATAAACTAGGCTTAACAAGGTGTCATTAACCATTTTCATTTCTTTCTTTCAGTGGAGCTCGCCAGGAGGAGGTGGAGCCAGGCTCTCTGCAGAGGCAGCAGCTGGAGCAGCACCTAGGGTAGGTGTGGTGCATCCTCAGGTTTGTGGTCTGCTGCCCTGCAGGGTTCTGCCCCCTGCAGGCGGATCCCCACTGTTTGGTTGGGGCTTATGACTAGTTTTGTTTTATTTGTAAATAAACCCATTATTTTAAACATCCTTGGTCCTGTCTCCTTGGGGTAAACATGAGCCTTAGTGCTCCTTATTAACATCCACTCTGTCACACCTGCACACAAATCATGGCACTTTTAAAGTAGAGCTGATTGATAAAGGGCACACGATATTTTAAACATAAAACCAGAGTCCAATATCTCCACCAATATCCAGAAATCACTGAAATGTCCCTAGTGATTCTTCTATCAGGGTGCAGATAACGAGCTGCATCCCCCGCAATAATGCGTGCAGCTGCAGCTGACCAGTGCTGCCCTGCTGTGCATGGAGTCCAGCCCGGGTCCCACGAATTATTAATTCGTGTGCACGAAATACTAATTCGTGCACACAAAATAGCTTTTTGTGGGAACAAATTACTATATCATGGGAACGGTATAACTATTTCGTGGCCACAATTAAATATTTCCACCATGTCATGAGACGGGCTCCGTACAAAAGCCTAAATAAGTTCAATTTGTGTAAATTTTTATTCAGAACAAGTTTCTATTATATTTATCTAAACATTTGTTTAAGGGAGTGTCTAACTTAAGATATGCTCTTTAAATTAAATTTAGGGTTCGGTAGGCACTTTAAATATTGGAGGCTGAATGTCTCCTTGTTATCTGACCCAAACATTAAAAGGCAACTGTAAGAAACAATTGACGAATATTTCACAATAAACGACAATGAGGAGGTGACTCCCTCTCCTCGACTCTCTGGGACGGGGCTAAAGCAGTGCTGAGAGGAAAGTGTATTGAGATAGCTGTTAGACTTAGCAAACAGAGAAAATTAAAGGAAATAAAGTTAGAAAATGATTTGAAAAGATTAGGACATGAACACAAAATGACCGGGGATAAAAATGTTTTAAAGCAGATGCAGGATTGCAGAGCTTCCTTGGATGAGTTGCTTACGCGGAGAGCTGAGGGAGCACTTCGTTACACAAACCAAATATACTACGAAATGGGAAATCGAGCAAGCCAATTATTAGCCTTTCAGTTGAGAAAACAGCAATCGAATCGCTATGTTCCAGAGATAAAACACCCAATGGGGATGAGGAGGGTTTCGCATCCAGAGAAAATATCAGAAGCTTAAATGTTTTATGAAAAACTTTATGAAGCACCAAAATTAGCACAAGACGTAAATAAATTGGAAGCGATATTTAAAAACCTTAAAGAGCATATATTAAGTTCTTTTTTTTTTAAAATTCTGATAAAACTCTGTCCAAAAATACTATTTGAAATGTTTATTGAGGGTATTTTGTTTTACAATACATTTTTTTAAACCATTTTTCTAGTCAAAAGTGCCGCTTTTTGCAAAGCTTCTAAAAACGCTTTTTTTTTCATATGTGGACCTGTGACGTCAGCTAAGGGAGCTCCTAGCTAGGTGGCGCTGCTTACAGTGTTGTCAGATGGAGATAAATAAAGTATTTGTAGGGTAATTTAACACTCTGTACGATCAATAATCCCATAAATATGATCAATTGAGCCCTTTGTTGTGTGGAGTTTGTGTAACAGATGCTTGTTTTAATCATTGTGTTAGATTCTTTAAAGCTAAACTACTTTAACATCTCAGACTGGCACCGCTCTAGTCTGCCAGCTGCCTGCTCGCTGTTGGCGATGAGTTGTTAGTTTTAGGTTAGAGCGCTCTTTAATCAAGTCGGTGTGAATTCATTTTAATCAAAAATACTAAATTATTATGTTTGTGAATGCCAATTGCCAGTCTGTCAGGACACTGAGTCAACAACGGGACGGCTTCCTTACCGGTACAGTGACTTCTGTTTGGAGACGAAAAACCCCGGCGGTCCAGGTCTAGTCCAGGACTGGATGTGATGGAGTCCCACATACCGACGAAAAACATTCAGTGTGACTCTAAACATGCGCCGTTACTTCGATCCATTCACCGGAACCGCTGTTAGCACGCAGCAGCTAACAAGAGCTAACCGCTGTTAGCATGCAGCAGCTAACAGGAGCTAACGGGGAGACTTGAGTCTCGTTTCCATGCCAGGTTTGGTACGGTTCGTGGTGGGTCGTAGTTCGGTACCGATCAGCGATTTCATGAGAGCATTTCCTTCAGGTGTCTGACCCTCACCTGGCTGGCGGGGTACAGTAAATCCATGCCGCGATGCTCTCCAGAGGGGCTTCCCGTTCCCAGCGGGGCTACCAAGAGGGGCTTCACGGCGGGGTTTCCAGCCTGACCCGACACTGTTTCGGTCAGCCTCGAACCGTTTAGCTGCATCCTGTGAAACTTTTTATAAACTCTTTCATTTCTTAACAATCCACCTAAACGCAGCTCAATGTTTGGAGCTCTGATGATCAAAACCTGGTGCTAAACGCTGGTATTTTACCCAGACCCAAGTGAGGAGGTGGGTCACGGTCTACAGCTGGACCGACAGGGTACAGCCTTACAGGACTGATTGTTTTTATCTTTT
>SSNR01000255.1:475453-527943 GCA_006937965.1 Callopanchax toddi | reverse complement strand
ACATTCGTAGGACAGCGTGGGAAATTCGGCCCCCGAATTGCAGAACATTTTACAGCTCACAGCCTGTTCAAGATAATGGAATGATACATTGGTGGCCTCGTTCTTTTTGATTTAAAATGCTTCATTACTTAAAACTGTGCATGCATGATTATTTTTATTTAAAATATTCCCTCTTGTCCCTTTAAGAGACAAACGAGTTATAACCATCAATGACTTATAAGCCTTTTTGTAACCAGGTTAAATTAGTTTATTTTTAAATAATTAGACAAAATGTGTTCCGTAATCTAAGCAGGCAGCCATTAATGTCATTGATTTTAAGTTTACTGGGCTTGTCAGGTAGGTCAAAAGTATAAAAATGATTTATTTATTTATTCAAAAACTGTCCCTCCTGAGATCAGCCCATTTGTTCGGGAGAGGACAGAGTTCGGAGTCGGCAGCTCCAATGTTTGTTTTGTGTTTCGGTTCACGGAGCTCATCAGAATAAGCGGAGAATCTATTAATCTACAAAAACTACCGGTGTCACAGTAATCCTTCAACATTAACCCGCGCAACACAGAAGAGATCGGATTACTTTTTTGTGGCTTCAGCTGAGTGAACTTACACCAGACTTTAGTCCAAACAGCCCGGTTCAGCAGCAGGACAGAGGACTCCAGCAGGCTAGCTCCACAGCTAGTTAGCTTATTCAAATGGATTTAAAGCTGCACTCTGGATTATGTCAGCAAGAGAGCAGTTTTTGAATCTAGCGTCCAAAGGCTCCTCCTCAAAACATCTCGACACGCACGTCCGGTCGCGTGTGCGCGCGTGCACACGGCGCATATACGTTGTGGGCATGAACTGTACAGCTCAATGTGTAGGGTTTAATCACTCACAGTTCACAATCTTATTTCAACACTACGAGGGTCTGATGAGCCCTCTCTGTCCCTGCTGCTTCTGATATTAGCTCTGTTAGCAGAGAGCTGCTGCTGGACTCTGAAGCTGAACTTGACTCGGCCCTGGATGAACTTTCTGACCAAAATAAACGCGTAATCCTGTCAAGCCTTGCCATTCTGTGAGGTGAAAGGTTTAAAAATAAAAATAAATCCATCTTTAGCTGGAGAATGGGTAGGTTTTTAGTAGAAATGAGTCGTGAGGCTGAGACGCAAACAGAGAAACGTTGGTTACGTACCGTAACCCCAGATTCTATGAGTATAGGCGCAGCCCTTTAATACCTGGGCCTCACTGGTTCCTGAATGACTGAAGAAAAATCGTCTTGTTATTTGGGAGCCGTTCACCCTTTTTGGGGGTGTTTTATAAGGTGAGGCCCACAATGGGTGGGTGTGGACTAAAGGCTTCAGTGGTGCGTACTGGCGCAAGGGGATTCCCAAAGCGATAGCCATTAAAGGGCTGCGCCTATACTCATAGAATCTGGGGTTACGGTACGTAACCAACGTTTCTCTGTTTGCGTCTCAGCCTCACGACTCATTTCTACTAAAAACCTACCCATTCTCCAGCTAAAGATGGATTTATTTTTATTTTTAAACCTTTCACCTCACAGAATGGCAAGGCTTGACAGGATTACGCGTTTATTTTGGTCAGAAAGTTCATCCAGGGCCGAGTCAAGTTCAGCTTCAGAGTCCAGCAGCAGCTCTCTGCTAACAGAGCTAATATCAGAAGCAGCAGGGACAGAGAGGGCTCATCAGACCCTCGTAGTGTTGAAATAAGATTGTGAACTGTGAGTGATTAAACCCTACACATTGAGCTGTACAGTTCATGCCCACAACGTATATGCGCCGTGTGCACGCGCGCACACGCGACCGGACGTGCGTGTCGAGATGTTTTGAGGAGGAGCCTTTGGACGCTAGATTCAAAAACTGCTCTCTTGCTGACATAATCCAGAGTGCAGCTTTAAATCCATTTGAATAAGCTAACTAGCTGTGGAGCTAGCCTGCTGGAGTCCTCTGTCCTGCTGCTGAACCGGGCTGTTTGGACTAAAGTCTGGTGTAAGTTCACTCAGCTGAAGCCACAAAAAAGTAATCCGATCTCTTCTGTGTTGCGCGGGTTAATGTTGAAGGATTACTGTGACACCGGTAGTTTTTGTAGATTAATAGATTCTCCGCTTATTCTGATGAGCTCCGTGAACCGAAACACAAAACAAACATTGGAGCTGCCGACTCCGAACTCTGTCCTCTCCCGAACAAATGGGCTGATCTCAGGAGGGACAGTTTTTGAATAAATAAATAAATCATTTTTATACTTTTGACCTACCTGACAAGCCCAGTAAACTTAAAATCAATGACATTAATGGCTGCCTGCTTAGATTACGGAACACATTTTGTCTAATTATTTAAAAATAAACTAATTTAACCTGGTTACAAAAAGGCTTATAAGTCATTGATGGTTATAACTCGTTTGTCTCTTAAAGGGACAAGAGGGAATATTTTAAATAAAAATAATCATGCATGCACAGTTTTAAGTAATGAAGCATTTTAAATCAAAAAGAACGAGGCCACCAATGTATCATTCCATTATCTTGAACAGGCTGTGAGCTGTAAAATGTTCTGCAATTCGGGGGCCGAATTTCCCACGCTGTCCTACGAATGTGACGCTTCTGCGCATTCGTGGAGGGCTAAGAAAGTAATAATAAATCCAGTAGGTGGCAGCATTGCACTGTTGTGTTGCTGGTCAATGGGGGATTTCCTTCGTCTAATTTGTGGTTTTTCTTATAAAACTGGTGTTATCTTGGCAGTGTTTATGAAGCTGAAAACCTCTGATGGATTATGGGGTTTCACAGAGCGAAATGTGCTGTTATAAGCGACCACACAGCAATCTGTCGATGTTTATGGGTATCGGGACGATAGGCCTCAAATCCCCGACTGTTTCCTGGACTTCAGTCCGCTTACAGTGCACCAAAGGCGGGTGTGCTGCGCACTCTCCACCGGGTGCTCCGGAGCTCCACTCCGTGATGCGAACTTGAGAAATCTAGGGTGATATATGCAGGGGGACATGATTCTATCACCCTAGAGTTCTCAAATTCGCCTCCGGGAGTCAGAGAACACCGGCTGATTAAAGCTTTTAGCTATACAGGCAGCTGGGAATGACTGGAAAATAGCAGCTAGCGAAATTAGCTCTGTTTGGCTTTCTTGGTCTCTCTGTGTGTGTGGCGGGGGTATTATTTAACTATATTTCCTTTTGTATTAATAAAATTTATTTTTACTTATGGAATCATGTCTCCAGCTGCCTTTGGTAGATCCCTTAATGAGATAGTAAGAAGTTTGTGTGCGCTCCCGTTCAAGACTGCAGTTATTCGCGGTGCCATGCGCGGCGCTCGTGAGGTTCGTTTCTCAAAGCTGACCGTAGTTCCTTTAACTTGAGGGGCAGATATTTAACTTTTTTACCTGTGATGAGACTTTGGCTCCACGATGTGGTGATTAATCCACTAGAAGTTTCCGATTTTGGTGATTTTATCAGCTGGAAATTAAAATCAGCTTGTGAAATGTTACGTTACTGTCCTTTCATTTATTTGTGCAGCTTGCATGTGTTAACCATGCTGATAGAGTTTATTTTGTGGCTATTTAGCTCAATTTATTGACAATTGATGGATAATAACAGGGCTGTGCTGTTTTTTGATTGCAGATTACTGCAAACCTTTGGCTTCAAATGGATGTGTATATCAAAAAATGGACACCGGTCAAAGTATTTTGATGAGGGAGAATATGGGTTGTAGGTTGATGGCAGTAATGTAAAGAATGTCACTCCCCCCCCCCCCCCCCCCCTTTCCTCTTTAATTTTTTTTTTTTACTTCTTTTTGAGCCAAGTAAAATTTCTCCGTTCAGTTATGATGCCTGTAAAAGGATTTGTGCTTGTCAAGCTGTGTGCGACTTTGTCAGGGAACCCATTCCAAGTAAAAAAAAAAAAAAAAAAAAAAAAAAAAAAAAAGCTGAAAAGGTACAGCTCTACGGAGCCCGTCTCATGACATGGTGGAAAAATAAGTAATTTGTTCCCACAAAAAGCCATTTCGTGCACACGAATGAATAATTCGTGGGACCTGGGCTGGACTCCATGCACAGCAGGGCAGCACTGGTCAGCTGTGGCTGCATGTATTATTGCGGGGGACGCAGCTCTTTGTCTGCACCCTGACAGAATTACTGGGGACATTTCAGTGATTTCTGGATATTGGTGGAGATATTGGACTCTGGTTTTATGTTTAAAATATCATGTGCCCTTTATCAATCAGCTCTACTTTAAAAGTGCCATGATTTGTGTGCAGGTGTGACAGAGTGGATGTTAATATGGAGCACTAAGGCTCATGTTTACCCCAAGGAGACAGGACCAAGGATGTTTAAAATAATGGGTTTATTTACAAATAAAAACAAAACAGTCATAAGCCCCAACCAAACAGTGGGGATCCACCAGCAGGGGGCGGAACCCTGCAGAGCAGCAGACCACAAACCTGAGGGTGCGCCACACCTACCCTAGGTGCTGCTCCAGCTGCTGCCTCTGCAGAGAGCCTGGCTCCACCTCTCCTGGCGAGCTCCACTGAAAGAAATGAAAATGGTTTGTTAGTCCCTCTCTCCCGACTGACACACACACACACACACACACACAAATTGTCCGGGACCAGTGTCCATCCCACGGCGCCATAGAATCCTGCAGTCCAGAAGCTGAACTGCTGTGGTCCAGCTGACCTGCCAGCTGCTACTGGACTGGATTGATCCGGCGGCAAGCCGAGTCCCAATCAATGTCTGAGAGGCTGGAGGTTGCAGCGCTGCTCCACTGTGCTGGAGACGAAACCAGGAGAAGAGGAAGTCCCCACAGGCAAAACAGCAGCCTCCTGGCGCGACCAGGGCAGTCACTCCCTGGGCTGCTCGCTCACACCTGCGGCACATAATGGTGTTATCACACTGAGGGACGAAAAACAGCACACACACATACACACTCACCAGCCAACGCCATCTCCTCACCTGCTAGAGGAGATGGCAACCAAGTGCCTGACAACCTTCCGCTGCTGCACCAGCAGCCGATCCCAGGCACACAGGTGAGCTGAACTGTCAGTCCACCAGCACACCTTGGCAGGGCTTTTATCCAAACTGCTGGCCTGTTATTGGCCAGTGAGTAATCACTAAAACAGCTACAGGTGTGGCCAATAAAACCAGGAGCAATCATGCTCATCCAGCCACACAGGGCTGCGCGTCCTGCAGAATCACGAGTTTACCACTCCACGCAACAAAACGTGTGGTAGAATGTTTTAAAGTTGTGTAACAAGTCATACAGCTCATGACAAAGTGACAAAGATAGGTAAAAATGACAAGAACTTAATTAGAAAAGGCACTTAATTAGAAAAGGCACTCAAACATCAGTGGGTAGATCGTTATCACGGCTGGTGCAGATGGAAATGAGGGTGCACTGCGGGATAATATCATCAATACAATTCCATTCCCACAAAATAATAATTTGTGGGAACGAAATATGTTTAACGTTCGCACGAATTAATATTTTGTGGGAACGAATTACTATTTTGTGCGCACGTTATAGTTACTTTGTGGCCACAACCTATTTATTTTTCCACCATGTCATGAGACGGGCTCCGTACAGCTCAGAGCATTGTGACATACACTCTTGTTTTTAATCCATCTGTTTGTCCAGGTTCTTCACCCTCTAGTCTGCAGCAAAGATTTCACTACCTCATTGACAAGGAGAATTTTGGTCACATCAGCCAAGAAGAAGCTGTCAAACTTGAATTTTTTGCCACATTAGAGACGCTGTGTGGTATCGCAGAGGCAACGCAGAGAGACAACTTTTTGTGTCTTAGTCTTGGTTAGGTCTCTGTTTTGCATGTATAGTTCTGTTTAGCCTTTGGGGTTTCAGTTTTTCCTGTGTTTGTTTCAGATTCTTGTTTTAGTCCTGTGTCTTCTTGGCTGATTTTGGTCAAATCAGCAAAGAAGAAGCTGTCAAACTTGAAATTTTTGCCACGTTAGAGACGCTGTGTGGTATCGCAGAGGCAACGCAGAGAGACAACTTTTTGTGGCTTAGTCTTGGTTAGGTCTCTGTTTTTGCATGTATAGTTTATTGTTTAGCCTTTGGGGTTTCAGTTTAGTTTCCTGTGTTTGTTTCAGATTCTTGTTCTAGTCCTGTGTTTTTGTACACCTCAGTTAGTAGTTTAGTTTTGGTCTTCTGTGTTTGTGTTCTAAGATTCTGTGTCTTGTCTCGTTATTGTCCACACCTGCCCCTTGTTTCTCTCTGATTATCCCCTCTGCTATTTAAAATTATTTTTATTTATCTGCTATTTATTTACGCAAAAAACATACATGTCTGTGAAAAGAACTTATAAGCATTTTTGAAGAAAAGAAGACATAATGAACACAGTAAAACCTTCTGTGTCTTGTCTCAGTGCTTGTTCGTCTCCTTTGTCTGCGTTAGATCCTTTTCACAGTTAGAGTTCTTTAGTCCTCCCAGTTTAGTTTTCTAGTTTAGTCATTTTTGCCTCAGTCCCTCAGTTTGTAATTTTGGTTCCTTTTGTAAATAAATCCCTTTTTGAGTTTTTACCTTTGCCTCCTTGTCAATCACTTTGCTTTTGGGTTCACCTGCTCCTCACCCCGTTCTGACACTTTTAAATAAAAAATAAACTCTTAAAGTCTATTTAAAATTCAAATAAAGTGAATTTCATTATTGAGACTTGACTCTTTACCTTCTAGGTGTACAGCAACACACCAGAGATAACAAATGTTATTGAGGTTTTTGTGGAAGTGGCTGACAAGCAGATCTGTTACCTGGGAGATGATGTAAGAGATGGAACTCAGACACGATTTGTAATGGTTATGTGTTTCTGTGTCTATAAGCAGGGGTGCACACAACTAGTCCGCGCGTCCACTGTCTCTCCCTAGCCTCCAGCCCCCCCTGCTGTTTGCTTTTTGCCTTAGTTTAGAGTTCTTCCCTCCTGTGTTTTTGTCTACAGTTTTAGTCCTCTTGCTTATGGTTTTAGGTTGTGTTTAGTGGTGTAGATCTGTTTAGTATTTAGTTTCTCCTGTGTCAGTTTGTCCTGTGTTTAGTTCTTTTCCAGTTAGGTCTGTGTCTGGTGTCTTGTGATTGTCCACACCTGCCTCTCGTTCTCCCTTGATTGATCCTTTGGTATTTAAGCCCTGCTGTGTCATGTCTCTGTGCTCGTTCGTCTGCTTTGTCTCCCCCAGCTCTAGTCCTGTTTATCTTCTAGTCTTAGTCTTGTTAGTCCTTCCCAGTTTAGTTTACTTAGTTTAGTCCTCTGTTACCTCTGTGCCTCAGTTTGTGTTTTGATCCCCTTTTTGTAATAAATCCCTTTTTTGAGTTTATCCATCCTGCCTTTGGGTCCTTCTCACTCCTGCACCACCTTGCCTGACAGTCCACATCTTAACCGGATTTCATTCATGCATACTAGAACCGATTGCCCGAACGCGTCTTTGCGGACCAGCGCTTCTGCGGTCTCAATGGGAGACCCCTAGATCTGACGAGCTTCATATCCTGTTGCAGCACAGTGAATGAGTGCTCACATGACCTCTGAAGCTAGGAAACACACACACTCACAGCATCTCCAGTGCGTGTGGCACCGCGGCGCGCCATTCCGCACAGCTCCTTTGATGCGCGCTTTAACACACAATCACAGTACATCCAACCCACGCATGCCACACATGCCCAGGAGGGGTGCAACGGGTCACAATAGATCCATTATCCATACTGATCACTCTATGGTTCGGGACATGGTTCACGGATCCAGCTGCGCTCGCGCGTTAGGTAAATCCTCACCTACCCGACAACTCGCTCTCTGAATCTGCTGATAAATAATTCCCCTCTGAGAAAGGAGTTCATTTTGTCATCACATACCAAGTTCTCTCTATCAGAATCAGTCATTTAAGTTGACCAGAACAAACGATCACTGATTGATTTCGGATCCATTCTCTGATGCGTGCGCGCGGAGCGGCTCCTCCATCAATCTCTGTCAGCTGATCATCCTCTTTTCTGATGGCAAACCAGACTCATCTGTTACTGTCTAAGATAACGTGTTGTTTTGGACTTTTATACGAGCTAATGAACGTTAATATTAAAGCGGCACTCTGGAGCATTTTTCTCTGTATCAAAGTTTTCTAAATGTTTTAAATGATATTTCAGGTCTAAACTATGATCTATGGGTTGAGTTCCACAACATCTGTCATTCTGATGAAGACCCTCCTTCCTCCTAGAGCCCCCTTTCCATTATTTCTTGCCGCCGACATTTTTCAGCCAATGAAATTCAAATGTCTGCATTCTCTCAACATGCACGCGCATCGACCTAACCTGTACCAGTAGGGGGCACTGTCGTACAGGACGCTCCGTGTGTTTCTCTGCCGTCTCAGCCGTTCACTGAGGACTCACGGCTCATTTCTACTAAAAATCTACCCATTCTCCAGCTAAAGATGGATTTATTTTTATTTTTAAACCTTTCACCTCACAGAATGGCAAGGCTTGACAGGATTATGCGTTTATTTTGGTCAGAAAGTTCATCCAGGGCCGAGTCAAGTTCAGCTTCAGAGTCCAGCAGCAGCTCGGTGCTAACAGAGCTAATATCAGAAGCAGCAGGGACAGAGAGGGCTCATCAGACCCTCGTAGTATTGTTGGAATAAGAGTTGTGAACTGTGAGTGATTAAACCCTACACATTGAGCTGTACAGTTCATGTCCGAAGTATATGCGCCGCGTGCACGCGCGCACACGCGACCGGACGCGCGTGTCGAGATGTTTTGAGGAGGAGCCTTTGGACGCTAGATTCAAAAACTGCTCTCCTGATGAAATCCTCCGGAGTGCTGCTTTAATGGTGCAATGTTATTTGTCTTTTATTTTTCTTTCTGCTGATCCGAAAAATGATCCAATCTTTGACTCAAATCCATGATCCGATCCTATTTGTGAGTCTTGGTGTGACACAGAAAAAAAGCCAACAGCAACAGCTTGTTGCCCACCAGAGGCGCGGACCAAACACCGGAGCCAGGTTCTCCCTTGAGAACATATGATGAAAAATTGTGTGCACCCCTGTCTATAAGCACATAAACTATGTTCAAAAAGGTGAAGCTTAGATGTAAATTTGAACAGTTTTGCCAAATTTAGAGAACGCTGATTTTTTAAAAATTATTATTATGGAGGACCGATCCTGCCATATTTAGAGATACACATAGAAACAAATAACTGTCTTAATAAAATAAATAATCTTTTAAATATTGTGTCTAAAATATAAAAATGAGACTTTAAAAATGTAATTCATCATAATGCGTGACATGAATTAATATATATTTATCATTTTCAACAATATTAACTTAACATTGTCATCATTATTTAATTTTCCATTTTATTTGCATTATTATTTTCCTTTGTTTTAATTATTATTTAATCATATTTTTACATTCTGCATTTAGTTAATGCTATTTTTTAATTTCTTAATTTATTTATTTATTTTTACTCATTCTTTATTTATTTGTCCATTAAAATTTTTTCAGTAATTTCTGTTTTTTTTAATCATACATTGATTTATTTTCTTCTTCTGATTTTCCTCCTAGCATTTTTTTCACTCCAGTTCTCTCTTTTTTCTATTTATTTACACATTACTATATTTCTTTTCTTCATGTCCGCTTTTCTTTCTGACCTCTTGTAACACATAAATTGAGAAAAGGGAGAAGGGGAGGGGAGCGGGAATCGCGGGCAGCCACGGTTTCAGAGTCAGCTTCTCCTTTCGGACAATGTCAAGATCCAAGCTCTGTGTGCTGAGATCGATTATGCAGGTCCTGCTTCCCGGCCCGCTTGTGGTAACTGTGTTCGAAATGTCCACTCGTTCACTCACTCACTAGATTTCCATCCATCCAGTTTCTTTAACCGCTTCATCCTCCACAGAGGGTTGCGGGGGAGCTGGTGCCTATCTTCAGTGGTCATGGGGCGCGCTCCTGCTAGACAACTCCTAACACGGCTCTAAGTGGTTGAGTACTTTGTTATTTCGTGTACTTGTGTGTCCTTTTGAGGGAAATGGAGTGCTTCAATGGACAGATAACAACCACAGCAATGTATCTGCTTACCCTCTGGCTCATGCTTACATGGCTATGGCCAGTAAATGGACTTTGTTTGGCATCGGCACAACTATTCGACACCAACAATGCTAGGCTCACGTATTCGCGGAGCCACCTATTGGAGCTCGGCCGCCAGCAGCCAGAGCTAACACAGGCACTATGTGATAAAATTCCTCATCAGATTCTCCGAAACCACAAACAGAAACGTATCCGGAGGAAAAGAGGGTCCAGAGGGGGAATAAGGAACAGATTGAGGAGGAGGGGCAGCCAGCTACCGCTACCTGCAATCGCGCTGTCAAATGTGCGATCGCTTCGGAATAAAATGGATGAACTTTCCACCCTCCTAAAATCTGATCAGGACTATCGTCAGATCAGCCTCTTCTGTTGTACGAAGACCTGGCTTACTGAGGACACAGAGCTGCAACTGGATGGCTTCAGCATCATTCGCTTTGACAGGGATGCAGCAAGAACCAGGAAATCGATCGGGGGCGGGCTCTGTATGGCTGTCAACAGCAAATGGGCCACGAACTTCACAGTGAGAGAGACAACGAGCTGTAAGCACTACGAACTGCTGACAGTGTCCTTTAGACCACATTACCTACCCCGAGAATTCTCTCAACTGACTGTGATTTTAGCATACGTCCCAGGACCGGATTTTAACTTGGCAGCAGAGCGGATAGCTGACGGCTATCACAGAGCTGTCAATCAGACTGGAGGGCAGCCTGTGTTTATCTTAGGGGATTTCAACCACTGTGATGTGGCGTCACATCTACGTACCTGATCTGGAACAATATGTCACCACTCCCACCAGAATAAATAATATATTGGACCTATGCTATGGAAACATCCCGAATGCATATGTATCAAAGGCACGCCCACCTCTTGGCCGGTCAGATCATAACGTCATTCTGCTGCTTCCTAAATACAGATCACAACTAAAAACAGGAGAGATAATAACAAAAACCGTTAAAGTTTGGAATAATGAAGCAACTGACAAACTCAGAGGTTGCTTTGAACTCACAGATTGGGACTTGTTCTTTAATGACGGTGGCGGAGATCTGAATTTTTTGACAGACGTACTCACCTCATATATTTTATTTTGTGAGGACATTGTAACCCCCACCAAAAAATATCCATTTACCCCAACACTAAAAAATGGGTGACCAAAGACATGAAATTCTGTCTTCACCAAAAGAAGAGAGCATTTCTTCAGGGTGACAAGCAAAAGGTGAGAGAACTAGAGAAGGAGTTCAGGAGACAGTCTGTCCTTGCAAAAAACAACTACAGGGAAGAGGTAGAGGAGAAACTAACATCTGGGAATGCGAAGGAGGCATGGCGAGGACTGAATATCATGATGGGCCGGGCCTCTAAACCAACTGCAACAAGTTACACAAACCCTGCCTCATTTGCAGAAGAATTAAACATTTTCTTCAGCAGATACAACCAGGATAAAGTATTAGGAAGCTACAACTGGAACAGTCAGACCAGCAATCAAGACCTTATTGTTGATGAAAAACTGGTGACCACCACCTTACAAAAAATCAACCCGTACAAAGCCCCCGGCCCAGACAGGCTCAGGGTGCTTAAGGGCTGCGCTGCACAGCTGGGTGCAGTCATCACCAGACTGTTTCAGCTTCTTCTGGATTTTGTTTGTGTTCCCAGTCTGTGGAAGGAATCATCAATCATCCCTATTCCCAAAAAACTATGTGCTAGAGACCCTAAAGACTTCAGGCCCGTGGCCCTCACATCGGTGCTGTGTAAATGCATGGAGAGAGTTGTGTGTCATTTAATGTCACACATGCTGTCTGGGAAGCTGGATCCACACCAATTTGCCTACAGGGCAAAACGAGGTGTAGAGGATGCAAGCTTGACTCTTCTGAATACGGTGGTAACGAGTATGGACTCTGCCCGACCTCACACCAGGATTTTATTTATGGATTTCTCCTCTGCTTTTAACACTGTAAACCCTGACACTCTGCTGCACTGTCTGCTGAACTTAAATATCCACCCAACTCTGATTTTATGGATAAGAAACTTTTTAAAGGACAGACCACAACAGGTGTTTTTAAACAGTTTTATGTCAAGGAAATTGGTTTTAAACATAGGGCTCCCACAAGGCAGTGTTTTATCCCCAATTCTGTTTTCTATCTACACTAATGACATCACTAGTAACAGGGAAAGAATGAGTCTTTTAAAATATGCAGATGACATGGCCCAGGTGGACAGTATGGAGGCCCTAGCTCAGTATCAGCTAGCAGTGGATGACCTGGTCACAACTTTCAGTGAAAAATCACTTGACCTAAATATATTAAAGACAAAGGAGCTGTGCTGTGTGAGCAGAGACAGAACAGAAGCTACAGCCGAGCTCTTTAAATCGTTGGTTATTCAGGGAGAGCAGGTTGAACAGGTGGAGAGTTTTAAATACAGTATTTGGGGACCCAGATAGACGCTCGCCTGTCCTTCCAAATACACTCAGATTCAATATACTGTACAAGAAAGCACTCCAGCGCCTCCATCTTCTCAGGAAACTAAGGGACTTTAATGTCAGGGAACACATTTTAATCATGGTTTACCAGTCACTCATAGAATCCATTTTAACATTTAACATCACATCTTGGTACAACTTTCTCACCTGTAAACAAAAGAACAAACTCTCACGGATCACAAATCAAGCAAGCAAAATAACTGGCTCATTACAAACACCACTGTCCCACCTGTATGAGCGCTCTGTGATCAGGAAAGCCCCCCTGATCACAGAGGAACATCTCATCCCCTCAATCCTGCATTTAGCCTTCTCCCATCAAGCAGGAGATACAGAGTCCCACTGGCCAAAAAAGCAATACATAAGAAATCATTCATTCCAACAGCAATCACAGCCCTTAAAGCGGCTCTCTGGAGCATTTTTCTCTGTATCAAAGTTTTCTAAATGTTTTAAATGATATTTCAGGTCTAAACTATGATCTATGGGTTGAGTTCCACAACATCTGTCATTCTGATGAAGACCCTCCTTCCTCCTAGAGCCCCCTTTCCATTATTTCTTGCCGCCGACATTTTTCAGCCAATGAAATTCAAATTTCTGCATTCTCTCAACATGCACGCGCATCGACCAAACCTGTACCAGTAGGGGGCGCTGTCGTACAGGACGCTCCGTGTGTTTCTCTGCCGTCTCAGCCGTTCACTGAGGACTCAGCTCATTTCTACTAAAAACCTACCCATTCTCCAGCTAAAGATGGATTTATTTTTATTTTTAAACCTTTCACCTCACAGAATGGCAAGGCTTGACAGGATTATGCGTTTATTTTGGTCAGAAAGTTCATCCAGGGCCGAGTCAAGTTCAGCTTCAGAGTCCAGCAGCAGCTCTCTGCTAACAGAGCTAATATCAGAAGCAGCAGGGACAGAGAGGGCTCATCAGACCCTCGTAGTGTTGTTGGAATATGATTGTGAACTGTGAGTGATTAAACCCTACACATTGAGCTGTACAGTTCATGTCCGAAGTATATGCGCCGCGTGCACGCGCGCACACGCGACCGGACGCGCGTGTCGAGATGTTTTGAGGAGGAGCCTTTGGACGCTAGATTCAAAAACTGCTCTCCTGATGAAATCCTCCAGAGTGCTGCTTTAACAGTCGAGGAACTCCAACAACCCAGAAATGATTTGACTGTTTTTATTTTTTATTTTATTTTTTTTAGTAGGTTTTACATGGTTTTTAACTGTTTTATTGTTTTTATGTGAGTGTGAGGTATGATGATTGTCGAGCCTGTTGAAAGTCACATTTCTGTAACCGATTTTTGGTGTCAGACAATAAAGTTCTATTCAATTCAATTCAATATTCAATGGGGTTTATGCACGGTCACTTCCTGGTTGCGATAGACTCTGCCCCTCCCTTCCAGTTCAACGCTGTTCCCACACAAACTGGACAAAATTGATTTTTTTTACCCGTTTTCTTCAAGACCTGCCGCGCATCACGGTAAACGATGTCCACCGGATTTTTGAAAAACACACAGAGACGTCTGCGAGCAAGCGGGTGAAGGACTTTAAGCTGTATATAACCAGCTTTATTCATGAAATTGAAGGTAAGCTAACAGCGTTAGCTCGTAGCTTCCATCATCAAAAAACAGTGAGACAAATCTATATAGCCGTGATTGTGGGCTCCAACTGCTTCACAACTTTCAACTTTCTCTGGTCTAGCTGTATGTTATCAAACACCAAGTCTTCATTCACCAAAAGAATAGTTGTTCCAGTGAAATAACACACGAACGGCGCCGCGCCTCCTCCTTTAGCCTCGTCCACTCGGCTCTTTGACTACTGTGCTGCAAAGTGTGGACTGCAGACACGGTGTGGTTAGAAATGATCACGTTTTCTCTTCTTAAGTTCACAATCCTTCCTTTTTGTAGTTATTTATTCAGTGGAAATGTGTGGAAACGGACTGATGAATTCTATTCAGCTGATGCGGTACACAACGGAACACAGCAGTGTTCAGCTGTCGAGGCGTCCCGTCGCTGATACTTATATGATGGCTTCATTTCTTAGTGCTATAATATATATATCATACTGTACTATACTATACTATTACTCGTTTTGATTATAAACAATATCTTTAGCTGGAAATGCACTCTAACTCTGGAAATCTTCACGTTTCAAATGGAACCGGAAATGGTCCCGCGAGGTAATTTTAAACCGGAAGTTCTACTAAGTACTCTGTGCATAAAGCCTATTCGACACCCTGGATGGGTCGCCAGTCCATCACAGGGCTCACTACATTTCGTTCCCTAGTCCACTATATATAGGTTAGGGGACTGCCCTGTGTTTGGCGTTTCGAACATAGGTATCATATATCTATGGTTTCGAACACCACTCAAAAGCAGCAGCGTCATCAATTCGCGCCGGACCCCGAGAGACGTGTCGCACAAACAAAGGCAGGAATCACGTCAGAACAACTGGTGATGAAAACGGCAGCTTGTTTCTTGTTTGTTTTAGCTGAAAAGAAGTTGGATAATTATATTCTCATTTTGGATTTGAAATAAAGCCTGTTTTTTTTTTTACCCGTACCTGTTTTCATAGCATGTTTTCCCCCCAATACAAGCGCTGACTGTTGCTAGAACTTTCATCAAGACTGGATTAATATGGTTTGCCTGTCACGAGCAAAATTAATACAACTGTCGGCTCACATGCACTTTTAAAATTTAGCTACAGTATATAGCAGCTTCAGCATGAAAATTTTTCAAAGTTTGAAGTTAAAGAGAAGTCATTCTTCAGATTCATAAAGGTAATTTGGATATTGTTCTGCCCTGAGCTTTGCACTAAACTTCACCGTTTTGAATTTTCTGGAGATGTTTTAGTGAGACTTTGTAGAAGCAGACCGGCTTTTTTTCTCTTCTCTGTAGAGAGGAGAGCTGCGCTCTGCGCAGGTACGGTGGCGGAAGTGGCCAAAACACTTCAGAAAATATTATTTTCTTTACTAATTTGAGATTCCACATTTTATACTGAATTCCATTTTGTTTGGGGATTTCCGTGATTCCGCCAAAGACATGTTGTCTGCCGTTTGTACTTGTAGGGAGGGAAATCGAATAAAATTCGTAAATCGAATTTTTAAAAAAATAATCAAAGATTTTATTTTTAGGCCCTATTGCCCAGCCTTAGCTGGCATTATCCAGTCCTTCTCTGACATCTACGCCAGGGGTTAAAGGCATACTCAGTAGCCAGGTAAACAAACGAGGTCTCGCTAGCTAGTTTACAGAAACACGACTCGGAGCACTCACCCCTCTTGTCGGGTAAGATCCAGAAGCCAGCCTCCCCGCGGACATGGTACCCCGTTTTGCGACGATAACAATGCAGAGTCTAACTCCAGCCGTAGAAACGTTCCCCCAGCTTTCCTCTTTTCACCTCCAAACGTTTTTAGTTTTCTGCTAGCTGAAAAGGTGTTTTTTTGGGGGGGACTCTGGTATTTTTATCTTAAAATGGCGACGGCTAATTTGCTAATTCTGTCCTCCTTTCACTTCCGGGATGTTCAGACAGAAAATGTGTCCAGGCGGATTATTGGTGCATCCAAGCATTGCGGAAATGCGGCAGATAGACAGCTGGGTTGTCCAATCCTATCGTTCGGACTGAACGATAGGATTGGCTGAAGTTTTTAGAGAACTGCGGGACAACTACTTTATTCATTTCTTTCGGGTTTTTTTTAATCTCCACAATATATTTATGGCTATACTATGTTGGAACGTTGTTAAGAGGCTTTAAAAAAAAAACGTTAAAAGCTACATTGTTTACCTGGCTACTGAGTATGCCTTTAAAGTTCTCCGTCGTGGAGACGGAATTCCATCAATTGGGACTAAAGAGAAAAATGTTCCGTCAAATCTCTCTCTCGCTCACTCGTAAATAAAGATGCGTGAGAATAATGAACGTCATGGACGCGATTTTCCAAGCAGCGTTCTGTGGCGCGCTGCTCAGAAACGGGTCCTGTACAAGGCTGGCCAAAACCATGGCGCGCCGCGGCGCAGTGCTGACATCTTCATTGTTCAGCCTTTAGCGTGGATGGAGGTGACGAGTCCCCAGCAGAAAGTGCGCTGCATCCCCGGCCCACCAATAAAAATACAGCACCACAGCAAAACTAGGAGTTGTGTGTCCACGTGAAGGAGGTGTGATATAGACCGGTCTGGAACGAGCCACTCAGTCTGGGGTGACCAGATATCCCATTTTGTGCAGGATTGTCCCGTATTTTCATTATTTTTTTCATGTCCAACAAATTGAAACACTGTCCCGCATTGACCCTTTACCATCTAACGCGTCATCGACGCATGTCTTCAAGGTTTGTGCTATAAAAAGTTCAATTGGTTTTTGGAAGAAGACAAGTTGCTCTTTCAGCTCAGCAAAGTGTCATTATGGTTATTTGCGTTCCGCAGTTACATTAGACACGCAAGTCAGCCTCCCTCTCACACACAAGCATAGCAGGTAGGAGAAGAAATGAGTGACACAGAGAAAAAGCAAAGGGAGAGGGAGTAATGAACTGTGGCCTAGTGGTATTGCACCCACATTTCATATTGGAAGGCCTGGGTTCAAGTACAGGTCTGAGCATGCAACAACATCAGATGTTATTTTTCTTTAAGAAAATAAATAATGATTAAAGGATTTATATTATTATTATATTACAGAGTTTGTGTATTTTACTAGCGGTCCGTGCATCGTCCACCTGCACAGAAGTCCGTTTGGACTGGGCCGGTCTCAAGCAGACTTGCGCTCCGCAAATCTCTTTCCCCCCCGAACAGCTGATTTTCCGTCAGATGAAAATATTTTGCTTCAACCCCTGGTCTACGCTGATGACATTCAGCTGTATGTGTCCTTCTTGCCCCACCAGTTAAACAGACTGGCCACACTAGTACTTTGCCTGACCCAGATCAGTAACTGGCTTTCCAGCAATTTTCTGGTTCTGAACGCCAACAAGACTGAGTCCCTGATCATTGCACCTCCAGAACTTCATCCTAAAATTGAACAGGAAATAGCTTCCTTCTGCTCCTCAGCCAAGCCCTCAGTAAGAAATCTGGGAGTTACTATAAGATTCTCTCTCCTTTACTTCAAACAGAATTGACAAAACTACTCGGACGAGCAGTGAAACGTCTTCAAAGAACCAAATAAGTCCAGTTGCCTTTATTTAAAATCCTTTTTTGGGTAAGTCCCAGTAATCTTATGTTGGCAAAGAGCCAAAGGTTTGAAATATAAAGAAAAATACTCAATACTGACTAAAATATTTTAATTTATCTTCTCCCTAATGCTGTTAGCTAGCTAAATCAGCACAAACCTCAAAGCTAATCACATAAATTCAGTGATTATTATGTTCTGTCCACCAGGGGGAGGGTTAATTGCAACTTAAAGGGGTGGTTTTGTCAGAATCCATTTTTTTCAGGTTTTCATAGTTTCTAATAGGTCCCCCTGAGCCTGTCATGTAGGCCAAACATGAAAACTCTCTGTTCCCTGGTTATAAAAAAAAAAAAACAGAATCTGTAAGAAATGAAACTTAAAAATGCGCATCTGCATTTGTGCCCGGTTTGATGTCACAACGTGTATTGGCTGAGATGGTAACGCCTTTTGGTCCGCCCAGCTGCTAGCTTTTGTTGAAAATTCAACATGGCGGAACGCACGCAGACACAGTGTTGCCAACTCAGCGATATACTTGGCTGGCTGGCTGCCGCAGGTCCCTCTCTCTCTGTTTTTTCCCCCTCCCTCTCTGTGTGTGTGTATGTGAGTGTGTGTGTTTAAGCCGTGCGGTCGGTCAGCACCACGCTGCGTGACCCCCCCCCCCCCCTTGTCGGATGGGAGCACGGCTGACACACACAGTAGTGATGCACGGGTTGTCTTTTACCCCGCGGGTCGGGTTAATACATTTTTACCTTCAGTGCGGGGCGGTTTGGGGCGGGTTCAAATCAGGGGTTGCGTTATCGGGAACATTTCCGTCCGTCCGCCTGTCTTCCTCCGCTTATCCGAGGTCGGATCGGGAGGGCAACAGCTGCCAGGCTTCCCTCTCCCCATGCAGCCACCTTGGACAGCTCCTCCAGAAATCCTAAGGCGCTCCCAGATAAGCTGAGAAATACATCCCTGCAGCCAGATTTTCCGTTATTGTGTCTGTCTGTGTGTGTGTGCGTGTGCGTGCACACAGGCCCTCGCTGACAGGGAGCATCTGCAGCAGCAGCTGTAAATGACAGGCTGAGAGATGTCCGTTTCTCGCTCTGCGACCGCTGTGGCCTCATTTATAAAACTTATAAAATAAATATATATGTTTATAATTTATTACATTTTATAAAATTTATAAAGCAAAAAAACGGGTCGGAAAGGGAGTCACTTTCTCTGCAAACTTTGGGATTTATAAAAGAAAACGTGACAGAGAAATTATGTACTCTGCAACCTTTGCATAAGCACGTTTTAGAGACGGTAAAAAAAAACTTTGTTTTTTGGAGACGGTCAGACATAGCGCTTTCAGTCAATATAATCGGGTTCTAAAAATAGATGCAGCGATGTGGGTTGGGGCGGGTCAGAAGTTTTCAAATGTGCAGGACCCGCGGGTCGATAAAAACCCTGACCCGCGCATCACTAACACACAGCAAGAGGAGAAAAAGAGGAGGAACGCTGAGGAAATGAGTTTTAGCAGGAAGCAGGCTCCCTCAAAGCTAATCTTTAGTAAAGACTAGTACTGTTTGTTACCTGGGTTTTAACTTTTTCACTCTTTCACTTTCCAAAGTATCTCGGGACATTTCGGGGGGCGGAGTATTGACGTTTCGGTCATCCAATCAGAAGCGAGTGCTGTGCATATCATAAATACTAATGAGAATCCTGCTGTTTCAAATTCAGGTGTCAGATGGGAAACTTCTAAAGCTTATATTATAAGCATCAAAGCTTCTTTCTTTATAAAAATTACACAGATAGCATTGAATTACACTAGAGAACAATGCAAAACTATAAAATAACCCAGAAAACCACACCTTAGTTTAATTATTTCTTCCTAAAGTGAAGAAAGAAGGCTAACATTAACAGGAATACTAAACACCAGGAAGTGCATGCCTGAGCTTTGTTTGGTACGTTCCTGGAACATATAAAAGAGTCTGAGCAGGAAGTTTGTTCACATCCATCAACATGAAGCTTCTGCTGCTCACTCTGGTGGTCCTGCTGCTGTGCAGCTCACAAGGTGAGTGATGACTAGTGTTTATTCTGTATTTATCACTTTGTTTATCAAGCTGAACACGTTACAAACTGTCTTGATTTGTTTTTTGTGAAGGAGCTGTAAGATATATTTAGAGCTGTAAATTACTTTTCCCTGATGTAATGAAAACTTCAAAATTTTAATGGATTCTGTGTTCTTCATAGTGCTCACACTGAAATGCTACACCTGTGATGGTGAAGGGGGCAAAAACTGCAATACAGAGACGACTTGCAGCAATTCAGCCAAGTTCTGTAAAACCACCGTTCAAGGTAGATAGGTGTTTTTGTTTTCTGTCTTGTGTGTGTGATGTGGACTAGTGTGTAGAAAAGCTCTCCTCACAGAGAAATGGTTCATTGACTGGATGTATTTGTTCATCGTACAGGTAACGACATGTCTCGAACCTGTGAGGAGGTCTGCGTTGCTGACTTTTACACAACCTGCTGCAATTTCGACTTCTGTTAGACCTGAAAAGTCTCGTTTACTTCCATCCTCCAGCTGATTAAAAAAAAAGACAAATGAAGGAATTAATTTTATAAAAGTCAATATTATGTAAGATGATTTGTTCATTAAGATCTCATGTGTCACTGATTTTGCTTTAAAATAAAATACATTAGTCATCATTTCTGAGTCTTTTTAAACTGTGCAACATTCCAGGATAAACCCACACACTTACACACTCCTAATCCCTCCGTGATGTCACTAGTGGTTTACTGGAGCAGCCTGCTGCTTTCTGGGTCACTGAACTTCAGATAGATCTCATTCACTTATTTCAGCAGGATAAACATTTAAGTTGCAGCAAAATGACAGTGCAGCCTTTCAGACTGTTAGGGGAGCTGTGGAGCAGGGTTTTGATGAAAGAGTCGTTTACGGTAATCTGTTTATCCAGAAGCAGTTTTTCTCATGGAGTCCGTCACAAACACATCACACGACCTTTAAAGGCTTCATGCGGTTTAGGACTTTTTTCATATTCTCACCACAACTCTTGGTTTAAATATTCTCACTGCGCTTTGTGCTAAGTCACTGTCACGCCTCGTTATTGTCAGGCACATTGTTTTCTCTATTGTAGACCAGTTTCCTGAAACATAACACATTGTTTGATTCAGGCGTAGCACAAAAACAAATTCCTTACAAATGAGAAGTTTTTTGAATTAGCTGAATAACTGGACCTTTAATTTGAAAATTGCTTTTTAGACCCATTCATGAGGGTCATGTGTCACAAATAAACTCTTACTAAGTCTTTCAGATGAAATCGAAACTACACGACATTCAGTGACTAAACTGAAATAACAAAATAAATGAAGATTAACACTTTTAGAATCACAGTGTGTGAAAATCTAGGTCATATTTGTTAATCTGTGCACATATTTCTCTTCTACATTAAAGCAGCTCAGACATCAGGTGGATTAAGAGAGCGTAACTTGCACAGACTATGTGTCGTACACATATTGCACATAAAAACAAAAAAACCCTGCAAAAGCAAAAATACAATTTTTTTTTAATTGCATACACCGTACTGTTTGATTTGTTGCATTATTGCTCATCATCTAGAGGAATTGTGTTGAGTTGTTGCACAGAGTTACTGTTTAATGTTGGGGAAAAAAAAAACTAAACAAACAGAATCTGCAGCCCACACAGGAAAGATCTGAGGCTGGCAAAGGTGAGGGTGAGCGTGCACGGCACGCTGCTCAAAGGTTTGTTTATTTTAAGTGTGAAAAGTGATGACAGCACAAGGACATGGCTGTGGGCTGAGCACCAGGTTTCCTGTAAGTGGATTTTATTTTTAGGAGTGGTGACTTTTTAAGTGAATACCTCTTTGGACTGATTGGAAGTACAGGAATATTGACTTGAGGACTCAAGTAAAAATGATTCTGTTCGTTGTCATTCATGCTTTGAAGTTTTGTTTTTTAATTGATCCAGTTTGATTGGAATAATATATTTGAACTGAGTGAAGGTTAATATTGTTGTTTTCTTGTTTGTTTATTTGTTTGTGGGTTTTTTTAAACTTTATTTAAAAGTGTGGTTTACTTAAAACCTTTTTTCACATTTTTTCTGATTACTGTAATATTGGTCACTCTGAGCTTTTAATTCATGCTGACCATGAAAACAGTCTTCTACATGGACCTCCAGCATTTTCTTATCAAAATATTTTCAGGTTGTAATGCTAGGATTTGAAAAACCTGGCAGATCTACATCACACTGTGAATTTGCATACATGGGCTCATACCCGCCCCACAGACAGGCCCAGATAATGCACAGGCTAGATTTGGCTTGAGCGTAAGGCCTCGTGTGGTCTGGGGCCTCCATTAGCCAGTAAAAAATATATGATTTTATTTAAATTTACATGCAAGAATATTCTTAAAGTGAGCTGCAGTTGGTTAAGTTCGTAACATATTTTTGCTGCGATATTAGCAGTTATTATGAGGTTTTTGTGGTTAGCCACATAGCAACTTCCACGTCCTGCTTTCTCCCCGGTTCGGGTGTCACAGCAGGACGTTCTGCTCTTTTAGGAGAAAATGTAAGTCCACATGTAGGTATTACAATTCTGAAACATTCATTGACAAACGCTGAGAAAGTGCTTCCTCTAAAATTTCTCCTTCGCCCTCGGATTCGGGATAAAAAATGTAAAGCCAATCAGAAGCGAAGGTTGTGCATATCATTAATAATAATGAGGAAACCTGCTGTTTCAAGCAGACCTCTGAATCAGCAAACTTCTGCATCAGAGAATAGAAGCATCATAGATTTTTTTCTTTATAAAAATGACTTTGGCATTGATTTACACTAGAGAACATGGCAAAAGTATATTTAAAAAAAACCTGAGCAAACCACGCCTTTTAATCAGGTAATGTCCCATTGAGATTAAAAACCTCTTTTCCAAGGGAGACCTGAGGGCAGTTTGGGGTTCACTATCTTGGCCAAGGATACTTGTGGTTTGGGCCGGGAATTGAACCTTCGTCTCCCACAGTAGACGGTTCAGTATGCTCACAGGAAATTAAAAAAGAGGCAAAATGGGCTCCCCTCACACTATGAACTGAAACAATGAACCTTAAGAATCAGGAGCTCTGATTTAAATTGACTGAAACGTTTGGATTAGTTTCCACTTTCTGCACTGAAGTCACTTTGTTCAAGAGAGGAATTCTGAACTTTTCTGATTTCATAACAACTGGATTCACTGGGCTGCATCATACTGGTAAAACCTGGTGTTGCAATATCTTTTATTTTACAATACAAAAACATTTTAAAAGCTCAGTGGAAACAAGTGTATTTGTAATCATTCAGTCATGAATTGGAACTTAGTAAAGATTGTTTTCAAAGCAATAAAATAATATTTGAGATCAAAACGTTTTACATCTTATACAGCATCTCTCACACACACACACACACACACACACACTACATCAAACACAGGGGGTTATAGGGTTCTTTATTAATTAAAAGCTTTAGCTGACTCGTTTATGGCACCTTTGTGTTATGTAACAGTCTAGTGTCAGTCCAGGAATAGCAGTGGTTCAACATTCATTAATTTGATGCTCCATCTTTATCCTGTTCAGGCTGAAGCTAGTCCCAGCTGTTTAACAGCCCAGAATTGAATGGGTTTTTTGTTGTTGTTGTTGTTGTTGTGGTTTTTGTTAAATGCCACTCAGACATGTCTTTGTCACAGAGATCCTGAGAGTTTACCAGAAAGTGATTACATTACTTACAGTAGTTCTTGTTTCACTTCTCAGTCAGGAGGCGTTTTAAGTCCTTATTGGTTCCAGTCTGACTCTTGTGGGATCCTTAATGGTGCATTTCATGTGTGCTCAGGTGTCTGAACTTTCAAGTTTTGAGTTAGAAAAAATGTATCTGAGATGGCCTCCAAAGTTGGAGTCTGACTCAGAAAGTCAAGGATTTCTGAGCTGCTTCAGCCTCAAAATCCAATATGGCTGCCTCGTGCATGAAAATACGAGATAACCAAAGTAAACATTTTGTTTTTCAAAACATTTATTTGTGATTAGTTGCAGTGTTTTGAACAAGTATTTGTCTCCTTACAGATTCGTCACACTTAAATGTTTCTGATCAGCAAACAAATTCAGTATCAAAGAAAATCTGAGTAAATACAAAATAGTTTTCAAATGAGGATTTCATTTATTAACTCAACTTTGCCCTATTTGTGAGAAAGTAACCCCCCTTTATTAAATCATGAATTAATTGTGATTATTAAACATTTGTAAAGCTGAGTTCATGTCCACCAGACACACCCACCTGTAGAATTAATCACTTCAATAGAACCTGTCTGACAACATGAAGGAGGCTTAAAAAGCAAAACATCATGTCATGTTCTAAGAAAAGCCAGAACATCTAAAGCACTGCAGGCCTCAGAGTTAAGGTCAGAGGTCATGATTCAGCAATAAGAAACTGTAGCACTACAAAACAAACAGGACAAAAAAAAAAGCATCCATGAGAGAGTTTGAAGGCCCAAACACAAACAGAACAAAGCCTGTCTCACATTTGCACAAAAACACCTTACTTTTGAAGAAGTGAAGGAGGAAACTGTTCACACTTCTTTCTTCAAGTGGACGGTGTCAGCAGAATTATCATAGTGTGGTCAGATCTGGGCCAGCCCTAAGAGCGTCAAATAACAGAAAACACACAAACCACCTACTTACAGCCACTGAGTTACATAAATAATAATCGATAAATCACTCTGCCTCCAAAACACCTGTGTTTTAGTTAACTCTAAAATGTATTCTTAAAGAGTAAATTTAGTCTCTTATCACTATAATGCTAAACACAGGTGGTATCTATCTACACACAGGAGAGGCTCAGGTACATTGTGCTTCAGTCTGAGGGCTCATGTTTCATTTTACCGACTGAATAGTATCACTTTTGATTCAGTAGCTTTAATTTCTAACATCGAAACCACGTTGCTGGTTAATGTGGCTTTAACATCTGACATAAACTACTGTTCAAAAGGAACACAGAGAGGATATAAATAGAACATGGCTGCCATTGTTCCCTACACAATAAAAATAAGAATGAAAACCCCAGAGACACAATCTGTTGCCCCCTCTGCAGCGAGGCTTGTTGTCGTGTGTGTGTGTGTGTGTGCTCAGCCTGGGCTGATGGAGTAATGGTGGTCCGTCTATTGGATTAGAGCAGGGATTTCTCTGTGGTTTTAATCTGTGAAGACAGCAGGCGACCCGGGCAGGGCTCTCTCTGAGCTGTTGTGTCTCTGAGCGCTCTAGCTGTCTGTCAGCAGCCTGTTTGTGCTCCAGCTGACTCCCTGAAACACACGGAACTCCTCTCAGCCAGCATGAACCTCTTCTGCTTCTCACTGGTAAGGCTTTCTTTAAAAACTGTCGTCCAACAGCTAAGGGGAAGAAAACTGAAGGAGCTATAGGCACACAGAAGTTATGATTACCTGTAAATTTGTGAATGTTGATGTGTTGAACAAATAACATAAGAGAGCTAGGACAGACTCTAACCTCTGTGAGGACACGGCTGTTTTTATGTGAAGACAGCTTTACTTTCTGTTTTGTCCAACTGATTTAAATGTCTCACATGCCACTCTGAGCGCTTCTGTTTTCTTTGGCTTCATTTCAATGCATTTCTTATGTGTGGGAAATGTAGCTCACATAGTTTCAAAGTATTTACCGGTACATGAAGTACATGTAAGTGCCAAAACAAAAACAAAAAAACAAAAGTACTAACCAAAGTTCTACAACGCCATCAGACAATAGACACACTCAATATGCATGCACATACACACACACACACACACTCACGTGTCCTCTGAGATGCTGTCGTAGCTGTTATGCTATACGTGGTACAGTGGATTAAAAAAACGTGCACTGATTGTTGTCTTTTTTGTAGTTTAAATCATCTCCAAACCGATGATTTTCAAAGGATGTTATAAAGTTTAAAACTTCTGTAAATGAGAGATTAAAAGAGAAAATGACACACTGGATTTTACAAATATAAAACTTTAGAGAACCAGATACACAGCTATCAATTCTCACAGTACATGTTTTACAATAATAAAGTGTGTGTAAATCATAACATTTAAACTAAAACTGGTTTATTTTACAAGCCGTTAGCTCACGGACAAGACACACTATGAATATTTGTTCCTAGAAGGAATCCAAACATGCCAAACAAATTTTAATCCATCTGAAATCTGCTCTGAGGAAGTCCAATCCGTCTTTTCATTTATCATTGACAAGCAGGTCGGGGGAAAAGCTTTTCAGGGCTGCATCAGATGTATCAAATCCTCGTTGCTCTAATTTCAGTGCTCGGAGCTGGAATGTAGATTTCTGCATTTTATGGATTATTTAAACTTGTGTGTGTATGTGTGAGTGTGTGTCATGGTACTCAGATATAATCTGGCATCATTGAGTCGAATCCGAAAGCATCAATGAGTCAGTATGCAATGTTCATGTTCATAATTTCCTATTTCCTACAGAATATGTATTTTTAAAGCACCGGTCAAACAGTTTGATCACAGATACTCATTCTGTGCATTTAAACTTTAAATCACCAGTAAAACATTTCCAGACTCATCTAGTTTGTATTATTTATCACTCACTGCTGAAAGGTGAAATGTGGGCAGTAGGGTTTTTCCTCAGAATTCTCAGAAAGCAATCAGTGGATGCACATCTGTGACTGACGACACTTTCATTCAACGTGACTGATGAATCCTGTCTGTAAGTGAAGTTTTCTGCCATGCTTTTCTATCTAACAGCTGTATGTCTTTCTGTCTGTCCACCCGACATCAGGAAGGGTCGATGGACAGCCTGTACGAGGCTGTGCAGAGCTCCGGTGAAGGCCCTTCACCGCCCGTCCCAAGCCGTTCGTCTAGCCGCTCCTGCAGCCGCTCCTGCAGCCCGGCGGTCCTTTTGGATGATAACACAAAGTGGAGAGGTTCTGGAAGGTCCATATCCATGGTAAGTCTCTGTCAAAAGGTCATATCTTTGATTTATAGGAACTTCTGAAACTAGATTGTTCCCTCAAAATAAAGCTGATTATGAATTGATGAACAGATTTGCGTGGCAGCTGCTACTGAGGTCAGATGTTTGCACAAATCAGGCTGGTCAGGCAAATTAAATGATGTCCTGACAGTGAACCCTATAAGATGCAACCATCAAGTTTCGTTGACCAAATCCAGTAGAAATGAAAACCTGCTGGTTTGTGTTTGTTTGTTTGTTTATTAACAACATTTTGCTGCTGTATTTTGTTTCAGGACATGCCACAGAATCATGGGACCAACGCTAAAAAAAAGAAGAGAAGGTGAGCTCATCAGACGATTGTCGTTGTGCGTTTCTTTTTTGTCTTTAAATATATTGGTTAAATATATTTTTTAAAACTTTAATGCCATTTCATCATATAAAGACAAAAAGCTGTATTAATAATATTATAATCCTTTCAGGACTCAGAGCTTCAATCCATGTTTTGCGTTCTGCAGCCTTCCTTCTGTTCTCTTTTTAAAATGTACGTTTATTTATAGAATCATTAGAAGACATACTGTAATACACATTACAACAACAATTACATCAACACAACAACAGAGGTTGAAGAACAAAAGGAAAATGGTTATGGCTGAAGCTAAGGAAATGTTTTTAACTTTTTCACTATTTTTCACCCAAAAAAATCATTAAAAAAATATTTAAAAACTAAAAACATATAATACTATCCAAAATAATTCAATTTAAAAGCCCACGTTATGCAAAAATAAAAGCAAACATACAGGATCAGCAGAGCATCCATCAAACAAACACACACCTCATCTTTTAACATTCTCCACTCTGATTCAGACTCTATATTTAACCATTTATTTGTTTGATTCATGTTGAAATCAGTTCAAAAAGCCTCTCAGGAAGTGAAAGGGTCTTCTCATTGAGTAATATTGTGGCTTGAAAGGCTCCCTGTTTATTTTCACAGGGAGGGGTTAAGTCCATTAACCCTCCGTGAAGCATGAACAGGCTCCTCTCCTCATCTTCACCTCGTTCTCTCTGGCTGATACAGTAAAGATCAGGGATTGGCAGCACAACTGAAACAGAAAGCTTAAAATTAGTTTTGTTTTTTAGCTGGAATGATAGAGATGTTTTATTCTTCTGTGAGAAGAAAAGGCCCTGCAGATTGCTGGGCCAGCAGGAGGTTAGATTATGAGGCTTTGGGCTAGTTGAACTAAGCCGATTCAGGGTCTTTTAGTCGCCTCGCTACCTTTGCTTCTGGCTTCATTTAGAAGGCTGAATAACTCTGGTATCACAACCAAAGGCAGCTCAACAATCATCTTTTTAAACTTGCTCTAAAGTGATTTCTCAAACAGCGTCAGTCCATTCTCTCACATTGGTCTTTTACCAGTGTGCTCTACTGTTCAACAACAATCTTTTCAGGTAAAACTGTGAAAAATCAGAACATAATATTTTGTGTTTTTTTGCTTTCAGAACACATTTATCCAAATCTCTGTCAGATAACGAGACACTGGGTGAGTGATTCCAGTTATTTTGCTTTTTTTTTTGCTTTTTAGCAGTTTACCTTATGTATCCAGTGCGTTTAGCAGGGAAAAAGAAAAACTGCTCAAGATACACTGTGTTGTGTTTTAAATGAATTAAACCTCTCCTATAGCAGCCTTGTAACCTTTGCTGCTTTCCTGCATGCTCTGGCCTGCGTTCACTCTGACATTTCACATGAAATCCTCAACGTTTGCCTCCCTCCACCACAGATAACCCCAGCTGTAATACCGCCGCGCGGCAGACCGCCAGGAGCCGAGAAGATTTATCCCACATCGCCAACAATCGCAGTGAAGGTAAAGACAGAATATAGGTTAAGCTTATCTAAAGTATATCCCACAGTTCACTGCTGGCTTCGTATCTGCAGACGCCCATTTGAATTTAATTTGTGTATGTTGCTCTGTAATTAACCCCTCCCACCCACAAAAATGGGAACATTTCTCAAAGTAGTTTGACCCGTTATCTGACTGACTGTGTAAGTAAATCTTAAATAATAATAATAATAATCTTAAATAATTCTAAATGGTAAATCTAGACTTTGATGCCAGCAGCAAACTCAAAATAACTTGGAGAAGAAAAGTGCCTAAAAGATGTAGATGGAACAACGCTGTTGGACAATTCGCAGTTATACTGTTGAGGAGGGAGAGGTGAAGGGTGTCAACATGAGGTAATTCAGTAGCATCCATTTAAAGGATGTGACATGTGACTCACCACTTTGTTTCAAACGCTACTGAACACGTCATCCTGTTAGAAATAGGCAATTACAAAGAACTTTCAACATATGCGGTGATAACACTGTGTTAGAATAGAGTGGGTAAAAGCCTGTGATGAAACCACAGTTGGATGCATGTGGCTTTTAAAGTCATGCCACCTTGAGCAAAACCTGCAAAATCCCTGTCCAGTCTCTAAGTCCAGAATTGGACTCAAATTGTGCCGAAGTCACAACACCACACCTGGTATGAGTTTATCTCAGATGGACAAAAAGACGGTCAGCATGCTCTGAGGTCAGCTTTGCCGTTTTGGCAGAAGGTAAACATCAAGATTTATGTCCCAAAGACGAGAAACAACACCCAGACTTGTGCCAAAGCCTCCATCTGTAATCAGTTTCTGTAGTAACAGTGAGTAAGTGAGAAGGTACCGTGATTCAGGAGCAACTATAGCAGTGTCTCATTCTGTATGACTTACAGTAATAGCGTAGGCCTACATCTCATGTCATGACATGGTGAAAAATGTAACAAAAACATCTGCAAACTGTGGAGCAGTAGAGCTGAGTACATTCTATCAGGGGACAAACAAATAAAAAGTCCATAAGTATTTAATGTGTACTTGTGTCTTTTAACTAAAAGGTCAAACAAATCATTTACAGCTTTACTAGTTGTTGTTGTTGTTTTAGAGGGGGTTTAGTTTTTGGCTTTTTCTTAAATAAAATTTAAGGAGAATTTGTGTTTCATTGTTTTCAGCCAACCTCCCTAATATATTTTTTGTTCTTGTAGAGGTGAGGAAGATGAAGCACAGAACAGATAAAAAGGGAGGAAAAGGAACGCACCACTCAGGCACGAAGAAAAAAGAGAAACTGTCTGCAAGCCAGGTAAGAAGAAAATGTTCCACTGGTATTAGCTAAAGCCTGATTCAAACATATTGATCCAGGTTTAATACACTGAGATTTTTAACCATTTATTTAAAGGGATACTCCACTCAAGGTGATTTTTTTTTTTGTCTGTTGCCATATTCCCCATAGTTAGATAAGTGGGCAAAAACTATTTGTAACTAGCCCTTATCCTGATCCGGCAGTACTCCTTTAGCTTTAGCTTAGCTAGCAGAAAACAATGTAAGTGAATGGAAACTACTAGCATTGTGAGAAAAAAGTCCATAAACTCACTCAGTGATACTGATTCTGCTTAGTGACCTCAATAAACATATCGACTTTGTTACGGTCCCCATAATGCTCCCTGTGCTCGACACCCCGGTGCTCTGCCAGTCCTCTGCTCCCACTCGGTCCTCTGCTTCTCCAGTTCAGCACCTTGGAGAGAAGCATGCCAGGGAGCTGCGCAGCTGGGCCCAATCTTCAATCAAGACAGCTTCAAAGCTGCTTCAGCCAGTCGTTCTGGAGCGCAGATCAGTTCTGTGGTCCCCCTGGATTGTGTATGTGTCGAGACACTTGAGTACAGTTGAGAGCCTAGGACTGTCTACTGGTTTAGACTGTTTGCACTTCTGTTTTTAGTGCGTGTAGGAATCGACTTAGCAGCTTCTGTGTAGCTTTTTGGTAGCCTCTCAGTCTAACCTCTCCAGACCATACCTTAATAGTTGTCTTCCTTTTTCTTAGTACTCTCTGTACAGCTCCCGACTTTGTGTTACTTTTCTTTATCTTTGAGGTTTTCAAACAACGTGTGGATACGCTTTTATGGAAGTATGAGTCTTTGGGGCCGCTGCGTCATGTCCTTGCGCCTTTCAGCGGAAGCTTACAGCAGTTCTTTGTCATAAAGTAGTCCCAAGTCTAAAATAGTATCTGTAATTCCTTTGTGTTACTTTTTATTTTCACTTGCAGTCAATATGATTATTAAGGTCACTAAGCAGAATTACTATCTTTACTAAGTGATTGATTTTATGAACTTTTTTCGCACAATTCTAGTTGTTATCATTCACTTACATTGTTTTCTGCTAAGCTAAAGCTAAAGGAGTACTGCCCGATCAGGATAATGGCTGGTTACAAATTGTTTTTGCCCACTTATCTAATATGGGGAATATGGCAATAGACAAAAAAAAATCACTTTGAGTGGAGTGTCCCTTTAAAAAAAAAGTGTTTTCTTATATTAGTGGACAAGCCTGTTTATGTAACCAGAAAGAAAAGAAGTAGATGAGTTTAACAGCAACAAAACATGACAAATTAAAAGTAATCACTGATCTTAAACCAGCAGTGTTGAATGACCACTAATTGTTTTGGTCAGCTAAACCAGTAAAGATATGAGCAGATGGAAACTGAAAGCCACATTGTCAGTGTGGTTGAGGTGAAAGTTTAGAAGATTTACATCAAGTCACCCAGTGCTCAGTCTGATTAACGCTCATCACAGTGAGAAGTAAACAAGGCTGAGCCTGCCAGGACTGGATCAGGAGCTGCTGTCAGAGTCCCACTAAGAGGCTAGTAGCAATGTAGCGTTAGCAGCCGTGTTGTTAGCAAACAGCTAATGCCATCATTTATAATTTTTATTGCCCAGTTTCAGTATTCATTAAGCATAGCATTTATATTCTGTAAGTACAGTGCAAACTGTGTAGAACATTTGTCAGCAGGCTAACTAACAAAAGATAAACACATTATGCTAATGCCACCAACTGAAGAGAGAGAAAAGAAGAGAAAGAAAGATGGAAAAGAATGGGAACAGACCAACATTCAGTTTCAGTATTTCAATAAATTTGTTTAAATATTCATCTAATAGTAATCCTTCACAGAGTTTCAAACAAATTTCAGTTGTTTTTATTATTTCTATTGAAAGTTAGCAAAAAGAATAAACAAGAGATTTGTTGACTTTAGCAATGTCCCACAGCCAGGATCCACAGACAGGCTACAGCTGGGTGGTATAAAATAGATAACCCTAACTTTAAAGAGCAGACAGTGTTTATGAGCAACGTTTCTAAGTGATTTTAACCAGTGACTGTGAAGCAGCTATCTGCTGAGTTCTGGTCATTAAAATCCTCGGGCACCTACAAACTACAGGAACAAGTTCATGTTACTCTGCTGCTGATTTGACTTCTCATTCACATTGAAGCACAGTGTTCTGTCCCAAATTAATCAGGGTAAAAATTCATCTTTTTTTTCTTTTCCACTATACATTTAGCTGTTTACATGACAGCAACAATTCAGGTACCACTTTTGTAAAAGACTTACCGAGCCCGTTTGGTGACATTGACGGACAAATAAATAACTTGTGGTCACACGTTTCTAATGCGTGGGAACGAGTTATTTAATGCGTGGCCACACGTTACTAATGCGTGGGAACGAGTTATTTAATGCGTGGCCACACGTTACTAATGCGTGGGAACGAGTTCTTTAATGTGTGGCCACACGTTACTAATGCGTGGGAACGTGTTATTTAATGTGTGGCCACACGTTACTAATGCGTGGGAACGAGTTCTTTAATGTGTGGCCACACGTTACTAATGCGTGGGAACGAGTTATTTAATGTGTGGCCACACATTACTAATGCGTGGGAACGAGTTATTTAATGTGAGGCCACACGTTACTAATGCGTGGGAACGAGTTATTTAATGTGTGGCCACACATTACTAATGCGTGGGAACGAGTTCTTTAATGCGTGGCCACACATTACTAATGCGTGGGAACGAGTTATTTAATGTGTGGCCACACGTTGCTAATGCGTGGGAACGAGTTATTTAATGTGTGGCCACACGTTACTAATGCGTGGGAACGAGTTCTTTAATGTGTGGCCACACGTTACTAATGCGTGGGAACGAGTTCTTTAATGTCTGGCCACACGTTACTAATGCGTGGGAACGAGTTCTTTAATGTGTGGCCACACGTTACTAATGCGTGGGAACGAGTTATTTAATGTGTGGCCACACGTTACTAATGCGTGGGAACGAGATATTTAATGTGTGGCCACACGTTACTAATGCGTGGGAACGAGTTATTTAATGTGTGGCCACACGTTACTAATGCGTGGGAACGAGTTATTTAATGCGTGGCCACACATTACTAATGCGTGGGAACGAGTTATTTAATGCGTGGCCACACGTTACTAATGCGTGGGAACGAGTTATTTAATGCGTGACCACACGTTACTAATGCGTGGGAACGTGTTATTTAATGTGAGGCCACATGTTACTAATGCGTGGGAACGAGTTATTTAATGTGTGGCCACACGTTACTAATGCGTGGGAACGAGTTATTTAATGTGTGGCCACACATTACTAATGCGTGGGAACGAGTTCTTTAATGCGTGGCCACACATTACTAATGCGTGGGAACGTGTTATTTAATGTGTGGCCACACGTTACTAATGCGTGGGAACGAGTTATTTAATGCGTGGCCACACGTTACTAATGCGTGGGAACGAGATATTTAATGAGTGGCCACACGTTACTAATGCGTGGGAACGAGATATTTAATGCGTGGCCACACGTTGCTAATGCGTGGGAACGAGTTATTTAATGCGTGGCCACACGTTACTAATGCGTGGGAACGAGATATTTAATGCGTGGCCACACGTTACTAATGCGTGGGAACGAGTTATTTAATGCGTGGCCACACGTTACTAATGCGTGGGAACGAGTTATTTAATGCGTGGCCACACGTTACTAATGCGTGGGAACGAGATATTTAATGTGTGGCCACACATTACTAATGCGTGGGAACGAGTTATTTAATGCGTGGCCACACGTTACTAATGCGTGGGAACGAGATATTTAATGTGTGGCCACACGTTACTAATGCGTGGGAACGAGTTATTTAATGTGTGGCCACACGTTACTAATGCGTGGGAACGAGTTATTTAATGTGTGGCCACACGTTACTAATGCGTGGGAACGAGTTATTTAATGTGTGGCCACACGTTACTAATGCGTGGGAACAAGATATTTAATGTGTGGCCACACGTTACTAATGCGTGGGAACGAGTTATTTAATGCGTGGCCACACGTTACTAATGCGTGGGAACGAGTTATTTAATGTGTGGCCACACGTTACTAATGCGTGGGAACGAGTTATTTAATGCGTGGCCACACGTTACTAATGCGTGGGAACAAGATAGTTAAATCGTGGCCACACGTTACTAATGCGTGGGAACAAGATAGTTAAATCGTGGCCACGAATTACTAATGCGTGGGAACAAGATAGTTAAATCGTGGCCACGAGTTACTAATGCGTGGGAACAAGATAGTTCAATCGTGGCCACGAGTTACTAATGCGTGGGAACAAGATAGTTAAATCGTGGCCACGAGTTACTAATGCATGGAAACAAGCCTTTCTTTACAAACACACAGGAACGTGGATGTAGAGACAACGCTCTTACTTATCTAGGGTGATCATTTTGATACTGTTTATTTAAAGAAGACTTAAACCTATTTAAATATGTAGTCCTTGTGTGGTTTTGAAGAATAGTTAATTAACAAAATTAAGATAGGCGTTCAAAAATCAACAATAACCCAGCAGGAGCTGGATTAGAACCTA
The DNA here is from genome assembly GCA_006937965.1 of Callopanchax toddi. NCBI lineage: Eukaryota > Metazoa > Chordata > Actinopteri > Cyprinodontiformes > Nothobranchiidae > Callopanchax > Callopanchax toddi. Next base: position 493,562 of record SSNR01000255.1, on the reverse strand, counting down.
AACCACAGGGCTGACAGACTGACACCTTAACCACTACATTACCACAACCTGACAGCATACACAGGAACATCTTTTTAAGTAGTGTTAAAGTTACATAGTAGAAAAACACTGAACCACTGTTTGTTGTGTCTGTGAGAAAGTATCACACGCAACACGGACTGCTTATTCACACCAGTTACTTTGAGTACATGCCTATTTCCAGTGAAAAACAATAAAACCCGGACATTTTCACTGATCTCTGACCCCCCCCCCCCAGACGCTCCGGTCAGAACGTGAGAAAAGAACATGTCCAAGGAGAGGACCTTTGGTCACCCTAACTTATCAACACATGATGTTTGATTGCAAGAGATTGCATGATATCACTGTAGTTCATTCTGAGGTTGAAATAAAATGAAATTCAACCACATGATCCATCATTCATTCATTCATGTAAGGTGCTCTTCCACAAATACGGACATGAATATCTCATTGAACGAGTTATTTATTTTTCCGTCAATGTCACCAGACGGGCTCCGTAAAGCCTACCTTTACGTAGGCGTTTAGCTCAGTTGGTAGAGTGGCCGGTCTGGTACACGGAGGGTTGCTGGTTCAATTCCAGCTCCAGTTGGGTTACATTGTCATTGTGTCCTTGGGCAAGACACTTTGCCCACATTGCCTACTGGTGGTGTCAGAGGCACTCTGTCAGTGTGCCCTAAGGTAACTGAGACTACAGCGTAGTTTATCACCACCAGTGTGTGAATGGGTGAATGACTGTTGTGTTGTACAGCGCTTTGGGGAGTGTAGAACACCCTAGAAAGCACTCTATAAATACAAGTCATTTACCATTTACAAAAGAATTGCCTAGAAAGTCATTAAAGCTGAAATCGGTAACTTTCAAACAAGCAGCTAGCTATTTTACACAAACACATGTCAGAGCTCTCACCCCTCCCGTTGGGTATAGTCCTTATGCTGTGCCTCCTCCGGACATGGGGACTGCGCATTCCAGCCTTTGAAATGCTATGCTAATTTTCACCTGGGGGTTTCCTCTTTCTACGTACAAATGTTTTTTGTTTTCTGCTAGCTGAAAAGGTGTTTTTCTTTTTGGGACTCTGGTATTTTTTTTCTAAAATTGAAGCGCTAACAGCCGGCCGTTTCTGTTCTTCTCTCACTTCCGAGATGTTCTACTGATAAATGATCCAGCACGCATTAATGGAGGATCCAAGCGGTGCGGAAGTGAGGCGGATTGTCCAATAGTTGCTTTCAGTCTGAAACGTATGATTGGCTGAGGTTTTTAGAGAACTGAACCACCTTATTGATTTCTTTCTGGGTTTTTTTAATCGTCACAATATATTTATAACTATACTATGTTAGAACGTATTTAAGAGGCATGAAAAAATGTTTTAAGCTAATTTGTTTTACAAATCACCTATATCACCTTTAAAAATAACGTTATTAATTAAGTTAGCGGCTGCATGGTGGCGCAGTTGGTTAGCACTGTTGCCTCGCAGCAAGGAGGTCGTGGGTTCGCATCCCGGCTCTGCGGCCTCTCTGCGTGGAGTTTGCATGTTCTCCCCGTGCGTGCGTGGGTTTCCTCCGGATACTCCGGTTTCCTCCCACAGTCCAAAGACATGACTGTCAGGCTAATTGGGCTGGTAAATTGTCCTTAGGTGTGAGTGGGTGCGTGGTTGTTTGTCTCGTTCGTCTCTGTGTGGCCCTGCGATGGACTGGCAACCCGTCCAGGGTGTCCCCCGCCTCTCGCCCCTTGACCGCTGGAGATAGGCACCAGCTCCCCCCGCGACCCTCTGTGGAGGAATAAGCGGCTACAGAAAATGGATGGATGGATAATTAAGTTAGCAACAATATTTAATCAATTTATAAGCACTTTCAATGCATCAAATAAAACTGCAAATAGTGACTTTTTCAGAGTGACCTGTCTTCTGTTTCATAAAGACTTGTTAGAACTTAATAAAGCAATTAATAAACTATTGAAAAATATTAACAGATATTTTTTAAGGATGATGTTCTTGTAAAGTGGTACTGATAATTGTCTATTCTGGTGTAATCTTCAAAACATTTTTTTAAGAAGTATGTTGGACTTTTCAGAATTTCCATACCAATGGAGTGATGACGGAGCCCAAACCTGCTGCCAAAAGAAACCAAAAAACTGTGAAGAAACCAGGTGGACGGAGCGGGAAAGAAGGGTCCAAGAAGAGTCACAACAGCCGAGGTAGAGAGATTCTCATTACGACATTATTAAAGGGTGTTGTCTCCTTGTTTTATAAATTGAAATTCTACTTCATGGCATATTAGCATCTGTAGGACCAAGCTACTTTTCTATAAGGGAGACACAAAAGCATACTATGGGAGTGTTACTCAAGTTCATGACTTTATCATGTTGTGACAGTTTCAGTGTAAGGATACGAGTCACCCAAGGAAGCACAACAAAACCCAACAATTGCTACATTTCCTCATTTTGATGTTGGTAAATTGTCCTTCAGTCTCTACTACAAAGCTATTTCCAGAGAATATCTCTTCTTTTGATTATAAATGACTCCAAACACCATGTAGCAAAAGCTCAAGTTTATATTTCTTCTTTCGTGTCTCTTTTTATTAACTGTCCTTTCTGTGTTATCCGTCAGTGTGCTCTCCAACTGGCACCATCAGCCCACCTTTGGGGCCTCATTATGTGGATGTGGCATACACATGCAAGTCAGACAGAGGGATGTACCTTGGCAAATGCTCCACCCTCCCTGCTCAGGAGAACACAACCCCAGGTCGCTGCACAGACATGGTCAGTCTACCTGGTGGAGCAACGCCCACCCACCACCAGCGCTGGAGCAACCCCAGTGACTGCAGCCCCGCGTGGGGGGCCATCCATCACACCTGCCGTCGGCCACTCACAGAGTATCGTGTGCATTCCCATGAATTCATGACACTATATGGGAAGGAGTGGGAACAAAGGCTGCAGCCAGCATCAACCCAAGATAGCAGCCTAAAACGAGCGGGAAAACCTCAACTTCTTCCAAAGGTTCCCCGATCCATCACCGAGGTGGATCTGTCAGAGCCAAACGTAAGCTCACGCTTTCAAACATTTTATTTATCATTTCACTTCAAAGCATCAAGTTTCAGGGGTCTATTTGTTTTTAAATGTTACAATGATTATTGCAAAAAAAAAAACCCAAAGACCACGACCCCAAAGACACCTACTTCCGTAAACACAAACCGTGCATCATGTCCTTGCGCTGTTCACCGGAGCTGCGCCGTTCAGCGGAGGGTTACAGCTGCTCTTTGTCATAAAAGTAGTCCCGAGTTAAAAATAGTACACGTAATTCCTTCGTGTTACTTTTTATTTTCCCTTGCAGTCGATATGTTTACTGAGGTCACTAGGCCGAATTATTATCACCATTTAGTGAGTTTTATGGACGTTTTTTCTGGCAATGCTATCTGGTACCATTCACTTACAGTGTTTGAGCTAAGCTAAAGCAAAAAGAGTACTGCCGGATCAGGAAAACGGCTGGGCTGTTTACATCATCATCATCATCATCATCAACTTTATTCCAGACACAGTACGGTCCATAGTATAAAATAGTAAAAAGTAAACAGGTAAAAAGAATTAAAGGAATAAAAGCATAAGACTAAAACATCACAAGATTAAAAACATAAAAATTGGGATAAAAGTTACAAACAGATAAAATCCCACAGATTAATCAAACATACAAGCAGCAGTGCCAGTGTTTCCATAATTTAGAAAATAAGCGAATCGAGCTTTGTTTTGCAGTGGACAAAGTAGAAATAATATCATTTTCTGAGTCCCTCAGGCTACACATACATCTGTACATTAGGTTTCGGAGTGTAGCAGAACAGGTGGGAATACCAGCATACATAAACAGCTGGCTGGCACTGCTCCAGCGAGGTACCTTTAACAGCAGCCTCAGCCCATCATTGTATGCCACCTGGAGCTTGTACAGACTGCTTCTTCTGTAATTCCTCCACAGATGGGCAGTGTACATGGGTGTACAAAATGCTTTAAAAAGTGCCAGCTTAACCGAGATGGGGCACCTAGAGAACTTCCGAATGAGCATGTTAGCCTGTGCATACTGCAGGCAACACTGTCTGTAAATATCTCTATCATCAGACAGGTCAGCAGTGATGTAGTGTCCAAGATATTTGACTTCTTCACAGGCCTGAATGATGCTGCCAGATAAAAAGAAGTCTGGGAAAATGAGTTTATCGTCCTCCTTGCTCCTCACAATCATAATGGTACTTTTCAGTGCATTATATTTGATGTCAAAGTCCAGACCATATTGAGAGCAGATTCTTAATAATTGTTGCAAACCGGCACTGCATGTAACAAACAAATAGTTTTTGCCCACTGATCTAACTCTGACGAATATGGCAATAGACAAAAAATAACTTGGCGGTGGAGTATCCCTTTAAAGCGGCTCTCTGGAGCATTTTTCTCTGTATCAAAGTTTTCTAAATGTTTTAAATGATATTTCAGGTCTAAACTATGATCTATGGGTTGAGTTCCACAACATCTGTCATTCTGATGAAGACCCTCCTTCCTACTAGAGACCCCTTTCCATTATTTCTTGCCGCTGACATTTTTTAGCCAATGAAATTCAAATGTCTGCATTCTCTCAACATGCATGCGCATCGACCAAACCTGTACCAGTAGGGGGCGCTGTCGTACAGAACGCTCCGTGTGTTTCTCTGCCGTCTCAGCCGTTCACTGAGGACTCACGGCTCATTTCTACTAAAAACCTACCCATTCTCCAGCTAAAGATGGATTTATTTTTATTTTTAAACCTTTCACCTCACAGAATGGCAAGGCTTGACAGGATTATGCGTTTATTTTGGTCAGAAAGTTCATCCAGGACCGAGTCAAGTTCAGCTTCAGAGTCCAGCAGCAGCTCTCTGCTAACAGAGCTAATATCAGAAGCAGCAGGGACAGAGAGGGCTCATCAGACCCTCGTAGTATTGTTGGAATAAGATTGTGAACTGTGAGTGATTAAACCCTACACATTGAGCGGTACAGTTCATGTCCGAAGTATATGCGCCGCGTGCACACGCGACCGGACGCGCGTGTCGAGATGTTTTGAGGAGGAGCCTTTGGACGCTAGATTCAAAAACTGCTCTCCTGATGAAATCCTCTGGAGTGCCGCTTTAAGGGGATTTCTTTTTCTTCTGCTGAGCTTTCCTAGCCAGGTGTGTGATTTTGAGAGCTCAGTGATGCACACCACCAACATTTTGGGTGGCGTGAGGCTCCCTCTCCACAGGAAACCAATGATGTGCATGATTAAATGGCTAACTCTACTTCAGTTCTGTTAGGGGTTTATTCATAATTTCTAATGAGACTTGTCATCGTTATGTGAGAAAACTCAATGAGCTGATTATTAATGATGAATCTAGTTGCAGAGTCAGCAGAGTAAAGAACAAACGACTAAGTACACATCCTTGAGGAACCCCTGTGCTCAATTTTATAAAGTAGGATGAGTTACTACCAAAAAGAATTGAATGTTGTCCTTCTGACAGGAAGTAAAAACAGAATCAGAGTGAGGTTTACAGTTGGGTAATGGCAGCTTTTCTGTAAGCCGTTATGGGGTGATCCCCTTAAAAACAGACAAATCTGATCAACAAAATCCTGGCAAAACTGTTTTTTTCTCCTGGTGGAATAAGACAGCTTTAGGGTTTGGGTGGTCGCACCAGTTATAGACCAGTTGGTACATTAAGCAAACTGATGGGGGTCAAGAGAAGCTGGGAGGCTGCATGGCTTTGGGTGTCCCAAACTAAAACTAAGGTCTTCGTTCAGACAACGTTTTAAGGTTCATTTAGAGGAAGACACACTTTCTGCTGCAGGAGTTCTTATTTTAGTTTATTATGGTGTGATATTTGTAGGTGAATGCAGGACCAGACATCTATGGGATCACATAGTGTGATGTATATCAATCTGAACTTCTCCTTTACTCCTTTAGCTGAACAAAACACTTCAAACTGAGCAAAGCCTGAGGATTTTCCTCATTTCAGTGGTTGCTTGTTTACAAATCCAAACAATGCAGCCCGACCCTGCAGGGCACTGGCCTCTAAGATCATGACATCTCTTGAAGGATGACCCTGATAGTGAGCGTGTGCAGCGCTGGACATGTGTCACAGAGCTGACGAGAAAACAATCCAAGATGAAAAGACTGATCCTGCAGAGATTAGGAACTGTCTATGGAGTAGAGACACTGGTTTTTAGATTCATTTAAGACAAATAAAGCCTCCAAAGAGGTCACGGAGAGGCTAAAACTTCATCTTATAAATAATGTCTTAGAGGTCAGTGAACACAGTTGGAGAAAATAGATTTGGTCATGCTCGTTTTTTGACTTCTTGTGTTTACTCCTCACTAGATTTTCTTTAAATTCAGATTATAATGTTGGATTGAGTTTCTCCAAATTCTCAGAGTGGGGAATAAATTACTTTTCTCTGTACTGCTTGAATGTGACACACTTTCCTTCACACCTGAATAGTAAATGTTTGAACACAGAAGGGGTGATTTGACTAAATCTAATTTCCCTCTAATTCATTCAGATGAACAACTGTCTCTCCAGGGAGCCTCTGAAGTCATAGATTAGAAACCTTAATCTGGAGGGACAGGCTGATTAGAGGCAGTGGGATTAGGCAGTGGTTTTGTCTGTTAAATTTCCTTTTGTGCAAGTGACCAAATTAAACCAGCTGCAACATAAACACAGAAACAAATCCACACATATCAGCAGCAGAGACAGAAATCTAACGTTGAGATTGAAACCGTCCTCTCAGATTCACAACGGAAAAACATCAGTTTGTTGGAAAAATGTGGTTGTTTTTATGATTTTACCTCTAATCAACTGGAAAGTCTTTAATACCGAGAGCAGAAATCAACCGGAAAGTGTTTCGAAGCGACAAAGTTTCTCAGTCATTTGTGAGGACTTCCTCAAAAGCACGCATTAGGAAATGAAGATTTCCTTCAACATCATTTACCATCACCAGGTTCCCTAATTTTGATCAAGGGAACATTTTTAGAAACACTGGAGAGAAAAAAAAAAGTTTATTAAATTACTGCCAACTTTTTTTTTCATCTGTGAAATTAATCAAACAGCTTACATAACGAGATTTATTGGAGAATTATCACATTATAATTTACATAACTCACAACAGTGGTTATGTGACTGAGTTACACTTAGTGAAATTAAAGCAGAGGACCAGCTGCAGCATCTTCATCATCAGGTTATCTCACTGATCGTACAGCAGAAAAAAAAACACACAATCAGAAAGGCAGCAGTTCCTGGAAGCAGTTCACAGAGTGAGGCCACAAAATGCACACTTAAGCACTTGTTTTTTTTCCCTTTCGAGGCGATACTGCAGAAAGACACAATGTGAGTTGCCTCACATCCTGTGCTGTGAGGAAGTGAGCCAGTCAGCCCGTCGCTCTGTGAGCTAGTTAACACATCACTGTTAGGAGAGCGGCGAGCAGCAGCAGAAATGTTACAAAGAACCGCATCAAACGTGTCAGACAAAGCAAAGAGCAGCAAACCCAAGGTAGGTGGAACACTTCAAAAAACTGAGATTTCTTCTTTTTATAGAGCCTTAATTAGTGTTAAACACACCATCGTTAACAGTTAAACAACAGGCAATAATGTCTCTAAAATACAACATCTAATCAAATCTCTGCATTAACTCCGTCTCCAGACGGCTGTCTAGGAGCTCATATTTAACCAGGATTTCCAGGGATTATTCATTTATATAATTATTTTGGAGCTCTGCTGAGGGGAGGATGGGGGTTTGGGAGGGATTAGGATGACTTTTAGTTTCATGAAAAACTGTAACAGTGAGCGCTGGGTGGTTTTAGGTGTGCTTTTTGTTTAAATGACACCTTTATGGTCTCTGCTGCTGATCTGCTACTTATGAGACGATCTGAAACACAAAGAGTTTACACACACACACACTCCATTTACATTTAGCTTCTTTTGTGATTTTCATAAATAAAAAAAAGCACACACACATACATAAATGTTTTGCTGAACAGACAGATCAACTCCTGACATTTTCAGCTTTGGATGACAAAACCCACATCAGGTTATTGCTGTGAAACCACGATCGCTACATGAGTGTTGTGAAACTTTGGGTTTTTTATCCTTTGCAGCGCTCCACGAGCTTCGGCAGGTTCGAGGGCCTCAAACATAATTCATCACACGCGAAAGTTGAGGAAAATGGAACAAATACGGTTTGTGGATTCATATATTTTTTATTTTATATGCATTAATTTATAATCTAAAGCAAAAGGAGTGGCACATAAACTTGGAATCATTTTAGAAAAGCAAGGTTTATTAAAGAAATGCATTTTATTTAATGTTAATAGATAAGAAAAGCTAATTATTTGGGCTGAATTTGACCTCGTGTCTGTTCTGTTCTGCGTCCTCAGCTCAGAGAAGGGACTGAAAGTCCAGATCCATGCAAATCAGCCGGACTCGGTAAGAAGATGAAGGAGATTTCACTGACCATGAGAAGAAAAATGGGCAAAAAGCACATCAAGTCTTTATCAGAGGAGACAGTGAGTCCCTTTTATCAATCACCAGAAGCTTTCGTTCCTTTTTTTTTTTTTACACATAAATCAGTTGTTTAGTAACAGATCAGAAAGCCCCGTGTGGCTGCTGCAACATCAGCCTCATTTACAGCAAATAGCTGCTGTTCTTATCGCTTTCATCACTCAGAAAGCCACATCCTTAAACAGGACGCTGTCACTGGCAGCACTGAGACGCTGCTCTTCTACCTCCCTAACCTGCACAGAAAAAAAACAATCACCTTCTGCAGTTTAGTGTTATCTGTAACCCAGAGATCGTTTACGTCACATCCTCCATCTTGACTCCTAGCTTTGATCTAACTTTTTGTTGTTTTTTCTTTTAGGGCGATGACACAGACAAAGACCCAGAGGCAGAAACAGAAAATTGTCCCCCGGCTGAGAAAAGCTCCACAAAGACGAGCAACTCTCTGGAGAGTCTTTACAGTGGACGGAGCTCCTCCAGTGAGTGTCTGAGTCTGTTTTTACAAATATAACACCGGGACGGCTTCATTATAATGTTGTTGGCTGTGGTCCAGGTGGCGTGACCAGTGAGTCCAACGGTTCTGGTCAGAGGGACAGTCTGAAGCTGGAGGAGGACGGCTCCTACCAGGGCCAGTTCTGTGGCAGAGCTCGGGTCCACACGGACTTCGTTCCCAGTCCGTATGACACAGACTCCCTAAAGCTGAAGGTAAAGTCTGCGTTTCATGTTGGATGTTGGGGAATTTTTAGGTCAGCAGAGTAAAGAACAAGTGACTAAGTACACATCCTTGAGGAACCCCTGTGCTTACTTTGATGAAGTTACTATCAAACAAGATAAACAACAGAACTGATTTTCACTGGAGTTGTAAACAATAATGTACTGTAATACTAAATATAATTATTCTAGGTTGGCGACATCATCAACATCATCAGTAAGCCTCCAATGGGCATCTGGACCGGGATGCTGAACAACAAAGTGGGCAACTTCAAGTTCATCTATGTGGATGTTTTGGTGGAGGAGGAGGAGGAGGAGGGGGAAGCCCCGAAGATCAGGCAGCAGAAGCTATGCAAAAGACCTCGACCCAAAACCCTGCTGGAGTTACTGGAGCGGCTGAAACTGGAGGTGAGGACTCGCACGTTATGGTTTGGCTGCAAACCTCTCAAACATCTGTGGTTTCCAAGCCAGCTGTTGAGCGCTCACTCACGCTCAGAGTTGTGTTGTTCTAGGAGTATGCCTCGGCCCTGCTGCTGAACGGCTACCAGACGGTGGAGGACCTGCTGCACCTGCAGGAGAAACACCTGATCGAGCTGAACGTCAAAGACGCCGAGCACAGACGGAGGATCCTCGCTGCTGCAGAATACAGATACATAGAAGGTCAGGAGCAGGCAGAGCGATAAAGATTTTAAATATGGACGTAAAGACACGTCATTGTTAAACAAGATCCGTCCTGGATAAACATCAAACAGCTTCTGCTGTAATCAAACAACTCAACCTGTGAGATTGAACACTTGAGTCAGGATTTTCCTGTTTACCTCGTTACAGATGAGTGTTTAACGTAAACGGCTCTCATTTTCAGTCCTGAAGCTGAGACTCTGCCTGCAGAGTAAAGCTCGCCGTGACTTCCTGTTACTCAGACAGAAAGTGCTTAAAGGACAGAAGGTGTTCCTGTAATCTGACGTCCTGAAGCAGTAGGCTGATTATCTCTCAGGCCTGAATACAAACAAAACTTATAAAAAGAGAACAGCATTCATAGTGGGATCTCAGCCAGGACGTGGTCCAGCTAGAGGGGACTAGTTTGTGTGTTTGGGTGAGAGATCAGCTCAGCAGATGGCAGCTGCTGCAGCGTGACGCCACAGACACGCATCAGATGCCAGTAATTTAATCAGGCCGGACTCCATAGGTTAACCAAGCTACAGCTACTCTCCTTTTTAAATCGAGAATTAATTGTGATTAATTGTGAATGGCGGTATTGGAGAGCTGAGTTTAGTTCTACTAGCCACATCCAGGCCTGACAGCATGATGTGGGCTAAAAGACCTCAAAAAGCAACACATCAGTTCATGTTAAACTAGAACATCTAAAGCACTGCAGGCCTCACTTGGGTTGAGATCTTATTGATCTGAAACATTTTAACAGCTCCCTGTCATAATTTAACTCTGTTTTGTGGCTGCAGGTGATGATGTCAGCATCCTAGAGGAGCACAAACCCCCCCACAGCCAGCAGGAAGAGGACAGCGACTGTCCCAGAGACTCAGGCTGCTTCATCCCGTCTGAGTGTTCAGACACTAAGGAGGACACAGAGCAGGCCACAGATGGGGTGGAGGCATGAAGTACTCACTCTTACGTGGATATGTTGACATTTGGAAGTTTAAGTTGCATTATTATGGTGAAAATGAATTATTATTTTCAAGTCTGATCCCTTAACCTCTCTAAATGTCATGTTTACATCCTTTGTTTCAGCCCAAAGCGTCTCTAAAGTCAGAGTTTATTAAAGTGTGATCCATGAAGAACGATCAGTCAGCCAATACTGTTACTGTCATCTTGTCCTTTTGTTGCTTCGTTAGTCTAAAAGTTATGAGTTCTGTTTTTAGAATGTTTTTTTTTTATTGTTGGAAAAGTGACATTTTGTTGTTTAATTGTCAGTTGTATTTATTACATTGCAAATCATTGAATGTTTTTGTAAAATGTTTAAGCCTTTATTTATCACAGCTGCATTGTTTTTACAATTCCTGACGCGTTCTGTCACACTTTGACCTTCAGTCTTCAGCTTTTCTTTTCTCTGAATGAAGTGATGCTGGCGAGGGTCTGGATTACGACCAAACAGGATTACTGTACACGATAACAAGTGTATTATTATCTGAACCTAAATTTGACTCTGTGTGTGTGTGTGTGTGTGTGTGTGCGCGCGCGTGTGAGAGAGAGAACACCTGTACATTAATAAGAAAACCATTATTTATCTTTTTCTCATCCTTTTGTAAATAAATCAATAAAGTCAAATAGACTGTTTTTAATTATTTTTACTTTGACATAAAGGATATTTGAAGGACAGATCCATGCCTAAACATTTCCCAAATTAATTTTTTAATCTAAATTTTTTAGATTTTTTAAAATGCAATGAATAATGATGATGGTATAATAACAATAATAATATATTATTGTTGATGCTGTTGTTATTGTTATCATTATTGTTTAGTTTATAATATTTTAAGGAGCAGTTTGTCATATTACTGTAGGGTTATTGTGGAGTAGCCTACTGCTAAATTCACAGAAATCTATGAAATTCTTCAATTTGAAGACCACGCCTGAAAATGGAGACTAACTTTAACAAACTTTCTCAACTCTGACATATCTTTCGAACATTTTTTTCTTCATATGACATTTGTTAAAAATGAAGGATTTAAAAATAAATTATTGTTCACCGACACATTTAATAAAAACAAAATTATAATTAGATAAATATTGACCTACATTGAAAAACAAGGACTTTATATAAAGAAAGTGATAGCACACTATCAAGAGTTTCATAATTCCATAATTAAATTAATAAAACACTGACCAACAGAAACAACGACGGATGCATTTTCTCAAAGGTGTAAAAAAAATCCATAGTTTGCCAAAGTTTCTCCAGAGAAAAGGTTTTCAGTGATGGATCTATTACAGCACAAGGCATATTAGAATACTGTAATGTTGATAAATAGGTCATGAAACCACCAGCTAGCTGAGGTGGTGTATTTAGTGAGAAATAACAAAAGAAGGAATTTATCTTGTAACTTTTTTACTTTTGGCTTTTGCATAAGAAAGAATTTGGTCTTCCTCTTGTGGTCATTTAGTGGAACTACAACCGATGTTTTAAACTAAAAAAAAAACAACCCATAAACTTTATAAAAAACAAGTATTAACGTTTCCAAGCATTTCAGAAAATGTTATATCAAAATTATGATAGAAAAAACGACGGGACTTTTTGTTGAAAAAAAATTAATGAGAAAAATATTGACAAAAAATAAATAAATAAAAACGCAAATGTAATACTGTGATTGAATCAAACATAGACATGTTAAAATTCTGTAATTTAAAACAGAATTTCCTTTTAACACAACAGAAAGAAATAGACCACGTGTCTGTCATAGTAAACAGCTGTTTTGTGTCCGTCTCTGTGAACGTGTAAAGCAGTGATTCTGTCATTTCAAGGCATCTTCTTCTGCAGGAAAACTGCCGCCCTCTTGTGGTTATTTAGTGACATTACAATAACTGAGTGAGAGACAAACCCTTCTCGTGAGAGATGTAACTTCTTTTTCCATGACCTGGATGTCTGAGAACCTTTACCAGCCTACTCTTTTTTAACACAAATGTTGACTTGTATGTTAATATATGTTTTAAAAAATAAAGCAATATCTATTGTACAAAATTACAAATATTAAATAAATATGAATAATAAATAAAAACCTATAAATGATAATACAATTTAAAAACCTAATCAACATCATGATTTTTCTTTAAAATTTCTTAAATGTGATTAAATTATAAACACAGTTTTTGTTTAAATGTTATCATTCCCTCAACATATAAAGCGTGTTTACTTAATTTTAACAAATCTAATGTTGACATTTGTACTTTTAGAAATAATTTAAAAGTATAATCTAAGCCCAAAATCAAAGTATCAAAAATCTGAATCAGAAATCAAAAATCAAAATCTTCTGCCCCTTTTTTCCACCTCGTATTTTTTTTTCCGAGACAAGAATTGTATATGTTTCAAAAACAAATAACACAAATTTAAATCACTTTTTACTTTTGGATTATTGGTTTTCAATTGAAAATGGAAAGAACGAATGATACACGGATTCAATTCATTTACATAACTTAACCTGGATCTTAACTTAAAATGTCACAAAATGACCAATAGTAGGTGACAAATCTCCAAATTAACTAGAAGCCAAATATAGAAAACAGTCACATTTCACAGCTTCATATTGTATTGTCCTTGTTAATTTAGACAGAAAATGAGAATTTTGTCAAACGTTTTTCAGATTTATAATTATTAAGGTAAAAAAAAGAGAGAACTGGGTCGTATTTGAATCTAATATTTTGTATTTAAAACAAAAATACCACTCCATTTGTGATTGTTAGATTCTGACGGGACAGCCCCCCGGAAAAGAAAAAGAAAATACAGGGACTGTAACTGAACAAAGTGTCACAACCCTGACTTTTGTTATTTAAACGTTTTTCTTTTTTCAGTATAGTTAATTATATAACATTAATTGATAACGGCGAAATAAAAAATAAAAAAACTATTTAACACGCGGGGATCAAAATCTTTGGATTCGTACATAATTTCGCGGTACCTGAATGCACCATAGGGTCTTGCTATCTGTGCATCTTGTTGATTGGTTAAGGCTACCATATACGTCATGATGGAACTTGTAGTAAAAAGATGTCATCCGTTTCACTTCCAGAATGCTTAAATGTGAAAGCAAAAACAACATTTCCCACAATGCACTCCAGTCTGAGTAACATTGACGTGTACTTTGTAGACCCATTAAAGAAATTCCCCGTTTCAAGCGTTCCACCCGGTGTCGATACGTCAAGTTGTAACCGGAGGTCGCTTAACCGTGTTTTGTTCCATTTTACCGACGTTTTGTAACTTTTAAGCGGTAAGCGACATCGCAGCTCTTCCTGACGATGGCTGGAGAGATTTCTATGATTGGTAAGTCTAATGACAGACTTTTCTTGATGCTAACATTTAGCCGGTTTGGTTCACTACTAGTGTGTGTGTTTTCGGCGCCGCAGGCTCGGTGATTCTGGCTCTGTTACTGGCCGGTTATCTGGGCCAGCAGTACTTACCTCCCCCTAAACCCAAAGTGATCGGCCTGGACCTGGGTACCACGTTCTGCTCCGTCGGTGTGTTCCACCCGGGCAGCGGGGATGTGGAGGTGATCGCTGATGAGGAGGGGAGGAAGAGCATCCCCAGCGCCGTCACTTTCACCACCACCGCGGTGCTGGCCGGCCACGAAGCCGTGGAGCTGTCCGACAACAACCCACAGAACACCGTCTACGATGCCAAGAGGTTCATTGGGAAGACTTTTGAGACGGGTGTCCTGGAGCAGGAGAGTTCCATGTACCCGTTTAAGGTGGGTCATGTTTGGGTCACTGTTCAGACATCAGTGCTGGTAAACATTAAGGTGAATGTGAACACTACAAACTCATCTTTGGTTTGAATTAGCAGTTTTCAGTCAGTCTTAATAGTAAAGTTTTCTTATTTTTTAAAGAATTCAGCCTAGAATATTTTCAGAGTGCACTTGATCATTTGTCTGGATGATTTAAAAATCTTTCATGTCAGACATTTCACTTGCAAGGAAAATAAAGTCAAATCTCTTATCTTTTATCACTCATCTCCTCCTCCAAAAACCTAAGAATTTGAACCTAATTTTGTTTTTGTCTGTTTTAGCTTCACTTAAGCTCATCTTCTGCCCCTCCTCTGCCTCTAGGTGATAAACAACAATGGAAGTGCAGAGTTTGTGATCTCCACCAACCACACCTTCACCGTAAGCCCAGAGTTCATCGGCTCCAGGCTGCTGCTGAAGATGAAGAAGATGGCTGAGCAACAGCTGGGCGTGCCGATCCAGAAGGCCGTCATCTCGGTGCCTGCGGAGTTTGACGAAAGACAGAGGAACTACACCGTCAGAGCTGCAAACCTCGCAGGTCAGGTGGTTTGAAGGAGGGTTTAAATTCCCATCAGTAATCATAGAAAGGCTTCATATTCATTCAGAATGGATACACTAACTTCCTTGTTTGTGATCTTACAGGTTTGGAGATCCTACGTGTGATCAACGAGCCCACGGCTGCAGCCATGGCCTACGGCCTGCACAAGGTGGACGTGTTTAATGTTCTGGTGGTGGACCTCGGGGGAGGGACACTGGATGTGTCTTTGTTGAACAAACAGGGAGGCATGTTCCTCACCAGGGCGATGGCAGGTAAACGTCTCGACACCATTCATTATTTGACAGCAGAAAATAAATCTTCACCTGAGATTTGTTCAGCTGGAAGTAAAACAACTACAAAATCATCCTACTGGGGTCACTGAAATCAAATTCTTAGATTATAGTAGATGAACAAATTAGTTGGAAATCACACAAAATATCTACAAACCAAAGCATCAAGAAACTTGTTCATAGAATAAATGGATTTGCATGTTCAAAATAAACAAATCAGACAACAACCAGATATTTTATTCATAAACACAAAAGCATAACATTAAAAACACAGATGAGTGTATAAAAGTGTCACCAAAGAAAATGTTTAATCTGAATATGTTTTAGGAAATAACAAGCTGGGAGGTCAGGACTTCAGCCAGAGGCTGCTCCAGTACACCTTAGAGCGAGTCCGACAGGAGTTTGGCGTCACCCCCGCCCTGAAGGAGGACATCCACCATCTCCGACAGGCCGTGGAAGCCGCCAAGCTCAACCTCACCCTCCAGCCAAACGCCACAATCATGGCGCCCCTACACCTTTATGAGTCACCCAAGGGTCCCGCTCCCTCCCCAGTCCTCTTCCAGGCAGTGATCACTCGCGAGCTGTTTGAAGAGCTAAACGAGGACCTTTTCCAGAAGATTCTGGCCCCTGTGAAGACGGTGTTAGCAGAAGGCCAGCTGGAGAAGGAGGAAGTGGATGAGATCGTTTTGGTGGGCGGCTCCACCAGGATACCAAGAATCAGGAAGTTGATCAGTCAGTATTTTGGGAAGGATCCCAACACGTCCGTGGACCCCGACCTGGCCGTGGTTACCGGTGTGGCCATCCAGGCTGGCATCATGGGCGGCTCCTGGCCTTTACAAGTGAGCGCCATCGAAATACCCAACAGACACCTGCGCAAGACGAACTTCAGCTGATTGTAAACACAAAAAAAAAACGAGTCAAAATGTGAAACACCACTAAGTCCTAACGGAGTCGTGCTTTCATAATGCTCTTCATTTACCGTGATGGGAGAGAAACCTTTACACTTCTGGGCTGTTGAACTCCTCCTGGTTGTGAAAGCTGTCGGTAACAAAGTGCTGACTGTGTGTTGAAACGACTTTTCTTGTGGTTGCGACTGATAAAATTTGCAAAATGTTTCTGCTTTGCATCTCAATGTGACAAGTGTTTATCTTGTGTGCTAATAACAGCAGGAAGAACGAATCATGTGACCGCGTGACGTATGTGTTTTTGATGCTCTGTTGTAGCAGATTTTAATTCTAGGTAAACTCTGGGAACAGAGACTATAGAGACGACCAGAACATCAGCTATTTATTTGTTTGCTTGTTGCGTGGCGTTGGTCTGAACGTGCCTTTTCAGAAAGCTGCCTGTTTAATTTGAGACGAGCCGCTGCAGGGAAGTGGTTCAGTCACAGGCTGTCGTCATGCTTCATGTTTTGCATTTTGATGAATTACTTGAAGTTTCTGGGATGTTGTGAGACATTAGTTTAAATATGTAAATAACTATCATAATTTATCTCAGAGTTGAAGATGTGATCACGTTGCACTTTGAGGATTCTCCCTCGTTTACCAACCCGTTTCCTTTGTGTGTCGGAGCTTTCTTTACATCAGTGTGTAGATGAACTGTAGTCAGACCTACAGGTGGACCAAAGTGTTGCTCATCATCAGTGCCTTGTTTCATATTAAGAAATGTGTTGCTGTAAAAATCCAGAATGTTTGTGAAACATTTAGTTTTTTCCTCCCACCTGCTTTGATTCTGCTAGGCAGCAGGCTCAGGCTGCTCGTAGCACACCCTCCCTGGACATCAGACTTTTTGTGTTGCACACAGTTCCTCATCTTTTCTGGAAAACTCAGAACTTCAGATCACTGACGGTGCAGTGTCACTCAGCATTCCTTTAGTAACGATCACAGCTTCTTGTTGCCAAATGTTTTGTAAATAACAAAACTTGAATATGTTAAAACAGATGTTAATATATTATAGCTTTCTGTAACAACTGTAAAATGTTCTTACTGAGGGCCATTTGTCAAACTAGGATCTATTTTTGTATTTTAACAGTCTCTCACTCTGTATCTGATGCAAAGAAAACCTGTTGTGATCTGCTTTTTAGTCTATTAAAATGCAATTTCTCAACTTCTATTTTTTTTGGGGGGGACATAACTGACTTTAATATATTAAATCATCCCAAAACATCTGGACAAAGTGGTTCCCATGAGCTTCCTGTGATGTTGATGGTGACGCCATAGTTCCTACAGTGGAAACTTAAGGTCAAAGTCTAACGTCTACGCTGTTTGATCCTGAGCAACGATGAACTGAGACTGTTTGGTTTGTGTGCCGAGAACATTTCAAATTTTTAGACATTTAGCAGCATATGCTACTCTTAATGTCTCAGGGATTTTGTTTGTTCTGTTCAGAAGTCAAACATTCTCTAAGATGCTACATATTTAATCTGTTGTAGCATTTTGTCTAGTTTAAATGTCTCAGATTAGGAAACAATTCAGTATTAGATAGAGACAACAGGAGTATTTTTAGTATTTCATTTATAAAATTAAAAGCTTTCCAAACCCAGCAGGGTTTTATGTGAATAACACCCCCCCCCCCCCCCCCCCCCCCCCC